>JAAGEH010000006.1:29943896-30042044 GCA_011751065.1 Lasiurus cinereus | reverse complement strand
GAATTATCAGTCCACTCCCTTTCTGTGCTCCTGATTCTAGTATATTCACCAGTTTATTCTGTTGATCAAATTTTTAATTCACTTAATTTTTAGATTCACTTGTTGATAGATATGTATTTGTTGTTCATAATTTTTTGTCTTTTACCTTTTTCTTCTTCCTCTTCTAAAAGAGTACCTTTCAGCATTTCATATAATACTGGTTTGGAGTTGATGAACTCCTTTAGCTTTTTCTTCTCTGTGAAGCTCTTTATCTGCCCTTCAATTCTGAATGAAAGCTTTGCTGGATAGAGTATTCTTGGTTGTAGGTTCTTGCTATTCATCATGTTGAATATTTTTTGCCACTCCCATCTGGCCTGCATCGTTTCTATTGAGAAATCAGCTGACAGTCGTATGGGTGCTCCCTTGTAGGTAATGAACTGTTTTTCTCTTGCTGCTTTTAATATTCTCTCTTTGTCTTTTGCTCTTATATTTTAATGATGATGTGTCTCGTTGTAGTCCTCTTTGGATTCCTTTTATATGGGGTTCTGTGTGCTTCCTGGACTTGTAAGTCTATTTCTTTGACCAGATGTGGGAAGTTTTCAGTCATTATTTCTTTAAATAGGTTTTCAGTATCTTGCTCTTTCTCTTCCTTTGGCACCACCACAATTTTGATGTTGGTACACTTGAAGTTGTCTCAGAGGCTCCTTACATTATCTTCACATTTTTGGATTCTTTTCTCTTCTTGCTTTTCCAGTTGAATGTTTTCTGCTTCTTTATATTTCAAATTTTTGACTTGATCCTTGCCTTCCTCTAGTCTGCTGTTATGACTCTGTTATAATAGTTTTTATTTCAGTTAGTGTATGTTTAATTTCTAGTTGGTCCTTTTTCATCTCCTCTTGGGTCTCACTAAATTTATCCATCTTTTCTAGCATATTCTTGAAAAAGCTTATAAGCGTGGATTTGAACTCTATATCCAGTCGTTTTTTTTTCCTCCATTTCTTTTGCTTGTAATCCCTTCCCTTGTCTCGGCATTTTCACTATGCCGGGGAAACTTCTGTGCTGGATTCAGCCGCAGAAGCCTCTGTTGAGCTTGGGAGGGGTGGAGTCTCAGGGCTTAAGGGACCGCCTTGCCTTCCAGTCGGCCCCGCCCTCCACGGCCCCTGAGCCTCACGTGACTGGGTAATCGCTGGAGCCGTCCTTGTGCATGGGCCCGCAGTGCCTCTAACCGCTGCCTTTCCAGCTCCCCTGCGCACCAGGACCACAGGAGTCTAGGTCTCCAGGGTTTCGCCCGAAACAGGGGCTTAGTGGAGTCAGAAGTGGCACAGTTGGGAGGGTCTGTCTCCCGCCCACTGATGAAAGCCAGCGGCACAATCAGCAATCTGTCCTCCGTGTGGTGCCGTGCTTGACCAGACCTCCGATGCTTGCGACTCCCCTAAATTTCCGTGCACTTCTCCCTTTTCACAGTCCAAACTCCCCCCGTATGAGTTTCGGCTGGATCTGGGGTTAGTGTCGTAGGATAAGGAGTTCAATGCCTTTGAGAGTCTCTGTTTCCCTCCCGCTAGAGAAAGCCAGCCAGGTACTCCGGCACCCGCTCTCTCCTTGCGCGCGTCTCCGTACCTCAGCTTTTTGCAGCTCCTCTGGGTCTCCGTGAGCCCCTCTCTTTCCCTCTAGTTGTAGAACTTCCACTCAGCCAGCTTTCCTGTGGTTCTGGATGATGTCCGTTCTGTCTTTTAGTTGTAGTTTTGAAATTGTTGTCCGAGGCAGCAGTATAGGTGTTTACCTATGCCGCCGCCATCTTGGATTCTCCCATTTGCAAACTCTTACATCTTCTGACCTCTAGAAATTAGAGTACTTAAAGACATACTGTCTGTATATCAGTACCCAATCCTCTTCTTACCTACACTTTATATTCAGATGTTCTTAGTCCCAGGACTCTAAACTCTATGAACTAGAACTCTTGATTTTTACTCCAAGCATGTTCAATTTCATTCTTGTCAGCGCAGGCCAAAAATCAAGGTGTTTTCCTTACATACCCTTTTTTCTTTACCTCTAAATTATCAAATCTGGACTGTGTAACCACTAAATATTAGGTAAGAATCTGCTGGTATTCTCCCTCCCGCACCTCCATTTGTAGGTAGGAACCAGATTGTGTATGTATTTAAATCTATAATAATAAAAGCATAATATGCTAATTAGACCAGACAGCCGAACGACCTTCTGGATGTCATTCCGGATATCCTTCTTGACAAAGCCGCTGTGGCAGGGGCCAAGGCAGGGACAGTTAGGGGCGATCAGGCAAGTAGAGAAGCAGTTAGGGGTGATCAGGCAGGCAGGCGAGTGGTTAGGGATGATCAGGCAGGCAGGCAAGTGGTTAGGAGCGATCAAGCAGGTAGAAGGGTTAGCGATAAGGCAGGCAGGCAAGTGGGTAGGGGCTATGAGGCTGGCAGGCTGAGTGGTTAGGGGCAATGAGGTAGACAGGCAGAGTGATTAGGGATAATCAGGCAGGCAGGCATGTGAGCCGTTAGGAGCCAACGGCCTCGGATTGTGAGAGAGTTCAGCCTGGGCTGAGTGGGCTCAGGAATGCTCCCTCCCCCCTCACCTCCCATACAACATTTGTGCACCAGGCCTCTAGTTCTTAAATAAACATAAAAAATTCTGAAAAGTTTAATAAGGTGATAAACAAATAAAAGGTGTTAGATGGCTAGCAGGAGTTGGAGTTAAATGTCAGTTTCCTTAAGCTTCTGTTTCTTTATCCTTACTAATTGCATTTTCTTTCCTTTCATTACTATATATTTATAGGGATTCTTTGAAAGGAATATAGATACAATGAGTTGATTGTCATGGAATCCTATTTTGTGCTGTGTTTGGTCTAATATTCAGGGGCCTGGGAGAGATTTTGGTTATTGCATACACAAAAAAGATCAAAAGCATATATTATATAAGGGAAACTGTGTGTGGGTGGCTGGATTTGCTTTTCAGGAAGAGATGGGGAATATGAGTAAAAGCACAATTGAGATGAGAAAGGGCATAGAGTGTTTGCGAGACAGTGATGGAAACTGATCTGTCAGAGTAAGAGGGAGGAGTGACATTCTTAGTAGTCAGAATGTCATGATTAGGAGTTTGAACTTCATTCCATAATCTTTGCAGAGTCATTGTAAACGCTTGATAAGGGTAGTAACATGGTGACATTGGTCCTTTAGGAATGTTGTCTTGGCTGTGGGATGCTAAGCAGACTGTGGGCAGTTCACGGAAGCTGTAAAGCCAAAATCTTTGGCAGTAAGACTATGAATTGTTTGGATTTGGATTAGAGTGTAGCAGTGGAATTAGAGATGAAGGAATGAATGTAAGGAAGTCTTTGATGGCAATTGTATCATAAATTGGTCATACATTTGATGAAGGAAATAAAATAGAGGAAGAAGCTAACAAATGTACACCAACATTTTAAGCCTGGCAGAATGGGGCTATTTTATTATTTCATGTGGGCTGTACTTGATGGGAAGATGTATTCCCCCATAAGATTAATTTAATATCTTAAATTATTTGCTAAGGATGTGTCTAGAAACCTAGAAGAAACGAGAGCCCACACAGAGCAGAGCCAGATATAGCTTGGGTTTTGGCTTCTGGTTTCTTTGCAGGTTGAGTTGTGTTGGTTCTGGAACTCCCAGTTTTTGTTCTGTATTGCCCTTTTATGCTCTGAGTTTTCATTGCTATTTAGAAAAACATAATACAAACTATCATTATATGGCTGCTTAAGGGAAGGCTTTATTGAAATTGTTGAACTCCTCTTTATTGAACCAAACTGGGCATTCACAAGGAACCTTTTCATCTGAGATGATAGGGTAGAGTCAGTGTTCAGGTGTTTTGAACAGAGGTTCCTCCTCCAATTCTTTAGCTGCTGAAATGCCCTTATCTCCAGACTGTCATGGATGCATTATAGGAATTTATTCTGGACTTTTTTATAGTAAATTTTGTTTATAATAAGAATTCAAAATTTTGTTGTTGTTGTAAAACTTGGTTGGCATTTCATTAGGCAGCAAATATTTCGTGGGCTTCCATGATGTTTTAGGCATTGGAGAAAAAAGTACATGCAGCATGTCCTTTAGAAAATCATGGCAGACTAGTGGGCAGAGATACTCCTCTCTGTCAGTGATAATCCGGCCACCTGGTAAGTCAACACAGAAGGCACTACTCAGCTCAGTACAAAAGACATTGGGCACAGTTTCCAGAGTTCCAAATTAAATTTGAACTGAAATCTGAAAGGGTGGTTAGGAGAAACTAGGTGAGGAAACAAGGAGGGCGAAGAGAAGTTAAGTCTAAACAGAGAAATCAGGATGTGCTAATGCTTGGGGACTTACAGGCAGGTGAGTTGTTGGAAGAGTGACATTTGATACCGCTGCAATATTGGCTGCTTTGTCTGGGGAGCAGCGGCTAGAGATGGATTAGGAGAAATAAGTTGGGATTGGATTGTGATGGATCTTTCATGCAGTGTTAAGGCAAGAAAAGGTTTCCAAGAAGGTTTTTGGTGTGATCAAATTAGAGCATAAAAGGGCAATACAGAACAAAAACTGGGAGTTCCAGAAGTCAAAACACAAGATGACAGGTGGCTCTGTAGAGAACTAGCTAGATCACAGAGCTAGGCTTAGTTGTTGCAAAAGACCAAACTTGGATGAGGAGAATTTTAAGTAGGCATTGACATTAGCAAGGTGGATAGAAGAAGGGGGAAAATGAGTGGTTTTGTAGGCTGAATAAATGGGCAAGGCAAAGGAAGAGTTGATAAGTTTTGAAAATTAGGGTGGATGATGACAAATGGTGAAAAAAAGCAAGAGGTAAAAGAAGGGGACTAATGACTTAAATTTATGGCATAGGAAATGTGAGTCTGAAACATGAGTCTTGCTTTGTGCTGGAAATATAGCATGGGCAGTTATCAGCATATAGATGATAGATGAAGCCATGAATGTCGATAACTAGGCCAACTCCAAGGACAGAGTCCAGAGTTTGAGCACGGGAATTGTTCCTTTTATTGACTCTTTCAAGGTAGATGCTTTGTTTTTTTTTAAGCAACTTTTTAAAAAAATTTTTTTTATATGATGCTTTGTTTTTTTAAATGAGGAAGTGTATTTTCTATTTTTAATTATTATCATGGATGGGTATAGTAAGATATCCTAAACATTAAAGTGCACAGCACTCATTTGTAATGTTTTATCATTTATAATAGTTATAGATTTATTATTTTAAAAATAATTAGGATATATGTTACATTTGTTACATTTTAGGGCTTATTTGCATGAATAAATTTCCATGAACTTTTAAAAATTGTTAATACTCACCTGAGGATTTTTTCCCTCATTGCTTTTTTGAGAGAGTGGGAGGGAGGGAGGGAGAGTGAAACATTGATGTGAGAGAGACATATTGACTGGTTATCCCCAGGAGGTTCCCCGACTTAGCTGGGGATCAAACTGCAACCTAGGTACATGCCCTGACTGGGAATCAAACCCGAGACCTTTCGTGCGTGGGCTGGCATTCTAACCACTGATCCACCGGACAGGAGGACCTGTTTTTCATTAGGTTTTGATTTTAAGGAATTAGAATTAAAATTTTCTCACTAAAGGTGACACTTTGGAATGTGGAATTATTTTTAGTATTTTTGCCAACAATTACTTTAATACCTAGAAATTCCAAGATTGTTAAGGATGATTTGTTCTTAATTTGGAGTATGTATTAGGATCATTTGATGAAATTTTAAAGACACTAGTGCAATGCTGAGTTCCACTAGAGAGTGGTTTGCATTGGGGCCCCATTATTTGTTATTTGTGTTTTTTAAAGCTCTGTGGCTGATGTAATGTGTACTCCTATTGAGCACCCTGTATCAGTAGTTTGTGTAGGGGTTTTCTTAGTATATTTTGTTTCTTGCTTAGTTAACTTTGATTTACAGCAAAGGCCAATTTATTTTCCTAGCCATCACAGTGAGACCATTTAAAATCTTATGTGAATTTCAGTTATTAAAAAAAAATTCACTTGCAGGTTAGTCTAGGCCCAGAGCTCTAGAGGATTGGTTAAACAAAATACGGTATGTCCACACAATGGAGTATTGTAAATGGAGTAGCTGTAAAAAGCTATGTGGTCATCTCGAGAATATGTTGCTGAATGAAAAATTAAGGAGCAGAACAATGATATTGTATGCTACCGTTTTTCAAAGAAAGAATGTCTACAAATATCCACAAATATTGTTGTATAGTATATGCATAGACCCCAAAACTAATAGAAATGGTTTCTCTAAGGAAAGGAATGGGGTAGAAGGGATGGAACCTAGACTTCTTAATATACTTTGTTTTATGGATTGTGTTTTTTTTTTATTAAATATATTTTTATTGATTTCATAGAGGGAGAGAGAGAAGCACTAGTGATGAGAGAGAATCACTGATTGATTGCCTCCTTCACGCCCCTAGTGGGGATTAAGCCTGCAACCTGGGCATGTGTCTTTGACTGGAATCAAACCTGGGACCTATCAGTCTGCAGGCAGGTATTCTATCCACTGAGCCAAACCAGGTAGGTCTGGATTGAGTTTTAGAATTATGCAAATGCTTTACCATATTCTGAAACAAAAATAAATTAAAATGAGAGGAAAGGGCAATGTCTAAATATCAAAAGCAAAATGAAACAAGTGAACCTAAATGATCAAACTTGAGGTTGAAGCACAGAGAGAGTATTTCAGGTGACCTTGTAACATAGTAATTTGACTATATCTAGTGGGATATGTCACTAAGAACAAAGAACTGCAAAAGACACCATATACTCTTTAGTGATCATATAGTTGTTAGTAATATTGGTGTTATTATTCTGGAGATGTGTAAGATAAAGCAAGTGGATAATTATATTAGACTAGTGGCCCGGTACACAGATTCGTGCACATTGAAAGGAAATTAATTAAAAGAAAGATTTGTGTGTTAATTATGTTGCTGTAAAAAATAACATGTTGCCGAAACTGGTTTGGCTCAGTGGATAGAGCATTGGCCTGTGGACTGAAAGGTCCCAGATTCGATTCTGGTCAAGGGCATGTATCTTGGTTGCGGGCGCATCCCCAGTCGGGGGCATGCAGGAGGCGGCTGAACGATGTCTCTCTCTCATCGATGTTTCTAACTCTGTCCCTCTCCCTTCCTCTCTGTAAAAAAATCAATAAAATATATTAAAAAAACTACATGTCAAAATAATATATATAAAATTAAAACACACATGTGATTGACATCAGCAAGAGCTTTATTGTATCATGCATGTATGAGTCAGCGTTTATTTCTAAATTGCCAGTGCACAGTATTTGTACAGATTGGATGGACAGTCAGTCACTTAGCCTTTTATATATAGAGAGTGGGGCACTAGAGTTCGGTGTGATAAAGAGATACAATCATAGAAGTTGAGTAAGAATTCTGGGATCCTAACTTTGAGTTGAAAATGTAAGTGTGAACTCGAGATGTATTTTCTTTTTTAAAAGTGTGTTTTCTAGTTCTCTACTGAAAAATTCTAGAAACTAACCTAGGTAGCATTAAGCACCTTTAGTGCCTGATTCTGTTCTCTAAATAATAATTCCCAACAATATTACATATCATAAAACAAGCTACGGGGGAAATTTCTGTTTCTATCAATGGTAGAATAGCCTTCTTCTTTTTTTTTTTTTTAAGCCAACACTTTAGCTGAAGGTAACTAGAAAAGCTGGGAAGTTTTTTATTTTTATTTTTAAATCTGTTTGAAGGCTTTGGCGAGTGAGCAAGATAGACAGCAAGGACTTGAGATCAAAATTTTGGTGAGGAGCAAAGCTCAGAGTGGTATGATCAATGTTTGGTACAGTTTTTCTCATGGAGTGATTGGCTGGTTTGAAATGTACAGCTAGGAGGGTAAGCAGAAAATTGGGACACAGAGGCTGAGATTCTGAGCACAGTTTCTGGTAATCATGTAGACTTGGGAGACAAAATTGGAAGTCAGGACCTGCAAAGAAAGAGAGCACTGGAAAACACTCCAGTCTTTTAGTTGAGAAGCCTGAATGAAGACTAGGCTACACCCTATGCTTATGGCTGAACTGAAAGTAGGTCAGCTCTCACAAAGGCTAAAGCCTAGCTTCCAAATCACCATAATCCTTGATTGGATCAAGGTTATTTATTGCATGCTAGAAGCAAATATAAATCTTCTCTGGAGGAAGACACCATCAACCATTATTTCAAGTTATCTGTACAGTTTTTATGTATTCACTGATAATATGTTACATATATAATTATATTGTATATATTTATAACATATAATATTTATAAAACTTAGTTTGCATTTAATAAAATAACCAGATATCCTATATAATAAGAGGTAATATGCAAATTGACTCACTCCAACACACAAGATGGCTGCCCCATGTGGTCAGAGATGGCTGCCTACATGTGGACAAAAGATGCCCACCTCAAGATGGCTGGCAGGGGTGGCACTTGTGGGTGATCAGGCCAGCAGAGGAGGACAGTTAGGGGTGACTGGGCCAGCAGAGGAAGGCAGTTGGGGGCGACCAGGACTACAGGGGAGGATAGTTGCGGGGGGACCAAGGCCTGCAGGGGGAGAGTAGTTAGGGGCGACCAGGCCTGTAGGGGAGGGTAGTTGGGAGGAACCAGACCTGCAGGGACGGGCAGTTGGGGGTGACCAGGAAAGCAGGGAAGAGCAGTTAGGGGCAACCAGGCTGGCAGGGGAGGGCAGTTAGAGGCAACAAAGGCCTGCAGGGGAGGGCAGTTGGGAGTGACTAGGCCTACAGGGGAGGGCAGTTGGTGGGGGGGACCAGGTCTGCAGAGGAGGGCAGTTAGGGGCAATTGGACTGGCAGGGGAGGGCAGTTAGGGATGACCAGGCTGGCAAGAGAGGGAAGTTAGGGGTGATTGGGCTAGCAGGGGAGGGCAGTTGGGGATGACCAGGCCTTCAAGGGAGGACAGTTACAGGTGACCAGGCTGGCAGGGGAGGGCAGTTAGGGGTGACCAGACACACAGGGGAGGGCTGTTAGGGGCAATCAGTCCAGCAGGGGAGCAGTTAGGTGTTGATCAGGCTGGCAGGGGAGTGGTTAGGGGGTGATCAGGCTGGCAGGCAGAAGCAGTTAGGGGTGACCAGGCAGGTAGGGAGGCGAGCAGTTGGAAGCCAGCAGTGGGATCGGGCCTAAACAGGCAATTGGACATCTCTTGAGGGGTCACAAATTGGAGGGTACAGGCTGGGCTGAGAACATCCTCCTCCCCCATCACCAATTTTGTGCACCAGGCCTCTAGTATAAAAATAAAATAATTGATTGTGAAAATCAAGAGAGAAAACATAATCAAAATAGATTCATAGGGAGACTTCCAGTACAGATGAGATGGTATAGATATATTTTTTTCCTGCTAAGTCTGAAAAGTGAAAATCCTGGAATTGGTGCTGAAGACAACCAAAGGAGAAATCTGAAAGGTTGTAAGACGAAAATAAGCTGGTTTGGGATCACAGAATTGGAAGTACAACATAGTTATAGAACATCTTGTATCCCCCCACTGAACAGAAGAAGGCCACCTAAACTAGTTGCTGCACTTTCGTACTAGCATCCAGGTGGGCTCATTCCCCCCTTGAATCAAATGGGAGTCCCACTGAATATATTCCAAGAAGAAGTCCCCTGGTCTTGAGACTTCTCTTTTCCACTGAGAGATATCAAGGCAAGCAGGCAGAACTGACTCAAGAGCTACAGCAAGCATTCCAGTGTGAGAAGTGTTTTTGTACTTGGGACTTGCAACTCTCCTCATCCTCTCAAAGATGCCAGGCAGCACTACCCTGCAAAAAGGATACAGCTACAAGTGGCCTAGTCTGGGAAAGTGTCTTTGGCCTTGTGGGCCTGATCATCTTCTCAGAGAAAGTACTCAGAGACACAGGGGCAGACAAGAGGGACTCAACTATAGTAAGTAATGTGTTCTGAGAAGCTTCTTTGTCTCTATGTGCTCAGGACTTGCCTTTCCCACTTAGACACACTGGGGCTATCACACTCCTTCCCCACCAAGAGATACCTAGCAGCCTGGCTTGGGGAAACTCCTTTTATTTCTTCAAGCAGCAGGGAACAGTGGGAGCCCAGTGGCACCCAGATAAACAAAGCGGGACAAACAAATAATGCCACAAAGACTCTGAAATTAATCTGCCATGAATAGACCATAAAAGGAGCCCAAGATCCACATGCTAAAACTAAACAGATGACTACCTATTAAAATAAAAACTAAATAAGACCCTATATTAGTGACTTCTATCAGAGTAGAAAAATGTTTAGGAGGTAGAAAATCACTTGTCATAACAATAGCAAAGGAACTTGCAACTTGAATAAGAAAAAGACAATCAAATGACACCAACACAAGATGAATTAGATACTGGAATTTTTCTGACAAGAATTTTAAAGCAGGTATCATGAAAATGCTTCAAAATCAATTATAAATCATCTTAAAACAAAAATAAAAAATTTCAGTAGAGAATGAAGTAAAATTATTTAGAACCTTGTTAGTAATGAAATTAGAACCAAATGGAAATTTTAAAATTGAAAACCAAATCAAATTCACTATATGGGTTCAATAGTAGAGGATAACAGAGGATAGAATCAGAATTTACCCAATATAAACAACAGAGAAAAAACAATAGAAAAATAATATCTGAGGCTCAGCCAGTATGGCTCAGTAGTTGAGTATCAACCTATGAACCAGGAAGTTCAATTCTATTTTAGAACAAAAGTTCTAAAATTTATATAATCTCAGTCCCAGAAGGAAAGGAGAATTTGAGTATTTCAAAGAAACTGTGCCTGAAAATTTACCAAATTTGCAAAAGAACAAACTACAGCTGTAGATACAAGGCACAGATACGAGGTTAATATATATATAAATTCATTTCATTCCTATAAACAAGCAATGAAGCAATAGAATTTGAAATTAAAAACACAGTACCATTTACATTAGCACCCCAAAAATGAAATATGTACGTATAGGTCTAACAAAATAAGAACAAGATTTATATGAGGAAAACTAAAACCGGTTGGCTTAGTGGATAGAGAGAGCATGGACCTGTGGACTGAAGAGTCCCAGATTTGATTCCCATCAGGACACATCCTGGGTTGTGGGCTGGATCCCCGGTGGGGGGCATGCAGGAGACAGCCCATCAATGATCTTCTCTCATCATTGATGTTTCTATTTTTTTCCCTCTCCCTTCCTCTTTCAAATCAATACAAATATAGGTAAAAACAGTAATAAAACTGATGAACAAAATCAAAGAACTGAATAAAAGGATATTCCCTGTTTATGGATAGGAAACCCCAATATTGTCAAGATGTCGTTTCTTCCCAACTTGATCTATAAATTAAACATAATCTCAGCAACTCGTTTTGTGGATATTGATAAATTGGTTCTAAAGATTATATGGAGAGTCGCAACCGTTTTGACTCAGTGGATAGAGTGTCGGCCTGCAGATTGAAAGGTCCTGGGTTCGATTCTGGTCAAGGGCATGTGTTTTGGTTTCGGGCACATCCCTAGTGGGGGGGCCGTGCAGGAGGCAGTTGATCGATGTTTCTCTCATCAATGTTTTTAACCCTATCCCTCTCCCTTCCTCTCTGTAAAAAAATCAATAAAATATATTTTTAAAAAAAGTAAAAAAAAATATGGAGAGGCAAAAACCACAATAGGAAACACAATATTGAAGGTGAAGAACAAAGTTAGAGGACTGACACGACTTCAGCCCTTACTATAGAGCTATAGTGATTAGGACTGTATGGTACTGGTGAAATAATAAACAAATAGATCAGTGGAATAAAACAGAGCCCAGAAAGCAAAGGCAAAAAAAAAAAAAAAGAGTTTTGAAAGCAGCTAGACAGAAATGATGCATTACCTATCGGGAATGCCAATTCAAATAACAAATACCTTATCTGAAACCAGGGGACCAGAGGAAGTGGCACAATATTTTTTATATGCTCAAGTAAAAGAATTAACAATTATTACTTCTGTATGAAGCAAAACTATCCCTCAGGTATTAAAAGGAAATAAAAACATTCTCAGATGATGGGAAACTAAAAATTGGTTGCTAGTAGATCTACCCTTAAAGAATGGTTAATGGAAATTCTTTAAAAAGATAAGAAATGATAAAGGAATGCACCTTGGAGCATCAGAAAAGAAGGAATAATGGAGAGAACAGATATATTGATACATACAATAATGGAATCTTTTTCCTCCCGAGTTTTAGCAATCAAATTATGATGATTGAATAGAAAATATCAAAACATCTAATACTAAATATGATATTTAAAATCGTGAAGATAGCCTTGGTCGAGTAGCTCAGTTGGTTATTAAAACCCAATAGGGCAAGGTTGTAGGTTCACTCCTTGTCAGGATACTTACAAGAATCAACCAATGAATGCATAAATGGGTAGAACAGCAAAAATCCATGTTTCTCTCTTTCCCTTCCTCTTTTTCTTTAAAAATCAATAAATTTAAAAAATTAGAAAATAGTGAAGATAAAGTACCTAAATGGAAATGAGGTTTCCATTTAAAATGGTAACATACCATTACAAGTAGGTTGTTATAAGTGATATAGGTATATTCTGATACCTAGGGTAACCGTTAAGAAAACTATACAAAAGATAAAAACAATATAAATAAGATGGAATCTTTAAAAATGTTCAAGCACCCTCCCCCCATAGGAAGGTAAAAAGAGAAACAGGAGGATGAGGACCATAGAAACATGTAAAAGAAGTAATAGAGCAGCAGACTTAAGCCATAACATATCAATAATTACCATAAATGTAATAATAAATACTTTAAATGTAGAGTGGATAAAAAAAATGTGACCCAACTATATGCAGCTTATAGGAAAGTCACTTCAGATTCCACAATGTAGGTAGGTATAGTAAAAGAATGGAAGAACTATATCATGCAAACATTTTATTTTTAAAAAGATAGGAATTGGCTATATTAGTATTTGATAAATTGAACTTTTAAAGCAGAGAAAATAACCAGTCACAAAGAGGGACATTGCTAAAGATAAAACTGACAGATTAAATATTACCAGGGTTATGGATGGGAAGTGTTTGGGGGAAATGTGGCAAAGACGTCTGTGTGGTTATAAAGGGGCAATATAAGAAATCCTTGTTGAAACTGTTCAGTATATTGATTGTGGATACATGAACCAAATTGTATAAACTTAACACACACACACACACACACACACACACACACACACACAAGTATAAATAAAATTGTGAAATCTCTGTAAGATTGATTTATCAATGTCAGTATTCTGGTTGTGATATATTGTAATTTTAAAAAATGTTATCATTTGGGGAAACTAGACAATGTGTACAAGGAATCACTCTGTATACTTTCTTATAACTACATGTGAATCTGTTATCTCAACTAAAATTTAAGTTATTAAAAAGGGCCAGGGAGATTAAGAAGATATGACAAATCAATGCAGTGTAATTTTGGATTGGATCTTGGAACAGAAAAAGGACATTAGTGAAGACACATACACACAGGAGAGTCAGCAATTAGAATGATTAGAAACAGACTGAAATAAATAAGTAATATCTTTACGAATTCAAATGACAAGATGAATTTCAGCAGAGAATTAGAAAATTTAAAAAAGAATTAATGAAAGTGGAAAAAACCAGTAACTGATTTTGAGAACTTTAACACAGATGAAGAGAAAATCAGTGAATTGTAAGATATGTTGGACAGCACAGAGAAGAAGAGATGAAAATGTCATTTGCATGCTCTCCTTGCCTTCTCCCCTATAGTTTTTTTTTTTTACTCGATCCATTTGAGAGTAAGCTATATATATAGTGTATCATGACCCTTGACCATTTAAAATACTTTAACATGTGTTTTCTAAGAATAGTGATTGTTTTAAGAGACTTAAATCTTAGGGACAATTTTCTCCATAAATTTAACAATGATATAGGTATACCCCATTTTTCAAAAGTTCAGGTTTTGCCATTTCATTTTACAAAAGACTTACATTGTGCCTGTTTTTGCTAACCAAAAGGAATCCAAAGAGGATTTTTGCTTTTATGAAAAAAGGTCTAAAGTTCTCACTGTTTAACAGTGAGCTGTTATAGATGATTGATAAAGTTAATAGTTAGAAAAGGTTAATATTGATAAGCTGATGGAGAGATTGATAAAGAGAAAAAGTTACCGATATCATGATAAGGGGGGACATCAGTATAGATCCTGCAGACATAGGAAAAATCACAGGAAGATATGTTTATTTTAATAATTATAATAATAGACAAGGTGGAATTCGAACATCAAATTAGGTTAATGGGTTGTTATCATAAAAGTCATAATTTGCCCAGCTAGTGTGGCTTTGACCCATAAACCAGGAGGTCATAGTTCCATTCCTGGTCAGGGCACATACCTGAGTAGCTGGCTGGATTCCCAGTGTGGGCATGGAGAGTGTGTTAATTAATGATTCTCTGTCATCGATGCTTCTATCTTCCTCCCCTTCTCCTTCTCCCTTCCTTTCTCTGAAATCAATAAAAACATTTTTTAAAGGCATAATTTATGAAGATCTTACTGTCATAAGCTGGTTTGGCTTTATAGCTATATTTTTTAAATTTAATAAATCTTTATTATTCAGATTATTACAATTGTTTCTCTCATTTCCCCTCATAGCTCCCCTCCACCTGGCTCCCACCTCTCCCTCTGCCCTTACTTCCCTGCATTGTCCTCATCCATAGGTGTACAATTTTTGTCCATCTCTCCCTGCACCTCCCCTCACCCCTTTCCCCCAGAGAATTGCCAGTCCACTTCATTTCTATGCCCCTGATTCTATTATATTCACCAATTTATTTTGTTTATCAGATTTTTTTAAAAATTAAATCTTTATTATTCAGATTATTACATTTGTTTCTCTTTTTTCCCCTCCATAGCACCCCTCCACCCAGCTCCCACCCCTCCCTCTGCCCTTAGCTCCCTCCCATTGATCTCATCCATAGGTGTATGATTTTTGTCCAGTCTCTCCCTGTACACCCCTCACCCCTTCCCCCCTGAGAATTATCAGTCCACTCCCTTTCTGTGCTCCTGATTCTATTATATTCACCAGTTTATTCTGTTGATCAAATTTTTAATTCCCTTAATTTTTAGATTCACTTGTTGATAGATATGTATTTGTTGTTTATAATTTTTTGTTTTTTACCTTTTTATTCTTCCTCTTCTAAAAGAGTACCTTTCAGCATTTCATATAATCCTGGTTGATGAACTCCTTTAGCTTTGTCTTATCTGTGAAGCTCTTTATCTGCCCTTCAATTCTGAATGATAGCTTTGCTGGATAGATTATTCTTGGTTGTAGGTTCTTGCTATTCATCACGTTGAATATTTCTTGCCACTCCCATCTGGCCTGCATCGTTTCTGTTGAGAAATCAGCTGACAGTCGTATGGGTGCTCCCTTGTAGGTAATGAACTCCAAGTCAATTGCTTGTGAGGATCAGCTATGTTTACGCCAGGAGATCTTCTGTGTTGGAGTCAGCCTTATGATACAAGACTTGCAAAATTGCAACAGCCTCTGTTTGGATGGGGTGGAGTCTCAGGGCTGAGCAGACAGCCTTGGCTTCCCATCAGCCCTGTCCTACACAGCCCCTGGGTCTCAGTGTCCCTCAGTAATCGCTGTAGACCTCTCTATGTGTACTTGGGCTCACATGCCTCCAGACCACTGCCTTTCTCAGCTTCCCTGAGTTTCCATGCACTCCGGGGACCCGTATGAGTCTGGGTTCCCAAAGTCTCACCCGAAACTGGGGTTCAGTGCAGTCGGAAATGGAGTTCAGCTTAGTTGGGAGTTTCTGTCTCCCTCCCGCTAGAGGAAGCCAGATAGGCACTCCACCGCCCATCCTCTCCACGCACATGTCTGCATACCTCAGCTTTTTGCAGCTCCTCTGAGTCTCCACGAGCCCCTCTCTTTCCTTCTAGGTGTAGAATTTCCACTCAGCCAGCTTTTCTGTGATTCTGGATGATGTCCAGTCTGTCTTTTAACTGTAATTTTGAAATTGTTGTGTGAGTCAGCAGTTTAGGTGTTCACCTATGCCGCAATCTTGGTTTCCCTCTTAATAGCTAAATATATAATGCAAAAGTAATCTGAGAAATATCATCAGTTTAGCAGTTGTGGTATGGGTTTTCAACATACATGTCTCAGAGTTAGATTTAAATGTAGATAAAATTAACTAAGAATATAAAGGAATTGAATAGTGCATTCAATAAACTTAATTATATGTGCATATTTAAATAGTATTTAAAAAATATATTTTATTGATTTTTTACAGAAAGGGAGAGGGAAAGAGAGTTAGAAACATTGATGAGAGAGAAACATCAATCAACTGCCTCCTGCACACACCCTACTGGGGATGTGCCGCAACCAAGGTACATGCTCTTGATTGGAATTGAATCTGGGACCGTTCAGTCGGCAGGCCAACTCACTATCATTTGAGCCAAACCTGTTAGGACTATTTTGTTGTTGTTTTTTTAATATCCAAGGAACTTTGGTCAAAGTTTATCAATGTCCAAGGTCATATAGAAAGTCTGAACAGATGAGAAAAGTTGAGATTTTACAGACAATATTGTCTGGAAATAATACAAATAAATTAGAAGGAAATAGTTAATATGATGATTTCCTTGAAACCTGCCTTCTATGGAAGATTTCCCTATTTCCTCTGTATTCATTTTCACTGTAGAATTACCCTCAATATATATTCACATTGGGAAATTGGTAGTAATAAGGCATTAATTCCTTATATTTCTGTTTTTATATTGTCAAAATGTCTTTATGTTTCAATTTGATCCCTTTGTGTGACTATTGCTGAAGTGGGTACAGGTAGTACCAGTGTCCTGGTACTCTAATTATACTATAAAATTTGACCTGAAATTTTAGGTTGCTATTTCTGGCCTTCCCCTTTCAACTCTTTCTAAATATCAACAACCACTTGTTTATCTTTCACTAGAACACAGGGAATTTCAAATTAAAAACTGGTAGAATTTAAAAGAAATAATACCTAATGAAAATATTTTCCAGAGTCCTTCATCAGATATCCCTTCACATTTAAATACTAGGTTTCATGTTGTGACCAAGACTAATAATGATAGTTCCTCGTCTTTCTCCACTTCTCTAGTAAAGAAATGTGGAGAATAGAATATTTTCACATATTGCAGGTGAAAATATGAATTGTTACAGCCTTTGGGAAGATAATTTGGCAGCCTGGTTAGCAATGAAAATTCATATTCCTTTTGGCCCAGTAAACCTCCTAAGATTCTATTCTTAGAAATAAAAGCACAAGTAAGGCCATATGTATAGGGATATTTATTGCAGCAATGTATATAAGGCCAAGCAATTTAAAACAGAATGAATGTTAGAAGGAGAAGGGCAGAAAAAAATGATATCTCTATAGGTTCGAATATTATGCTACATGAAAAAGAATGAATTAGACATGATAGTTGGAGAGAGTCCCACAAAGTTTTGTCGAGTGAGAGAACGAAGATATACACAAGTTTGTGTAATAATTAATTTCTGTAATAAAAAATTATGTAAGAAAACCATGCATACACCATGGGCTCATGAGCATGAAGAAAAAACATAGCTTGCTAGTGGTTAAATGTTTATCTTCGTGGGGTGTAGGTGGGAGAATCAGGGAAGAATTGTTTTTTAATTGCCCCCAAAAAGCCTCTATTCACTAGAGGCCTGGTGCATGAAATTCATGCACAGGGCAAGGGGAGTCCTCCCTCAGCTGAGCCTCCACTCTCTCCAATCCAGGATCCCTCTCACAATCCCAGACCGCTGGCTCCTAACTGCCCACCTGCCTGCCTGATTGCCCCTCTCTGCTGGCCTGTCGCCCCCAGCTGCCCCCTCTCCTCCCGTGCCAGCCTGGTTGCCCCCAACTGCCTCCCCCTGCCAGCCTGGTCACCCCATGCAGCCTACTTGTTCAGTCATTTGGTTGACTCTCAATAAAACCCCCTTGCCAGCCTTGTTGCCCTACTTGGCCTGTGTTCGGTTGTCTGTCCGGTTGTTTCGGTCATGGTGAGTCCCTGGCTTTTTTTTATATTAGGATTATCTGTAAAATTATGTAAATGTGCATGTTTAAAGACACTAAGTAAATATTTAAAATAAAAATGTCCTATTTCTTTTCTAAAAGTGATGCCGATTTGCAAGCACCTGAGCATGTCCATGTGAAGGCCGTAGAAACTATCTTTTTAAAAAAAAATATATATATTTTATTGATTTTTTACAGAGAGGAAGTGAGAGAGATAGAGAGTCAGAAACATCGATGAGAGAGAAACATCGATCAGCCACCTCCTGCACAACCCCCAATGGGAATGTGCCCGCAACCAAGGTACATGCCCTTGACCGGAATCGAACCCGGGACCTTTCAGTCCGCAGGCTGACACTCTGTCCACTGAGCCAAACCGGCTTCGGCGTGGAAACTACCTTAAGAGTAAAACAAGCATAATAGAAAGCCATAAACTTTTGGAGGTAGGAGAGCCTAAAACAAAGAATTAAGGTAGTGCATGCATGGGTGTGTTCTCTCTCTCTTCCTCTTGAGATCTCTCTCTAAAACAGTAACCAGTGGGAAATTTAATTACCAATAAAATGAGGTGGACTCTTTGGTTGGTTGGTATTGCTCTTCAGGGACCTTTGCCTTTCTTTGATTTGTCATCTTTGGTGTTGGCTTTATGATCAGGTTGTAGTACTTCTAGCTGTAAAATCCACTGTAGCAGAGTTCAGAGGGAGAAATATGGTCTCTCTGGATGTCTGTTGTAGGGTTTCTTGGAGTTTGGGGTACAAGTTGGTTATAATAACTGCGAGAGAATGGAGCTGAAAGCAAAACTGGGGAAAAGAAGAGCTTTAATGCAAGCCTGGACCAAGGATCGCTTGTCAGAGTTCCATGTTGGATTGAAATGCTCAGCCTTTATACCTGCCCTGGTGTGGGCTGCCCTAGGAACCAGCTCCTGAAGGACTGGCAGCTGGAGGCTGTCTGATGACCAGACCCCCTGCTGCAGCTGCCAGCAAGTCCTTCCTTGAAGGGGAGATCTAGGTGGCACATCTCTCTGTCTACCACACTGTCTTTAAGAATCAGAAAATAGCCGAAACCGGTTTAGCTCAGTGGATAGAGCATCGGCCTGCGGACTGAAGGGTCCCAGGTTCAATTCTGGTCAGGGGCATATATCTTGGTTGTGGGCACATCCCCAATGGGGGGTGTGCAGGAGGAGGCTGATCGATGTCTCTCTCTCATTGATGTTTCTAACTTTTTATCCCTCTCCCTTCCTCTCTGTAAAAAATCAATAAAATATATTTAAAAAAAAAGAATCAGAAAATATTTTCCAGAAGTCTTTCATCAGATATCCCTTCACATTTAAATACTAGGTTTCATGTTGTGACAAAGACTAATAAGGATTGTTCCTCGTCTTTCTCCACTTCTCTAGTAAAGAAAGTCCTGATTTTCATTGGATGCATGGTAATCTGGGGTCATGGCTACATATCTCAGCCTCTGCATTTATGAGTGTGCTATCTCTCTCTCCCTCTTGAGATATAATGGTTAAGTTGGATTGTCATATTTGACTTGAAGACGATATGTGCCTTGTTTTCTTTTTCCTCCTTTTTGCTGGGTAGACTGCGGGAGTTTGAGCAGCATCTTGGATTATAACGTGGAAGCCACATATTGAAGATGACAAAACAAGATAGAAGAATAAGGTCCTTGATAATCATGGAAATGCCTTATATGCTC
This sequence comes from Lasiurus cinereus, assembly GCA_011751065.1. Taxonomy (NCBI): domain Eukaryota; kingdom Metazoa; phylum Chordata; class Mammalia; order Chiroptera; family Vespertilionidae; genus Lasiurus; species Lasiurus cinereus. The sequence goes on along the minus strand of JAAGEH010000006.1, from coordinate 30,022,314 downwards.
TGGATTGCTTCCCTTTGGCAATCAGTTACTGGCAGAGGGCACAGGAAATCATTGTTGGCTCAGACTAAAATTTTGGGGTGAATAGACATTGGGGAGTAAAACATGGATATATTTGTGTCAGTTTAAAGCAAAAGGAGAGAAGGGCAAAGAAGTTAAGAGATTTGCAGGGTATTATAATTATGATAGATTATGGGATCTTAACTAGGAAAGTGGGAAAGTGAAATGTGTAGGTAATGGTGATGAACATGGAGGAGAGTTGGTTTAGTGGATTGGAGGTCCCAATGGGGCTGATGACTCACTGGGAAGGGAGAAGAAAACTAAATGAACTGGAGAGAGAATGTATGATAGTAGTATAGGAGTACAAGACATCTAAAATGAACATTTTAGTGGTTGTGCTGTTACTGGTGATGACAAGGCCTAGAAGACTGAGTAACTAAAGTGAGATGGAGAAAGATTTTAACGTTGAAATTATGAAATGGAAAGTCTGGGTTTTGGATGGAACATCTCGGGTGTTGAAGTAGTTGAGTGAAGGGCAGTGAATAGATACTAATGTCTTCAGTGGGTGAGATGTAATTGGGATCTCAGTAGATAGCTAAAAAAAGTGAGGGAGACTGATCCAAAAGAGTATCTGTTTCAGAGAGACTGACATTGTTGGTGGAAGTTGGAGGAAAAATGACCTGGAAACAGCAGTGAGAAAGGAAATAGCATCCTTCTTAAATAAACATTTTTATATAACGCAATATACTAGAAATAAAGTATAATTTCTATATAATGCAATATATTAGAAACAAAGTATAAAGAAAAAAGGAGAGTGAGAAAATACATTTATAGTATATATAAAACATACAAATGTGAGCTCCTTAATATAAAAAGAGCTCCTAAATATTAATTTGAAAAATCCACTTGGCCTCAAAGTAGGCAAAGAAAATATGGAGTCTAAATTCACAAAGGGAGAAATGTAAATGAACAAGCTTTAAGAAGATTCAAGCATTAGGGCTAGTACTAGTCAAAACATTAATTAAATTGTAGTATATGCCTATCATATTGGCAAGATCTCAAAATATTGCCAAACTTCCGGCTTGGCACAGTGTGGGAAGACAGGTGTTGATATACAGTGTTCAAAGAGGGTTGGTTACAGATTGCCACTTTAGAAGCAGCAGCTTAAATGGCTCTGGTGGATCTGTTGTGAGTTGTGGCTTAATGTGTTTGCCTATCACAGTTATGCTGTCTATAGTGTTATTGTATTAAATATGTATAACTGTTACTGTGAAAATTTTTTTTGGTCAATCCTCACCTGAGGATATTTTTCCCATTGATTTTTCTTTCTTTCTTTCTTTTTTGTTTTTAGAAAAAGCAGACGGAGGAGTGTGAGAGAGAAACAGAGAGAGGAACACTGATTTGAGAGAGATACATTGATTGGTTGCCTCCCTCACGTATCCCTACTAGGGCTAGGAATCGAACATTTGTGAACTGACCAACACTCTTAACCATTGAGCACACCAGCCAGGACTGTGTGATCTTATTTTTTAAAATACCAACTCATATTTATAAGAAAGTTTTTGTGGCCATTTTTATGGTATAATGTATGATTTTCTCCCATCTTATCTGGAAAGATATGGTTATTGTTTATTTGTGTTTATTTTATTTATTTGTATCTTCTTAAGTGTATATATTTGTTTTATCTATATTTGTGTAATCTGAATATAACTATGCAGTTATTTTTTTGTTATATAATATGCATCGCCCTTTGCTTAATTTGGTTGGATTGAGAATTACAAAATATATTATTAATATATAAAATCTTAATGGACTTAAGTTTTTTTTTTCTTTAAATTACAGATTAACTGGATCTTCTGGGTTTGTAACAGATGGACCTGGAAATTATAAATATAAAACAAAGTGCACATGGCTCATTGAAGGACAGTAAGTAATAATGGCTAATTGATTTTTTTTTAAGATAGAGCTCATTGTAGCATTACTTTTCCTACAAGTAAAATGAACAAACTGTAGCATAAAGTACTTAAAATGTTTTTATTCAATAATTTCTTATTTTATAAGTAAATTTTATTTTATTTTTCTTAATCTTTATTTTTACTTAAAAAAAAACTTTTTGTGTTGATTTAATGCTGTAGAGGAATTGTACACACCAGAATTTTGTATATTTTCAATTGTACTAGTTTAAAAAATGGGAGTATTTTAAGTGATGTGCTTTAAAGCAGTAGAAAATCATAATATTGTGTCATTTTTCTAAATACCTATTTTTATTGTGGGGATGAAAGTTAGAATAACTGTTATTGTCCAAACAATTCCTTCTCTTTGCTCCCATTCCTCTCTAGCTGTTACCTTCTTTTTCTTACCTTTAGCACACCTTTAAAGCAGTGTTTCTCAAACTTTTTGGTTTTAGGACCTCATTACACTCTTAAATTTATAGAATTCTAAATAACTTGTTTTTGTGGGTTATATCTGTTTTTACCATGTTAAAAATTAAAACTAAGAAGTACTATTTAATTCAGTTAAAAAAAAAACTAATAAACCCCCTATGCATTAGCACAAATGACATATTTTTATGAAAAAAGAAGCCCTGTATTTAAAAAGTTAATAAAAGAATGGTATTGCTTTGCATTTTTGTAAATCTCTTCTTTGGATTAATAGAAGACAGCTAGATTATCATTTTTTCTGCATTTACTTTAAAAAAATACATTTTTATTGATTTCAGAGAGGAAAGGAGAGGGAGAGAGAGATAGAAACATCAGTGGTGCTGAAACCGGTTTGGCTCAGTGGATAGAGTGTCGGCCTGCGGACTGGAAGGTACCGGGTTCGATTCCGGTCAAGGGCATGTATCCTGGTTGCAGGCACGTCCCCAGTATGGCTTATCTCTTGCCATTCTAATCTCCTTCAAAGCTTTCTGGGATATTTCCCCACCACCTGGTGTACTACCATAACATAATTCCTTTAATTTCTTCACGGTACTTATCACCATCTGAGTTAACTTATTTATGTATTTATTTAGTTGTTAGAGATGTTAGTTAGATAAGTGCAAGGTAGAGGAAAGTCTAGACTGGAGACAATTAGGCATCCGCAGGAACTAGATGGTGGTGTTAATACCAAGAGCTGTTTGAGCTGAAGCCAGGTTAGACACTGAAGGGGTAAGTGGGATATGAGGAAATGGAGAAAACAAAGTCTTCCGTAGAGTTTTACTCTAGTAAGAGGAGAAAGGGATGGGTGGGGTAAAAACTAGAAGAAGAGGGGATTTGAAACTTTTTATGTTCAGTTGTGTTGTAAAATATGTGATATTGAAGATTTAAATGTGATGTAGAAGTTTCAGATAAGGGAGATGCTAAATATTTGACAAATGGGAGAAGTAGGTAGTTATATCTGTTTGGAAAAATGGGAATTTGAGGGATTTTTATCTTGGTGCTAAACATAAGCAGAGAAGTGGGTGGGACTGAATGGCTTGAAATAGTAATTAAGAATACCAGTTGTGTGGAGAGGGAGAGGAAGAGAGTTAGTATTAGGACTGCTGGCAGAATTGAAGTACCATTTGAAGTTGGTGAGCAGTGACCAATACTGGAGCCAGCCTACTCGGTGGTGTGACTTTCTCTGGCACGGATTAGTTTTGTTTGGGTTCAATTTAAGTCAAAGCAGGTAACTGTTTACCTCTAGACCATGGCTTTTGCCAAGTATTTCCATGAAAAGTCAGAGGGGCAGGTGAATTTAAAGAATTGGCAGGTGTGATTATGAAATGATATTGTGTGGAATCTTCGGTTGAATAAGGAAGTGCAGAACTGGAAGGGCTTAGGGGTTGGTTCAGAGGCTGTTGATGAATGGCTACTATGTAGACTATAAGGCCCAAAGAGGCACAGACCATGTCTATCTTGTTTATCAGTGCATGTTTAGTGGTCTCTTGCATATAAGTAAATACTAAGTAAATCTTTGACAAATAATGAAATATTCTTTAGTATTAATTTCTCTTCTTTATAAATTAAAAACCTAAGTATATACTTTTCAAATGTTTGATAGTGATGATTATTATAAAATAATTTTTTTTCAGGCCAAATAGAATAATGAGACTCCGTTTCAATCATTTTGCTACAGAGTGTAGTTGGGACCATTTATATGTTTATGATGGGGACTCAATTTATGCACCACTAATTGCTGCCTTTAGGTAAGTTCACTCATATTATTAATCATATGCTTTCTGAATTCAAACTATGTCCTAGGTTGCATTCTTATTGACTCGCCTTTATTATTCCTTAACACACTATTTCATGGAAAGAGTATTATTTCTGGAGGCCTGACTTGGTTTCCTGTAAATACTAGGTAAGTTTTTGGGCAGAGTACTTGACTTCTCTTTTTAATTTCCTGCTCTGTACAGTCATGATGGTAGTATTGTTCATCTGTTTCACCTAGTAGTTGTGAAGTTCACATTTTAAAAATGTTTTGTGAGTAATTTATTTAAAAATAATATTTCTGTAAAAAAATTAAATCAGGGGTCACGTTAATTTTAATTCTTGTTGTGTTCCTCATTAGATAGGCCTTCAGGAGGTATTTGTTAAATTCAAATATAGGTGTGTGTGTGTGTGTGTGTATACTTATGGGTGAGGGAAACCTTATGGAAGAATACACAGAAAATGAAAGTGGTTATCTGAGGAGAATGAGGAATATCCCATTTATGTATTATATTTTTTCTATAATTGCAGACTATAAGGCCCATATTGTTAAAAATAGCTTGTTCTGGATTGTTTTTGGCATTTTTGTTTTAATTAACAATAACTAGCTGTGTTGTTATCTTTTTTACCACATAAGAATTCAAAACCATCCTATTTTTCTTCCTTTAACTTGATAGAAGATTTATAAAACAATGTATATTTAAAATACACATCTCTTAGGGAGTCATATTTGTCAGTTTTTTATCTACAGCTCACTTTCTGGATTCTCCCCACCACCTATAAGTATTTTATTTCCTTGTCTTTAAATAGAAATCAATTCCACAAGTACTTTTTTTTTGTATTCCTTAAATGGGCCTAGTCTCATATGGGTGAGGAAGTAACAGAGTAAACAATACAAGAGTTGCCAAAGGCTTACTCAAAGAGACCAGAGGACTAATGTGCCCTTGTATTTCTCCCTCCCTTTGGCTTAGAAATCTCTCTAACATATCTTTGAACTAAGAACCAATTTCTAAGATTCATTTTTGAGGCTAAAGATCAGGATGGATAGGCCTTGCTTAGCATTAAAATGTCATTTGCTAAGTGTTGAGCATGTATATCTTTATGCCAGAATTTGAAGTATTCCTTGCATTATAGCAAGAGGCACCACAAATTTTAACACAAATGCAAAAACTACATATAGTGATGTTATCATGAGAGTACTTTTTTTGGGTTCACTTGATACTTAGTTCATTAATCCAAATATATGGAGTTTTGTGATGTGCTGGGCACTTGTAATCAGCTTGCCATTAGCCTTGTGGGAACATCAGCCAAGCAGGTATGCATAATCAATGCTTTGCTTCACCTGGACTAGGTATTTGATGAGCAGACATGTGAATCAACAGCAGCATATAAGTAAGTAAAGACTGTAATTGTTCTAATTGATGACTTTTGAGAGAAGCCAAAGTATATGTACAGAAAACAGGAGAAATTTTAGGTTCTGTAAAAAAAGTTGGTTAATTGATAGTATAGATTAATCCATTGATTGTGTTAAAATTTAACCTATAGCATAGTATTGGAATATACATTTTCTAAAATTATAGTGAGAAAATACAGGTTTGAAAATTGAAATTTACCTGAAACACTAAACCTCTAAACCACTGATACAGAGAACAGTTTGGAAACCCTGACAGAAGATGGGGAGCTGAGAAATGCTGTTGGGTCAGGAGGAGTTGGATAGAGGAATGAACCCACTGGTGATATGCTGGGGGCCTAGAGTGGAAAGAGCCTGGCAGCAGATAGTTCAGCCAACAAGGAAAAAACCACAAAGGATTCAGAGGATGTGGACTTTTAATCTGAATTCTGTTAGTCTTCAGTTTTTAAAACCTAAGATGAAGGTGTTGTATGGTGTTTTCTTTGGGTATATTGCAAATTATGAAACAAAGAAGCCATTATGGCTAGGGTCAAGTGAATGAAGGGGAAAGAATAATGGTTGAGATTTTTGTTCATTGGGTGGTGGTGGTGGTGTGTGTGGAACAGATTGCATAGGACCTGGTAAAGATTTAGGCTTTTAAAGAATGAGGTCGTGGTGTTGGTGGTGGTGACAGTGCCTCAATAATTGAAGATATTGAGCATATGAAGATATGTAATAAGCAGGTAAACATAGGGAAAATGGTAACATTGGAGTGTAAAAGAAACTCAGGATCAAAATTTAAAAATCACTTTTTACTTATTAGCGAAGCTAAAATAGGACTAGTAATCTTACTTGATGGCGTGAGGTGGGATTGACTCTTTCATTCTTTATTGGTGGGACTTCAAGTTGGCATGTCTTTTCTGGAAAGCAAGTTGGTATTATGGGTCAGGAGCCTTAAAGCCACCATTGAGAACCTTGACATAATTCTTTCCCCCTGCAGGCACCCGATGATTATTTTTGTGTGCTAGAGTGAGATACCATAAATTCTGAAGGAACTTTTAGTAATACAGGAAATGCTTATGGTGTATTACTGCTAAAATAAACTATAAAATATAGTTTGGTATCAATTAGGCAAAGAAAATATATCAGGATGTATTTGGAATTATGTGTTTTCTTATCAAGCTTATTTATATTTTTACTTTTCATATCTTTTGCTAGTATTTGACATGCATCAATTCATGAAATTTGTTACTTTCTCTGATTATTAAAGGTTTATTCAGTTTTTCAAAGAAGCATTATAAAAATGTTTATTAAAAAAGGAAGAATAGGGCCATTGATTTCAAATCTTAATAGAAATATAACCGAGAATAAAGGAGAATCTAGCAAAAGATTCAGATCTATTCCCCAGAGAAACCAGAACTAATAAGATTGTATCATATATTTATCACAGGAAGTTGCCCTTCTTCCTGGAAGTGGTTTTTTTAAATTGTAAGGATGAATTTCAGCTCTGAGTTTGTGTTTGCCACCATGTGATGTGTCTGTGATTGTGTTTCCCTTGATAAGAAATGTGTTTGCATTTCAGTGGCCTGATTGTTCCTGAAAGAGACGGCAACGAGACTGTCCCTGAGGTTGTTGCCACATCAGGTTATGCCCTGCTGCATTTTTTTAGTGATGCTGCTTATAATTTGACTGGATTTAATATCACTTACAAGTAAGATATTTAAGTCTAATATTTGCAGTTTTATTCAAAATACTATATACTTTGTTTTAACAATAATAATGACTAACATATTGAGGACTTATGGTGTGACAGGCATTGCAGTAAGCAGTTTGAATGTATTTTCTCATTTAAAGTTTTTTTTTAAACTCAGTGAAATATGGGCACCATTTTTCTACTTGTTTTATAATTGAAGAAACTAGTGGGAAGCAATACATTATAGATGGGACTTCAGGTCGGCAGATGTGCACATTGTTAAAGTGCTTGAACTACAGTTTCAACCCAGATCTTTCAGCTGTTGAGCTTCTCCTGAAAGAGAGGGGCATTTTCCTGCTAATGGGTTAAAACATAAAGGGGTTTTGCTAAGTAGTCATTTTCATGTACTCAGTGGCTGGACCATTGATGACAACTTCATTGAGGTTACAAAAGAAATGTAGACAGACAGACTTTAGCAGCTTTTGGAATTTGTTGTGATACCTAGAGAGGCTAACTTTGGTTGTTGCTAATTCTCACCTGAGGATATTTTTTCCATTGCTTTTCAGAGAGAATGGAAGGGGAGGAAGTGGGGGGACGAGGGAGAGAGAGAAAATGTCAGTGTAAGAGGAACACATTGATTGGCTGCCTGCTGCCCGTGCCCCAACTGGGGGCCAGAGAGTGAACCCACAACCCAGCTACATACCCTTGAACAAGAATCAAACCTATGACCCTTCGGTGTGTAGTCCAGTGCTCCAACCACTGAACAACCATGGCCAGAGCTAGAGAGGCTTTTGTCTTTTCTATTTTTCCTCTTAAGAAATGTCCCCCAATTAAATGCACCTCAGTAAAGGAAGCAAATTTCACTGTGGGAGGCTGCTTTCTCTGTGGAGTAGCCTATTCTCTGCCTCACTGCTTCACTAATAAACCCACTTTCACTTCAAGCTGAAAAGAAAAAGAAGAAATGTTTATTTTCATAAGTAGTTAAATAGGCTAGCGCAGTGGCCTATGGGGCATGTGGACAGTGACTGGCCCATGGGGCTCGTGGACAATGACTGACTGGCCTATGGGGCAAGTTCACAGTGGCTGACTGGCCTATGGGGCATGTGCACAGTGACTGACTGGCCTATGGGGCATGTGCACAGTGCACAGTGGCTAACTGGCCTATGGGGCATTTGCACAGTGGCTGACTGGCCTATGGGGCATGTGCATAGTGACTGACTGGCTATGGGGCATGTGCACAGTGACTGACTGGCTATGGGGCATGTGCATAGTGGCTGACTGGCCTATGGGACATGTGCACAGTGGCTGACTGGCCTATGGGGCATGAGCACAGTGACTGACTGGCTGTGGGGCATGTGCACAGTGGCTGACTGGCCTATGGGGCATGTGCACAGTGACTGGCTGGCCTATGGGGCATGTGCACAGTGACTGACTGGCCTATGGGGCATGTGCACAGTGACTGGCTGTGGGGCATGTGCATAGTGGCTGACTGGCCTATGGGTCATGTGCACAGTGACTGGCTGGCCTATGGGGCATGTGCACAGTGGCTGACTGGCCTATGGGGCATGTGCACAGTGACTGGCTGGCCTATGGGGCATGTGCACAGTGGCTGAACTGCAGTTTGCTGACCACTGGGCTAGCAGCTTGTGATAAAGAACTTCTGTGGCCCTCAAAGCCTAAAATACTAGTTGGCCTCTTACAAAATAAGTTTGCCAGCTCCTAACATAGGCAGTGATCTCTACGTGTAACCTTTATGTTGGATTCTTTTTCTGCCCATTTTCTCATGACCTCAGTATTCATTCAGGCTGATTTGAAGCTATCTCTATCTTGATTAGTGCAGTGATTTAGTCTTTCAGGCGCCCAGGGTGTGTGACTTGGCAGTTTAGGCGGCTTATCACACACAATACTAGCAAGATGATTTTTAGTGACACAGGTAAGCATAAAGGCTGGGTTGAGGGGAGATGCTAATTGGTTGATTGGGTACATATGAGATGTCTATACAGGCCATTGATGTTGGGATCTAGGACTCAGAATTCCTGTCTGAGTTGGAATGTCATCTGGAAATTAGTGGCATATGGACAATGACTGACTGGCCTATGGGGCATGTGCACAGTGACTGACTGGCCTATGGGGCATGTGGACAGTGACTGGTCGGCCTATGGGGCATGTGCACAGTGACTAGCCTATGAGGAGTGTGCACAATGAGGAGAGGGATAGTGGAGGCAGCTAAAGGGCATAGGAATGCCAGTGGGCTTTATTGTCATAGAAGCCCAGAGAAGAAAGTGTCAGGAAGGAGGAAGCTGACAGCTCTGAGGTTGAGTAAGCAAAGGAGGCTTTTAGGTCACCCTAGCTGGGGAGGGTGGAGTTTGGGCCTAATAGGAATGGAAGATTATAAAGTCATGGCATTGAGAGTGGGACACTGGTGAATTTCTTCTTTGAAGGGAAGGGGATAGAAGGGAGGTGTGAGTTTAGGCAAGGGCTTCTCAATCTTCACATGCACAGGAGTCTTCTGTAGGACTTGTTAAGGCACAAATTTTTGGGCCCTACCCATAGATTACATATAGTTAAGCAGAGCAGGGCCTGAGAATCTGTGTTTCTAAATACCTCCTGGGTGATGCTGCTGCCACCTGCAATAATCTGGGCAATAATCTTTAACAAATTTTGTAAACTTGCAGAGATTATCCAGAGAGAGATATACATATACCATGAGGATGATGGTGGATTATTGGCACTTTGTCTTACACTTTTCTTCTCCAAACTTGCAACATGCATTTGATAATTTTTGTAATGCTCATCATTTATGGGCCACCAAGAATAGGATAGTCATTCCATCTTGAGAAGCTAAACCTGAACATTTTGCAAGAATTTCTTCTCTCTCTGTAAATTCTTTCCCCTATCTCTTAAGACAGAGGTCGGCAAACTCATTAGTCAACAGAGCAGCAAACCACGGCTTGCGAGCTGCATGTGGCTCACGAGCCGCAGTTTGCCAACCACTCTCTTAAGAGAATCTAGCAAGGTCAATTTGATTTCATTACTTACCTAAGCTATTCTTTGTTGGTGACCCTATTTAGGCTGAATGGTAAGTACTGCAGCTGTGCTTAAATGAATTGGAAAGATAGTGACATTCTTAAACCTTGTGTAGGAGAAAGGTCTCCTAAATTATTAAAAGTTTTGCTTTGTTTTGATTTAATTTTCTCTCACTGTTTTTATAGTTTTGACATGTGTCCGAATAATTGCTCAGGCCGAGGAGAATGTAAGATCAGCAACAGCAGCAACACTGCTCAGTGTGAATGTTCTGAAAACTGGAAAGGTGAAGCATGTGACATTCCTCACTGTGTAAATAACTGTGGTTTTCCTCATCGAGGTATCTGTAATTCCAGTGATGTCAGGGGATGTTTCTGCTTCTCAGAGTGGCAGGGTAGGTGCTTTTTTCACTTTTCTAGTTTAAAGTATTTTTCTAGTTTAGTAATTTGTAACTAAATCTTCTCTGTTATTCACATGTCAGGTAGTGTTTAGATTTTCACATCTCTTTATTGAGCTTCTTACAAATATTTGAAATTCATAGATGTGTGGTTGTAGGCTCCTTGGAATTGGGGAAGGGTTTGACATTCTTTGCAATTCATTTATGAAAGTTGGAGAACTTGGTCTCAGCCATAAGAAGACATAGCCGATAACCAAGCTGGGAGGTGGGACAATAATAATGTCTCCTCAGAAACTTTCAATACATTGTAAAATTCTAAAGTAGTCAACTAATGGATTTATCTGTAGATAAAAATTACTAAAGAAGATTTAGCAAATTCTTTAAGAATGGATGATAATAGCTGATACTGATTTAGTGCTTTTCTTTATACATTTATCCCTTCGTCAGACCACTTTTATTGTGAAAGGAAATGTGCTTTTATAAATGCTTTGTTTGTTCAATTTGGTTGAAATCAAGGAGGTAAATAACTAAAATATTTGATACCTACCACTGTGCAAATGGTGCACCAGAAGCCAAACCTTCAAAGAATGGAGCTTCTTGGTTTTCCAGGAAATGGGAAGTTAGTACTATTATTCCTGGGACTACTCTTTACATTTTAGCTTTAAAGTTTGCTTGTTTTTTTCATTTGCATTAATAATCCCTTTGTCCTCTTTCCTCTGAGGGCTGTTGAAGCACATATTTTATTTCTAAAAATCCTAACCTGTATATGGTCAGGTCATTATTAAAAAGCATGTGATTTTGAATTTTATGAGAGATTACTGTTGGTCTCTAGCTTTGAGTACATGAAAAGCACAAATTAAAGTGATTTGTCTGATATCTAAATGCTAAAGGGCAAGACTGAGTATTCTTTAGATATTTGTTGCATTTATTTATTATTTTTTAAATAAATCTTTGTTGTTCAGATTATTAGTTGTTCCTCTTTTTACCCCCACAGCTCCCCTCCACCTGGTTCCCACCCCACCCTCTGCCCTTACCCCTGCCCACTGTCCTCATCCATAGGTGTACGATTTTTGTTTAGTCTCTTCCCGCACCCCACACATCTCTTTCCCCCGAGAATTGTAAGTCCACTCCCTTTCTATGCCCCTAATGATATTATATTCACCAGTTTATTCTGTTCATCAGATTTTTTAAAATATATTTTATTGCTTTTTTACAGAGAGGAAGGGGTAGGGATATAGAGTTAGAAACATCAATGAGAGAGAAACATCGATCAGCTGTCTCCTGCACACCTCCTACCGGGGATGTGCCCACAACCATGGTACATGCCCTTGACCAGAATTGAACCTGGGACCCTTCAGTCCGCAGGCCCACACTCTATCCACTGAGCCAAACTGGTTTTGACTGTTCATCAGATTTTTTTATTCACTTGATTTTTAGATTCACTTGTTGATAGATATGTATTTTTGTTCATAATTTTTATCCTTACCTTTTTCTTCTTCCTCCTCTTCTTAAAGAATATCTTTCAGCATTTCATATAATACTGGTTTGGTATTGATGGACTCCTTTAGCTTTTTCTTATCTATGAAGCTCTTTATCTGCCCTTCAGTTCTGAATGATAGCTTTGCTGGGTAAAGTAATCTTGGTTGTAGGTTCTTGCTATTCATCACTTTGAATGTTTCTTGCCACCCCCATCTGACCTGCATAGTTTCTGTTGAGAAATTAGCTGACAGTCATATGGGTACTCCCTTGTGGGTAACTAACTGTTTTTCTCTTCCTGCTTTTAATATTCTCTCTTTTTCTTTTCCTTGGCATTTTAATTATGATGTGTCTTGGTATGGTCCTCTTTGGATTCCTTTTATTTGGGGTTCTCTGCACTTCCTGGACTTGCAAGTCTATTTTCCCTGTGTTGAGAGAGGGGAATTGTATACTAGGTGTCCTATAGGGCCCAGTGGCTCAGCCTCCCCAGTTACTTGAGGTGGACACTCTTGGTGCACTGTTTGTGGGTTGTGTGCACAGTCTTACTGTAAAGTCTTGATTATTGTTGGTATCACTGGGAGGAATTGGCCTCCAGGCCAAATGGCTCTGAGAATCAGCTATGTCTAGGATGGGAGAGCTTTTGTGCTGGAGACACCCTTATGGGGCAAGACTTGCTTCAGTGGGGCTTCGGTGCTTGTTGAGTCTGTCCCTGAATGTGTCCCTTATGGGTCTGAGGAGTTGTAATCTGGATGGTCCCACTCTGACCACTGGATACACTGGCTCTTGGATCTACAAGGAGGTGCTAATTTAGCCTCTGCCTGAGGTCACCCAGCAGGAGCTATGGAAAGATTTATAAAAGCACATTCCCTTTCACAATAAAAGTAGTCTGACAAAGGGATAAATGTATAAAGAAAAGCACTAAATCAATATCAGCTATTATCATCTATTCTTAAAGAATTTGCTAATCCTCTGGAGATTCCTCTTCTTTGTTTGGGTTTTGAAGGTGCCCACATGAGGCCCAGTTGTGAAGCAATGCAAGCTGCTTTGGGGCCTTGGTCCTTCTTTTGGATGTTCTGGGTCAATCTGACTCAGCTGCAATTTAATAGGTAATTTTAGATTGCAAAGGGCCAGGCCATTCATATGCTAAAGTCTCTGCCCACAGCTTGGGTGGGGCGGGGTCTCAGGGAATTAACAGGGTGGAACAAACAGCTATGGCTTATCCTCAGCCCTGCCTTAAGAGACCCCTGGGTCTCAGTGTCCCTCCGTAATTGTTGCAAACACCTCTGAGAGAAAGCTGCCCTTGAGTTCCGCCTGATGCCAGATAGTCTAGTTTCTTAACGTATGAGTCTGGGTCCCCAGAGTCTCACCCAGAACTGGAGTTCAGAGGAGTCATGAGCTTGTGTCTCCTTCTCGATTAAAAAAGACAACCACGTCCTCAGTTGCCAGCCCTTTCCGCGCACGCACACGTGCACCTTTGCACCTCTGCACTTTACTTCCACACCTCCTCTGAGTCTCAGTGTGCTTTTCTCTTTCCTTCTAGTTGTAGAATTTCCACTCAGCCAGCCTTCCTGTGGTTCTGGATGATGTCTGTTTTTTCTTTTACTTGTAATTTTGAAGTGGTTGTGAGAGGTAGCAATTTCAGGTATTTACCTATGCTGCCATCTTGGTTTCTCTTAGATATTTGTTACATTTAATAGATTAAAACTTGAAATGCAGTGATTTTAAAGCTGCATTGTATGAAGCTAATTTATTATGTTTCATTAGGTCCTGGATGTTCAATTCCTGTACCAGCTAATCAGTCATTTTGGACTCAAGAGGAATATTCTAACCCAAGGCTCCCCAGAGCCTCTCACAAAGCTGTGGTCAATGGAAATACAATGTGGATTGTTGGAGGATATATGTTTAACCACTCAGATTATAGCATGGTTCTAGCGTAAGTTGTTTTAACACTTCTGCAAAAAAATTAATTTTCCATATTTAAAATTTACAAAATAGAGATAAAACATATAAAAAGAAATCATCAGTAATTCTATTATATGGTCGAAAATTTCTGTTAATATTCTGGTAGTAGTATCTCACACTTTTTTGACATTTTCTTAGCTTTTGAAATTGGAAGCCACAAAGAATTCATTGTAATAAGCAATAATTCATCTTTTCCAAATACTGTATCTCATGCTTTGCTGTAGGCACATATAGAAGGTTCTTTTAAATAAGGGGTTACTTTATCTCTTTAATTAAGAACAAATCTATAATTCAAATGATTTGAATTTATAGTTTTCCAGTGGAAATTAGGCCACTGTGTAGTATTTCCCAGAGTTCAAGGTCTATTTACTGGTCTCATGCCACTTATCCTGAAAGGAGAATATATATTGTCATCGTGGAATTAGCTATGGAGATTGACTTTTGGGAGAAATTTATCAGTGCGTAACTCATTGCTGATTTTGTGCCCTCACAGTGTTTTCTAGGCATTTTCTATTAATGAAGGTTGTAAAAAACTTATCATCTATTTTTTAAGGGGTTCTGGGAATATGGCAGTAGTGGCATAGTTTATGATTTTCCCCCAAATGTATCATTAAACACACATAGCAACTAGGAAACATGCAAAAATACAGTGGTTACATTGATAACAAGATGTGGTTAGAAATATGCATCTACATCAAGCATGTCAAACTCAAAGGCTAACATGGGCCAAAATAAGGCTTAAGTTTATGTGGGCCGCAGAAAGATAAAAGCTTCAATTTTCATAGAAAAATAGTTTTATTTCAATAGAGACATGGTAAATATAAAGGACTGAAATAAATGACTAATCATTAACATAAAATAATAGAACATTTTAATAAAAATTACTATTTTTTTCTTGAATATTAACTTACCAGACACTGAATAACTGCACAAATTAATAAGCACAATGCAAATAAATCTGTATTTCTTGTTCTCTGAATGCGAAATAATTTCTGTTGCACACACCAAACAAGTCAGTCCAAGACTAGTGATGTGGCAGTCAGCTGCTAAAATATTCACTGCCAGTATTAGTGAGGAGAAATGGTGTGCCTGCCCATAAAGCACATAAGGGAAATTAATGCAACACGATTATAGTCATCAGTTATTAGCAAATGTTGTAGTTCGTTATTAATAGTTATGTATAACAGGATATTGTAAAAATTAAGTTATAAAATTTTTATTAAAATGTTTCTTACATACCATTATATTGGGCTGGGCCTCAAAATTATTCATTGTGGGCCCACGAGTTTGACATGCTTGATCTACACAGATGGATAAAACTAAACCATTGACAGCTACAAGACTTGTATGTGTCAGTATCTGTGCAGGAAAAAGCAAAAGGGAGCAATGAGTCCACTGGCTTGAATAGTGGGTGTAAATGTGTTTACAGAAACCATAGTAGTCCTTCTCAGAAAACACCTTGCATGGTCAGAACTCCACACAGGTATTGCAGTGGTATGCAATCAGTTCTGTAAAAATATTTTCCTGGATATAATTTTGAGTTATTTTTATCTAAAGTAGAATAATGTGTTTTTTAAAAAATAGAGTAAGATACGTAGGGAAAGAAAGGGAGGGTAAGAAGGGGGAAACAGAGCCAGGGATAAATAATGAGAATGATTGAGTCTTCTCTAGACTTCTAAGTAGAAAAGTAAACCACACAAAAGGGGGAGAAATCAGACTTGCTTCTTATTTCTCCATAACAACATTTAATACCAGCATTCAAGGGAGCAGTATCTGCAAATTTCTGAAGGAAAGAATGGATGGCTCAAGAATATTATACCCAGTCAATGTGTCATTCAGCTGTAAAGCTAGCAAGCGGATACTCTTCTTAAACAGGAAAGAATTGAGAGAAAGGAATACATATGAGCTCAACTAGAAAAAGGCTACATGTCAGTGAAATGCAGCCAATAAAAAATTAAAGACTCAAGAAGGAGAAGTTGTGGTAAGAGGGGACTGTAAAGAGATTGATCCAGCTAAAATATAAACCTAGTACTAAATAACTGTTGAATTATAGTTATAGAATAGAATATGAATGTTATAACCTGGATAATGTAAAAATTATACACCAGAAATTGGGAAAAGACATAGGAAAAAATGCGAGTGCTGCTTTCAACTGTCCAAACAGAGAGTGAGTAGATCTTGTTCAAAATTAAATTGTATGTAACTTAAAAACTAGAGTGAATTCAACCTTTAAATTTTTCATGTATTTAATTGTAAAACATTCAAACAATACATAAAATTATAGGTGGTATTAATTTATGTATTTTTCATATATAATAACTGTCACCATTTTGTTAAATTTGTTTCAGATCATGTATATAATACTTAAGACAAAAGGAAAGGTTTAGAGGAAAATAAAAATGCATTTACCACCCAGGTTAGGAAGTTAAACATTGCTAATATAAAGACCCCTGCATTCCCCTCTAAAATCCCAGAGACAATTAATACTTTGATTTTGTGGTGTCATTTGTTCACATACATATTTTTATACTTTATATATAAACATATATTAAAATTAATAAAGTTTATGTTTTTAGTCTTTATAGAAATAGTATTCTATAGTTTGCTTTTTTAGCTTTCATTGTTTTGAGAGTTATATTGATAACAGAGTTAGGTTGCTTGAGTATATTTTTTTTGATTCTGTATAATTCTATTACATAGATATACTATAATTTATTAATCTATTTTCTATTGATGGATATTTGTTTTTTTGTTATTATTTTGTGATAAAACTTTCTTTTTAAAAGTTTATTTTTATTTTTGAAAGTATTTAATATGTCCCTTTTTTCCTCCCATTTATTTCTTCACTACACCCCATTCCCACCTCTCCCCAGACCTTTACTACACTATTGTCTGTGTTCATGGGTTATCCTATCTAATAAAAGAGCAATATGCAAATTGACCATTACTCCAAGACACAATATGGCCACCCCCATATGATCAAAGATGGCTGCCCCCATGTGGATACAAGATGGCCACTACAAGATGCCCTGCAGGGGAGGGCAGTTATGGGCAATTAGGGGTGACCAGGCTGGCAGTTGAGGACAGTTGGGGGGACCCAGGCCTGTAGGGTAGGGCAGTTGGGGGGACCAGGCCGGCAGAGGAGGGCAATTGGGGGAGGGCAGTTAGGAGGGACCAGGCCTACAGGGGAGAGCAGTTTCGGGGGACCAGGCCTGCAGAGGAGGGCAGATGGGTGGGACCCAGGATTGTAGAGGAGGGCAGTGGGGGGACCAGGCCTGCAGGGAAGGGCAGTTGTGGGTGATCAGGCCAGCACAGAGGGCAGTTGGGAGTGACCAGGCCAGCAAGGGAGGGCAGTTGAGAGGGACCCAGGCCTGCAGGGGAGGGCAGTTGTGGGGGGCCAGGCCTGCAGGGGAGAGCAATTGTGGGTGATCAGGCAAGCAGGGAGGGAAGTTGGGGGGATCAGGCCTGCAGGGGATGCAGTTGTAGGTGATCAGGCCAGCATGGAGGGCAGTTAGGGGTGACCAGGCTGGCAGGTAAGGGTAGTTGCGGGAGACCAGGCCAGCAAGGAGGGCAGTCGAGGGGGACCCAGGCTTGCAGAGGAGGGAAATTGCGGGGGCTACCAAGCCTGTAGGGGAGGGCAGTTGTGGAAGACCAGGTCTGCAGGGGAGGGCTTTGGGTAGAGGGGAAGCCAGACCTGCAGGGGAGAGCAGTTAAGGGTGACTGTGCCAGGAGGGGAGGGCAATTAGGCATCGATCAAGCTGGCAGGGGAGTGGTTAGGGGGTGATCAGGCTTGCAGACAGAGCAGTTAGGGGAAATCAGGCAGAGGCAGGCAAGCGGTTGGGAGCCAACAGTCTTGTATTGTGAGAGGGCAGTGGGACATCCCTCAAAGGGTCCCAAATTGGAGAATGTGCAGGCTGGGCTGAGGGACACCCCCAACCCCCATGCATGAATTTCGTGCACCAGGCCTCTAGTGTGCATATATGCCTGTAAGTTATTTGGTTAATGTCTATCCACTACTTACTTTCTTCTGAAATACATTAGTTTGTTGCATGCTTCAGTATCTCTGGTTCTTTTTTTTTTTTCATCAGGTTTGTATACTTTTAAAAACTTGGATTATTTAGGGAAACTTACAGAAAACAAATTTTTAAAGTGTAGCAATAGCATTTGTTTCCCTTTGATTTTTTTCTATTAAATTATATAAAAATTAAAATAGTATTTATTAAACATATCATCCATAGCATGATCTCCTTTCTATAAATATATATTGTTACTTGATTTTTCTATCTGTATATATTTATAGAAAAATGTCTGGAATAATGTTTACTTAATGTTAATGATATTCATTTTTAGGTGAGAAAATGTGGGATCATTTTTTAAGGTTTTAATTTTATATTTTTATATTTGTTACTTTTTAAAAAATTTTTATTTATTGATTTTAGAGAGGAAGGGCGGGATTGAGTGAGGGAGGGATAAAGGGAGAAAAAGAAGGAAGGAAAGAAAAGAAAAGAAACCAAGATGGCTGCATAGGTGAACACTTAAACTGCTGCCTCACACAACATTTTCAAAACTATAGCTAAAAGATAGAACGGACATCATCCAGAACCACAGGAAAGCTGGCTGAGTGGAAATTCTAAAACTAGAAGGAAAGAGAGGGGCACACAGAAACTCAGAAGAGCTGCAAAAAGCTGAGGTATGGAGAGACGTGCGTGGAGAGGACAGGCAGCTGAGTGCCTGGCTGGCTTTCTCTAGCAGGTGGGAGACAGAAACTCCCGACTGCACTGAACCCCAGTTCTGGGCAAGATCCTGGGGTCCCAGACTCATACTGGAGGAGTTTGGACTGTCAGGAAAAAAGAGGAGCGCACAGAAACTCAGGGGACCTGTAAAAGGTGGAGGTCTAGAGGTGCATGCGCGAGTGCATGCAGAGGACTGACTGCTGATTGTGCCACTTGCTTTCTCTAGTGGAAGGAAGATGGAACCTCCCAACTGCGCCGAACTCCAATTCCAACTGCACTGAACTTCAGTTTGGGATGAGACCCTGGGGATGCAGACTCATACAGGGAGGAGTCTGGACTGTCAGGAAAAGAGAGGAGCACATGGAAACTCAGGGGATCAGAGAAAGACAGAGGTCTGGAGGTGCGCATGCACACGCAGAGAGGGCTACAGCGATTACTGAGGGACACTGAGACCCAGTGGCCTCATAGGGCAGGGCTGATGAGAAGCCAAGGCTGTCTAGTCAACCCTGAGACTCTGCCCCATCCAAACTGAGCACAGAGGCTTTTGCAAATTTGGAAGTCTTGTCTCATAAGGCTGTCTCCAGCACAGAAGTTCTCTTGGCATAGACACAGCTGATCCTCACAGCCAATTGGCCTGGACTTCAGTTTCTCCCAGTGATACCAACAACAGTCAAGGCTTAACTAACACAAGGCTATACACACAGTCCATAAAGGAGTGCACCAAGAGTTTCCACCTCAGGTAACCGGGGAGACTGAGCCACTAGGCCATATAGGATACCTAACACACAAAGTCACAATCAACTCAGGGAAGCAGTGAACATGCAGAGACAAAGGAATAGATCACAAACAAAAGAAATGGAGTAAAATAAATGACTGGTTATAGAGTTCACAACCACGGTTATAAGGTTTTTCAAGAATTTCCTAGAAAAGGCCAATAAATTTAGCAAGACCCTTGATATATGAAAAAGGTTCAACTAGAAATTAAACATACACTGGCTGAAATAAAAAATATTATACAAAGACCTAACAGCAGACTAGAGGAATGCAAGAATCAAGTCAAAGATTTGAAATACCAAGAAGCAAAAAACACTGAACTGGAAAAGCAAAAGGAAAAATACCCCCCGAAAATTTGAAGATAGTATAAGGAGCCTCTGGGACGATTCAAGCATACCAGCATCCGAATTATCGGGGTGCCAGGAGAAGAAGAGAGAGGATACTAAAAACCTATTTGAAGAAATAATGACTGAAAACTTCCCCCACCTGGTGAAAAATAGATTTACAAGTCCAGGAAGCACACAGAACCCCAAACAAAAGGAACCCAAAGAGAACCACACCAAGACACATCATATTTAAATTGCCAAGAGCAGCCCTAGCCGGCTTGGCTCAGTGAATAGAGCGTCAGTCTGCAGACTGAAGGGTCCCAAGTTGGATTCTAGCCAAGGGCACATGCCTGGGTTGTGGGCTTGATCCCTAGTGGGGGGCGTGCAAGAGGCAGCCAATCAGTGATTCTCTCTCATCATTGATGTTTCTCTCTCTTTCTCCCTTTCTCTCTGAAATTAATAAAGAAATATATTTAAGAAATAAATAAATAAAATGCCTAGAGCAAAAGAGAGAATATTAAAAGCAGCAAGAGAAAAACAATTATCTACAAGGGAGCACCCATACAATTGTCAGTTGATTTCTCAACCAAAGTTATGCAGGCCAGGTGGGAATGGCAAGAAATATAAAAACTGATGAACAGTAAGAACCTACAACCAAGATTACTTTACTCAGCAAAGCTATCATTCAGAATTGGAGGGCAGATAAAGAGTTTCACAGATAAGAAAAAGCTAAAGGAGTTCATCAACACCAAATCAGTATGAAATGCTGAAAGTTACTCTTTAAGAAGAGGAAGAAGGAGAGAATCCAAGATGGCGGCATAGATAAACACCTACATTGCTGCCTCGCACAACAATTTCAAAACAACAACTAAAAGACAGAACAGACATCATCCAGAACCACAGGAAAGCTGGCTGAGTGGAAATTCTACAACTAGAGGGAAAGGGGGGGGCTCACGGAGAACCAGAGGAGCTGCAAAAAGCTGAGGAACAGAGACGCGCGCGTGGAGAGAGCGGGTGCCAGAGAACCTGGCTGGTTTTCTCTGGTGGGAGGGAAACGGAGACTCTCAAAGGCATTGAACCCCTTATCTTACGACACTAAACCCCAGATCCAGCGGAAACTCATACAGGAGGAGTTTGGACTGTGAAAAGGGAGAGGTGCACGGAAATTTAGGGGAGTCACAAAAGATCAGAGGCCTAGTGGCGCACACGGCACTATGCAGAGGACAGATTGCTGATTGTGCCGCTGGCTTTCATCAGTGGGCGGAAGACAGACCCTCCCAACCGTGCCACTTCTGACTCCACTAAGCCCCAGTTTCAGGTGAAACCCTGAGGACCTAAACTCGTGTGGTTCTGGTGCGCAGGGGAGCCGGAAAGGCAGCTGTCTAGAGGCACTGTGGGCATGTGCGCGCACAAGGACCGCTCCAGCGATTACCCAGTCACGTGAGTCGCAGGGGCCGTGGAGGGCGGTGCTGACTGGAAGGCAAGGCGGTCCCTTAAGCCCTGAGACTCCACCCCTCCCAAGCTCAACAGAGAGGCTTCTACGGTTTTGAAAGTCTGGTATCATAAGGCTGACTCCAACAGAATTTCTCCTGGCATAGTGAAAAAGCCGAGACAAGGGAAAGGATTACAAACAAAAGAAATGGAGGAAAAGAAACGTCTGGATATAGAGTTCAAAACCACGCTTATAAGGTTTTTCAAGAATATGCTAGAAAAGATGGACAAATTTAGCAAGAGCCAAGAGGAGATGAAAAAGGACCAACTAAAGATGGAAAAGAATCAACTAGAGATGATAAAGGTCCAATAGAGATGAAAAAGGACCAATTAGAAATTAAACATACACTGACTGAAATAAAAACTATTATACAGAATCCTAACAGCAGACTAGAGAAAGGCAAGAATCACGTCAAAAATTTGAAATATAAAGAAGCAGGAAACATTCAACTGGAAAAGCAAGAAGAGAAAAGAATCCAAAAATGTGAAGATAATGTAAGGAGCCTCTGGGACAGAATTGTGGGGGTGCCAGAAGAAGAGAGAGAGCAAGATACTGAAAACCTATTTAAAGAAATAATGAGTAAAAACTTCCCACATCTGGTAAAAGAAATAGACTTACAAGTCTAGGAAGCACACAGAACCCCAAATAAAAGGAATCCAAAGAGGACCACACCAAGACACATCATAATTAAAACACCAAGAGCAAAAGACAAAGAGAGAATATTAAAAGCAGCAAGAGAAAAACAGTTCATTACCTACAGGGGTGCACCCATACGACTGTCAGGTGATTTCTCAACAGAAACGATGCAGGGCAGACGAGAGTGGCAAGAAATATTCAACGTGATGAACAGCAAGAACCTACAACCAAGAATAATGTATCCAGCAAAGCTATCATTCAGAATTGAAGGGCAGATAAAGAGCTTCACAGAAGAAAAAGCTAAAGGAGTTCATCAACTCCAAACCAGTATTATATGAAATGCTGAAAGGTACTCTTTTAGAAGAGGAAGAAGAAAAAGGTAAAAGACAAAAAATTATGAACAACAAATACATATCTATCAACAAGTGAATCTAAAAATTAAGTGAATTAAAAATTTGATCAACAGAGTAAATTGGTGTATATACTAGAATCAGGAGCACAGAAAGGGAGTGGACTGATAATTCTCAGGGGGAAAGGGGTGAGGGGTGTACAGGGAGAGACTGGACAAAAATCATACACCTATGGATGAGGTCAATGGGAGGGAGGTAAGGGCAGAGGGAAAGGTGGGAGCTGGGTGGAGGGGTGCTATGGAGGGGAAAAAAGAGAAACAAATGTAATAATCTGAATAATAAAGATTTAATTTTAAAAAAAGAGGAAGAAGAAGAAAAAGGTAAAGATAAAAATTATGAACAATGAATACACATCTATCAACAAGTGAATCTAAATATCAACTGTATTAAAAATCTGATGAATAGAATAAACTGGTGAATATAATCGAATCAGGGGCATAGAAAGGGAGTGGACTGACAATTCTCAGAGGGAAAGAGGTATGTGTGGTGGGGTACGAGAAGAGTCTGGACAAAAATCGTACACCTATGGATGAGGACAGTGGAGGGGAGGTAAGGGCAGAGGGTAGGATGGGAATCGGGTGGAGGAGGGTTATGGGGGGAAAAAAGAGGAACAATTGTAATAATCTGAACAATAAAGATTTATTAAATTAAAAAGAAAAAAAAGAATGGAAGAAGAGAGGGAGGAGAGGGGGAAAGGAAGATTTTTGACTGGGGATCAAACTATCAGCCCTGGCATATTGGGATGATGCTTTAACCAACTGAGCAACCCAGCCAGGGCCATTGGTTACATTCTTCATAATGAATATTAGGATTTTAATAAAAACCAGTAGAGTGATACTTTTCTCAAAAACAAACTAAAAGTGACTCTTCTAAGATATTTCTTAAGATATTGAATGTGATTAAGCTACAAAGCAAGAGTATAGTTGATTTACCTTTTTGGCTTTTTTTTTTTGCTATAAAATGTATTCATACTATAAATGAAATACTATAATGATACAGCTTTGTTAAAATACGAATTTAAAAAATCAATTAGGTAAAGAAAAGGAAGAGTTAAGAATATTCTTTTATTTAATTACTAGAGGGCCGGTGCATGGATTTGTGTAGTGGTGGGGTACCTCAGCCTGGCCTGTGCCCACTCGCAATTCGGGACCCAGGCCTGTAGGGCTGAAACCTGCAGTGCAACTTACCCCGAGGGGTGTACTAGTGCATCTGGCGCCTTTTGGCCTGTTGGTCAACTGAGTAGTGTTTCCCCTGTGGGAGCGCACCAGCCACCAGAGGTCAGCTTCTGCATTGAGCAAGCAGTGTGCATCATAGCAACCGATCAAACTGTTGACCAGTTGCTTAGGGTTTTATATATATTGATTATTTCCCTTGGAGTACCTATCTTTAATTTCACATGATTAAATAAAAAGTGAGTTATGGTATATATAGTTTAAGTTTCTTGAGTATAATGCCATCTTTAGGTTATTTATACTGTGTAGAAGAGGTTTTCAGGAATCATTAGAAACTTTCATTAGATTTCTAACATTCTTGTCCTAGGGCTATGCAGCCCAACCCTCCTTCCTGAGTTCTCATATGCATAATAGGCTCAGATATGAGATTTGTTCACCTAGGTGCCTATCCATATGCATGTCAGATGTAATGAGCATCTCCAAGCTAGATTCTATCATAAATAGAAGAGTGCAAGATATTCTGTCCTGTCATTTTGGTGAAAATATGATCTATTTGTTTTGTAGGTATGACCTTGCTTCTAGGGAGTGGCTTGCACTGAACCGTTCTGTGAACAATGTGGTTATTAGATATGGCCATTCTTTAGCATTATACAAGGTAAAATGTCTTTACTCTACTGAACTAGAAACTCAACTCTTCCATAGTGACTTTTTCATATTATGTGGTTAAAAAGCTATTTAATGTTGTTTCTCCCTCCCCACCCCAACCTTTTGGTTGTAAAATACATACCACATAAAAATTACCATCTTTGCTATTTTTAAGTATAAATTTCAGTGGTATTAAATATATTCATAATGTGCAACTATCGCCACCATCCATCTCTAATTTCATCTAAGAAAATTGCAGCTTATGCCCATTAAACACTTAAGTCCTCATTTCTTCCTCCCTTAGCCTCTGGTAAGTACCATTCTGCTTTTTTTTTTCCTCTATGATTTTGACTTCAGTGTCGTTTTTTAATTGAGGGAAAACTTTATATTTGGAAGTATGTATATATAGAGAGGAAGGAAGAGGGAGAGAGATAGGAATATCAGTGATGAGAGAGAATCATTGATTGGCTGCCTCCTGCATGCCTCCTATTGGGGATCAAGCCTGCAATCCGAGCATGTGCCCTTGTCTGGAATCGAACCCAGGACCCTTCAGTCCACAGGCTGAAACTCTATCCACTGAACCAAACTGCCTAGGACTGGAGGGGTTTATAATTGGCTAATGTACAAGTGGAAGTTAAAGTTGAAACAAATTTAACATGAGAAATTTTAATGGATTCAAATTGTACTAGGATATTATGATTGTGGTACTAGATCAGTGGTTCTCAACCTTCCTAAGGCCACGACCCTTGCATACAGTTCCTCATGTGGTGGTGACCCCCAACCATGAAATTTTGCTACTGTTATGCATCGTGATGTAAATATCTGCATTTTCCGATGGTCTTAGGCGACCCCTGTGAAAAAGTCGTTCGACCCCCAAAGGGGTCGCGACCCACAGGTTGAGAACCACTGTATTAGATGTTTAAAAAGTAATACAGTGTGATTCATGTTTATGTTTCTTATATTAGAAAGGTTAGTCAAGAATAGCCACATTGCAATATAACTAAGTAATTATTTTCATTTTCTTGTTTTTGTGGTTTATGGTAGGATGAAGAAACTTTTCAACTTTATTTTTCCAATCGTTTTATCACTGTAGTAAAGGTTTTGCATGAGGAAGTCCCAGAAAAGTGGCAAATTAGAGATGTAGAATATGATTTATTTTATTTTGTTTCTTTTGCCATTTTTTTCCTAGACATTCACTGAAAGCTGCATTTCACTAACACTTTTTAAGCTAAGAATAATACTGAGGTTTTGAACTGCTCTTTTTCTGTTCTCAGATTTAATCCTTTCAATGTTTTTAGAGTTTTGTTCACATTTTTCCCCAGGATAAAATTTACATGTACGGAGGAAAAATTGATTCAACAGGGAATGTGACCAATGAGTTGAGAGTGTTTCATATTCATAATGAAACATGGGTGTTGTTGACCCCAAAAGCAAAGGAGCAGTATGCAGTTGTTGGGCATTCCGCACACATTATCACGTTGAAAACAGGCCGAGTGGTCATGCTGGTAATCTTTGGTCACTGCCCTCTCTATGGGTACATAAGCAATGTACAGGAATATGACTTGGGTAGGTATATTTTTCCAGTGATATTTTATTGAATGTGAAATTTAAAACTTTGCCCTAATTATTATGGCTTTTTTACAGTTCAGCCTAACCTTGGCCTGGTACTTTATCTTGAAATGCAGTTAACATTGATGTATTACTAGTGAAATTCAGATTATGGTGTTGTTATGTAGTATACAATATATTTGTTACTGTCAATTTGGCACAGAGTCAGAGATGGCACTAAATGCTTTAGGAACTGAAAATAAAATAAATAAAAATGATTCAAAACAATGCATTCTGAAAAAAAATATTTGTTTAGCTCTTTAGAGATTGATTTAGGGGAGCATTATTTTCTCTTATTATAAAATTTTTCCTTTGGTTAAATTTTATTTTATCTGTTGTTATTGGATAGGAGTACCAGCTATAACTTATATTTTAAGAAAGCAAGCCCATACATCTGTGTATTGACATGGGGAATTAAGTGTTCAATTGAGGGGACTCTGACTCTTAAACTTAATTCTTTTCCAATATGGTGTATTAGAACATTAAAGCATTTAACAAATTGAAGTTTGGCACCTGACTTTATTAGTTTTAGGTGGCCTTCCTTTAAAAATAAAATGATAAAAAAGTTATATGTATGAAGTCTCCGAGAATCTCTTCTCTTGTCCTCAACTATTTGGTGGTTTTAAGTATTAGAGAAGAGGAGCCTGCAACATTTGCCTTTAACTGTTTTCCATTTTCAGATAAGAATACGTGGAGTATATTACATACCCAGGGTGCTCTTGTCCAAGGGGGTTATGGCCATAGTAGTGTCTATGACCACAGGACTAGAGCAGTCTATGTTCATGGAGGCTACAAGGCTTTCAGCGCTAATAAATACCGGCTCGCAGATGATCTCTACAGATATGATGTGGACACCCAGATGTGGTAGGTGCTTTTTCTTCAGCTTTCATTTTAAGGTATGGGAAAATGTGCTCTATTTTTTTAAGATATATATTTATTGATTTCAGAGAGGAAGGGAGAGGGAGAGAAGATAGAAACATCAATGATGAGAGAGAATCATTGATTGGCTGCCTCCTGCTCGCCCCTACTGGGGATCAAGCCCACAACCCAGGCATGTGCCCTTGACCAGAATCGAACCCAGGACCCTTCAGTCCACAGGCCAACACTATCTCCCCTGAGCCAAACCAGCTAGGGCAATGTGCTATGTTTTTTTTCTTTAGACCCAGCAGGTAATTCTCTTAGGTCTTATAAAGAAATTGGGGAAAAAACAGAAGGTAATAAAGTAGCTAGTATTTATTTTGTTACATTATTCTATAATCTTGTAGTAGGTTGATCAAGAAAATGCTTGTTATTTTTTTAATCATTTTCGATTTTCAGACACTCAGTACCACTGTAAAATTTTAGCTCTTCAGAACCCTAAAGAATAAATTATTTTGAGTTTATGTACACTGTTGTAGTTAAGTAGAATATATCCATTTTACCTTCTCTTTTTCCTTTTTATCTTTTCTTGATGACCAGGTGTGTCATCAGTGGGGTCAGTTATTGGCCTCATTCCATGAAACACCAAACAGAGATTGTCTCAGTACCTAAAAGATTAAAGCTCTCCTCATTCTAAACCATATATCGGTCTTTATAAAGTATGCTAATTTTAATAAATGTAAAGAAATTTGAGGTATGAAATAACATAATTAAGAAGCAAGTTTTTCTTTTTTTTGTATTTCCCTACATCCTTGAGACGATACTGTGGATACAGTTTTATATTCTGTCACTTTCAATGGCTGTGTAATACTCCATTGTGTAGGTGTACTGAGCCTGTACAGTTGGAAATTCTGGTTTCTAGCTTTTGTTTTACTGATACAGCATTGTGCATAAGCTTCTGTTTGTTTTTCATATGATTCCTATCCAGAAACTACAATGATAAGGTCATCAATTTTTAAGGCTCTTAATATATTTTTGTCAAAATTCTCATAAGTCTTTACTTATTTTTAAGAAAGTTAGATGTAGGGAAAAATCCAGGAGTATTTGAACATTTGGATGTGAACGTAAGAAAATGGTTATGTGCCCTAGCCAGTTCTGCTCAGTGGATAGAGCATCAGTTGAAGGGTTCGATTCCTGTCAAGGGCACATTGCCTGGGTTGCAGGGTCCTCGATTCCCAGTAGTGGTTTTGCAGGAGGCAGCCAATCAGTGGTTCTCATCATTGATGTTTCTCTCACTCCCTCTCCCTTCCTCTCTGAAATCAATAAAAATAGATTTAAAAAAAGAAAGTGGTTATGTTGCCCTGGTTAGTTTGGCTCAGTGGTTAGAGTGTTAGTCCTTGGACCAAAGCATATATACCTGGGTTACAGGTTCAATTCCCTGGCATAACCAGTCCATGTGTTTCCTTCTCTCTCTATCTCTATCTCTATCTCTATCTCTATCTCTATCTCTATCTCTATCTCTCTCCTCTCTTTTTACCCCTCCTTCCCCCACAATTCCTTTTCACTGTCTCCAAAAATCAATGGCAAAAATATCTTTGGGTGCAGATTAACAGAAAACTAACAAACAAAAGGTTATGTTTTCATTAGCGAATAGGTGGTAAGTATTGTAAAAAACTAAACTTGTATTTATTATTTTTAAATCTCAAAAGGACCATTCTTAAGGACAGCCAATTTTTCCGTTACTTGCACACAGCTGTGATAGTGAGTGGAACCATGCTGGTGTTTGGAGGAAACACACACAATGACACATCCATGAGCCATGGTGCCAAATGCTTTTCTTCAGATTTCATGGCTTATGACATTGGTAAGTTTCCCCACGACACTTGATTTTCAAGAGTCTTTTTTGTCCATAAGGAACATTTTAAAGAAAATGGAAAATATTGCTAGTTTAAAATGGTCAGGCCATTTAAAAGAGGCCTGAATAGTATTTTTATGTTAATTTGACTAATGTTACATCTATTAAAAAACATGACTTCTTTATTAAATTTTTTTGAAGTCACTCCTTTAATTAGTTGAATGTAAGTTGAATGTTAATTTTTGAGGATGAGTTGGGATAACTGGGCTCTCCTGTGCTACAGATATAGTGTCATATAGTTGTTGACCACCAGCATTGTGTAAAGTTGGTTCCCTAGGTACCAATTTCACATTCTTTTAAAAATTCTAGTGTGGTAATACATTTTTCCAGGAGAGGGCAGTATTTGTTCATGCAGAATCAATGCTAACTTATTCTCTTGGATAAATATTATCATTGGATGTTCATTTCTGTGCCAGCCACTGAGCTTCTACATTGCCCTTGGCCTCAAAGGTTGGGAGGTAGAGAACCGAGTATACACTATAATTGCATATAATTTATAGTGTTACTTGCTCTAAGATGAAAGTATGAGAGTATTCCTAACATATAGGGAAAAGAGTTATAGTTGGGGAAAGCTTTTTTGAGAAGGTGCCCTTAGGCTGGGTCCTGAGGAACACTGGAAAGTCAGCTAAGTGAAGTTAGGTGGACTTCTCAGGTGGAGACAAAAGGGGACCATGCCATACTTGAGGCCTGTAAATAGTTTTGGCTGTATTATAGCTGCATATAGGAGAGGAATGTCTTCAACTGAACTAGAGACCCAAGCAGTTATCAGACTGTTTGATCCTGAAAGACCTGTGATGTCATGATGAGGAGTTTAGGCTTACAGAGGAGGTGACAGAATCATATTTGGTTTTAGGAAGATCTCTTTGTGGCATGTGATGAGTAGTTAGGAAGGGGCAAGATGGAAGTTTTAAGGCTGAAGTCTTGAGGAGGGCTTGAACTAAGGCTGTGGAAGGGGCAATGAAGATAATAAAGAGATAGATGGTTTTGAGAACTTGTGAGAACTTGAGGATTGTCTGGGGATAGTTTGAGGGAGATAAAAGCATCTTGATTCCCAGGTATCTAGTGTAGAACCACGGTAGATGGTGCTTTTTACCAAGGCTGGAAATAGAAGTACGGATGGGGTCTAAGACAAGGTAAGTAAGATGAATTTGGAAGAATGTTCAGCTGGAGATGACTATGGGATGGAGCAATGCTGAGATCAGTGGGAAGCTCCAAGATAAAATTCTGTAGGGGACAAAGGTCATCAGGGATGAGCAAAAAGCCAGAGGACAGATTGATGGATAAAAAAGTCAGAAATAGCAAGCAGACTATGAAAGCATGTAGGAGGAGTAGGAGGAAAGTGAGGCAAAATTGGCATCCTACGAGGGTGCTGTTAACAATGGCTGCAAAGGGATTAAAATAAGTCCTTGAGAGTCTTTCAGATTTAGCAACAGAGGTTATTTATTATTAGAGTCCTGGTGCATGGATTCGTGCATCAGTGGGGTCCCTCGGCGTAGCCTGTGAGGATTGGGCTGAAACCGGCAGTCCAGTGCCACCTGCTGCTCCTGCCTGCCACTCCTGCTCATCCCAGCCCCACTGGCCCTGCTGCCGCCACTCAGTAGGCTCACTGCCACTCTACTGTGGTCTCTGGGCTGCAGCAGCTGGCCATGAGCCCTGCATCTGACACCCATAGGTCAGCTGAGCGGTGCTCCTGCTGTGGGAGCACACTGACCACCAGAGGGCAGCTCCTGCATTGAGCATCTGCTTCCTGATGGTCAGTGCACATCATAGTGACTGGATGACTGGTCATTCGGTCATTCAGTTGCTCAGTTGCTTAGGCTTTTATATAGGTAGGTAGGTAGGTAGGTAGATAGATAGGTAGATAGATACTTTAGACATGGATGAGTAATTGCAGGAGGCTAAAAACATAAGATGACATCTGCACAATGAATATTGACTATTTTAATTAAAAAAAATTATCTGTGAGGGGAAGAGGGGAGAGTTGAGCATCTTCTTGGGCATATTTATTTATTTATTTATTTATTAAATATATTTTATTGATTTGTTTTGCAGAGAGGAAGGGAGAGGGATAGAGAGCTAGAAACATCCATGGGAGAGAAACATCGACCAGCTGCCTCCTGCACACCCCCCACTGATGATGTGCCCATAACCAAGGTACATGCCCTTGATTGGAATTGAACCTGGAACCCCTCAGTCTGCAGGCCAATGCTCCATCCACTGAGCCAAACCAGTCAGGGCTATTTTTAATTTTTAAACGTAACTTTTTATTATTGATTTTGGAGAGAAAAGAAGGGAAGGGGAACAGAGATAAACATTGATGTGAGAAGACAACATCTTCTGGCTGCCTCCCACATGCCCTGACCAGGAATTGAACATGTAACCCCTCAGTACATGGGACACCAATTGAGCCACACTGATCAGGGTTTGGGCATATTTAAATGCTGTGATGAAAGCCAGTGCACTAAGAAGAAAGGGTCTTTGCTACACTGTAGTTTTAGGGAAGGAAGCAAGATGGGTGGGCAGGAAGCCTCTGTTCTCCATGTGAG
The DNA here is from genome assembly GCA_011751065.1 of Lasiurus cinereus. NCBI lineage: Eukaryota > Metazoa > Chordata > Mammalia > Chiroptera > Vespertilionidae > Lasiurus > Lasiurus cinereus. The sequence continues at coordinate 29,991,088 of JAAGEH010000006.1, read as the reverse complement.
GAAGACCACCGAGTCTGGGCTGGTAGGAGAAGGAAATGAAAGCTGTTGTTGACAACCTAGGTGCCATCAGCAGATGAGTGGTTCAGAAAACTGTGGTACATCTACACAATGGAATACTATGCTGCCATAAAAAAGAAGAAATTCTTACCATTTGCAGCAACCTGGATGGAACTGGAGAGCATTATGCTAAGTGAAATAAGCCAGTCAATGAAAGAAAAACAACACATGATCTCACTCACTTATGGATAATAAAGAACATTATAAACTGATGAACAAAAAGATAGATACAGAGGTAGTAAAGCATCAAACAGACTGTCAAATTATAGCAGGAAGGTTAGGGAGAGGTGGGGTAGATAAGAGATCAACCAAAGGACTTGTATACATGCATATAAGCATAACCAATGAATACAAGACACTGGGGGATTAGGGTATGCCCGGGGTAGATAAGAGATCAAGCAAAGGACTTGTATGCATGCATATAAGCATAACCAATGAACACAAGACACGGGGGGGTTAGGGCATGCCCGGGAAGATATGTATACATGTAACACATTAATAAAAAAAATTAAAAAAGCTGTTGTCGTCAAGGTTGAATAAATGTCTGGATTGCTTAGGGTGCGTGAATGTCTTAAGTGTTTAGCAGCAGACAGCATGTGTGACTTTGGTATGGTTTGCCAGCAAGAGAAGTTGATAGAATGGATCAGAACAATCTAGAGAAGGACTTTTATTTTATTTCATTTTATTTTTCTCACCTGAGGATATGCTTTTTATTGATTTTAGAGAGAGAAAGGGAGAGAGAGAGAAATATCGATGTGAGAGAGAAACATTGATTGAGTTACCTTCTGTACCCTTACCTGCCCTGACTGGGGATCATTGGATTGGCAACCCAGGTATATGACCTGACCAGGAATTGAACCCACCACCTTTTAGTGGACAGGATAATGTGTCAACCTATTGAGCCACACCAGCCAGGGCTCTACAAAAAGACTTTTGAAAATTTAAAGAAAGTTTGAATTTTTTTTTTTAAGTTTCAATTTTCCACCTGTATTTTCCTATTTTAACTACCATTTGGGCAAGTCAATATAGACTGGAAAATAATTGTGGAACCCACATGTTTTACTTCCATAGGTCTGAAAATTTTGCTTAAGTAAAAAAAAATTCTAGTGAGTGAAATTGATAGGCAACAGAGTGAGTGGTGTGGGTGTCAGGGATGTTGGATTCGCTAATTAGAATTACCATGTGGTCCTGCCTTTCTTCCATACCTTGCTATTCTGCTGCTGCTGCATTTTACCTCAGAAATGAAGGTGTAACTCGGAAAATGCAAGGGAAACATTTTATGTGATTGTGTTTGTGCAGTCTTCTTCCCAAAGAAAATGCCACTTTCTACTGATGATCAATGGCAGTCTAATTTGAAATGTGTTTTTCTTGCTCCTAGCTTGTGACCGCTGGTCAGTGCTTCCCAGACCTGATCTGCACCATGATGTCAACAGATTTGGTCACTCAGCAGTCCTACACAACAGGTAATTGGAAAAGAAGTGCTTGTTCCCTTTCTCTTGGGTTTAAAATGAAAATGAAGTAAAATATGAAAAAATGGAATTGGGTTTGCATATTATTCTCGGCATTTTCCCACCTTGTTCGTTTTTCACAGAATTATGTAGGCGTGAATCTCCTGATTAATATTTAAAATATTTGATGTGCATTGGAGTTTCTCTTAATGCCATATTTTTTGTTGTTGTTAGCATGCAGGAGTATGCTATGTTTGATGTTGTCTGAATGCATGGGACCACAAAAGTTATGTGCAGTTACTGTCTTATGCCCTCTGTCATTTGCTAATGTTCATGGAACTTAAGTCTGAATGGTAAGGAGATCTGAAAAAGAGAGAGAGGGCACATCAGATAGGAGATAATAAGGTAGGGGAACAGAGATGGGGAGATTGTGAAGCTTCATGTAGAACAAGTTTATAGTCCCTAATAATGTGAAGTCTGTATTGCATTGGTTGAAATGCCTGGCCCAAACCAACAGTGCTCTTTATCAGCCTGCCCTGTAGAAGGCTCTGTTAATATAAGGGCAATTCAGAGTGGCCTTTCCAATGTTCCTTACACTATACTTTAAAGATTTTTTATTTGTTAAACAGCCTAATCATGTTAATTTTTCTCATTTTGTTTCTGCTGTTATTACTGTTGTTTACTTCACCTTTTACAATTTTAGGCCATGCCCTGGCTGGTGTGGCTCAATGGATTTGAATATACCATTGGTCAGGACACATACCTAGATTGTGGGTTCAATCCCCACATGCATACAGAAGGCAACCAATAGATGTTTCTCTCAAAGAAAAAAGAAGGCATTTTGGTTATAATGTGTTTAAGTATGGATCTTTTTTGTGTCAATCTTGGAGTTGGTTGAGTTTGTTTTTTTAATATATTTTGTTGATTTTTTACAGAGAGGAAGGGGGAGGGACAGAGAGCAAGAAACATCGATGAGAGAGAAACATCAATCACCTGCCTTCTGCACACCCCCTACTGGAGATGTACTTGCAACCAAGGTACATGTCCTTGACCAGAATCGAACCTGGGACCTTTCAGTCCGCAGGCTGACGCTCTGTCCACTGACCCAAACCGGTCTTGGCTGATTGAGCTTTATGGGTGTATAGATTAGTCATTTTATTAAAATTTGTGGAAGTTTTCACCCATTTAAAAATATATTTTTATTGATTTCAGAGAGGAAGGGAGAGGGAGAAGAAGAGGGAGATAGAAACATCAATGCTGAGAGAGAATCATTGATCAGCTGCCTCCTGCTGCCTTGTGCTCACCCCCTATTGGGGATCGAGTTTGCAACCCGGGCATGTTCCCTGGACTGGAATAGAACCCAAGCCCTTCAGTCCACAGGCCTGTGCTCTATCTACTGAGCCAAATCAGCTCGGGTGAGACAGTTTTGATTGATTGTTTTGTTTCTTCTGTATGGGTCACATTTTTTGTTTCTTTGAATAGCTTGTAATATTTTGTTGAAAACTAAATATTTTTGGTAATATATTATAGCAAATATGGATTCTGATGCCTCCACCCTCACCACCAACTATTGTTTTTGTTGTTTATTTAGTGGCTTGCCTAGACTAATTCTGTGGAGTCTGTTTGCTGATTTTTCTAGTTGTTTTTTTTTTTGTTTTTATTTTTTAACCTGACTTCCTAGGAATTGCCTCTAAGTCATTGTTGTTTAGTAATCAGACAGTGGTTTTGCTTAAACAATTTAAGTTAATAAGGATTATACTCTTTGCTGCTGGATCTGTTAAAAAATAGATAGCCCTAGCTTTCTATTACCTCTGAGCTGCTTGCAGCCTTGGTCAAACATAGCATTCCAAACCACCAGAGACTTACATCATCATGTTTCCAAAGGTGAATTGGGCATGACTTTAAAAGGCTGAAAATCTTGACACTGGATCGAAGGAGGACTTTCACTTCTGGCATTAGTCAATGAAGTTTCCCTTTAAAAGACAACTAAAAGTACACAGTAAGGACTTAACAAGATAATGAAGAAATACTGAACACAAAATAAGTGATGAGTTGTCTGGCCGGCATGGCTCAGTGATTGAGCATCAACCTAGGAACCAGGAAGTCGAAGTTCTATTCCCATTCAGAGCACATGTATGGATTGTGGGCCCAATCCCCAGTGTGGGGCATGCAGAAGGCAGCCGATCAATGATTTTCTCTCAGCATTGATGTTTCTATCTCTCCCTCTTCCTTCCTCTCTGAAATCAATAAAAATACTTAAAAATCCTATATAATGAATACAATATATGCAAATTGATCCTCACACCCTCGCACAAGATGGCCACCCCCATGTGGTCAAAGATGGCTGCCACAAAATGGCTGGCAGAAGAGGGCAGTTGGGGGCGACCAGGCCTGCAGGGGAAGGTAGTTGTGGGGAGTCGGGGGGAGGTCAGGCTGTCAGAGGAGGGCAGTTAGGGGCGATTGGACCCATAGGGGAGAACACTTGGGGGAAATTGGGCCAGCAGAGGAGCAGTTAGGCATTGATCAGGCTAGCAGGGGAGCAGTTAGGGGTGATCAGGCTGGCAGGCAGGTGAGTGGTTGGGAGCCAGTAGTCCCGGATTGTAAAAGGGATGTTCGACTGCCAGCATTGGAGAGGTACAGGCTGGGCTGAGGGACCCCGCTCCCTCTTGTGCATGAATTTCGTGAACTGGGCCTCTAGTAAAAAGATAATAAGAGATGAATAGAGTTCAAAGAGATAAATTGAGCTGCTTTAGCTAATGGGAGTTTCCTCATCCAGTTGAAGCAGCTGAGAGGTGCAGCTGACTCTTAGAGGCCAAGGAGCAGAAACCAGAGATTTCTTTATACATAGTACATGTCAACTAGATATTTCTGAAAAAATGTGTAAATGAATAGGATGGTTTGGATTTTGTTCTTTTTAGAAACAGAGACTATGACTGATTCTATTAGATTTTTCTTCTACCCTTAGACTAAGAACAAATTAAACTCATTATTACAGGTTAATATGCAAGGGGTAATAGACCCAACTTTAATATTAATGCTAGCAATTTAATATAGTCTTAAAATAGAAAAAGAGATTTTAGGTAAAATGCAGATAAATCATGTACTGTGGGGTATATATATTTTTTTAAATGTTAAAACTTTTTATTATGGAAATTTGAAACCCTAACCCATTCCAGCTTATTTTGAAGTTCCCTGGTATAAAATTTCATCAGAATATAGTTGGTTATCATTTTTTTGTGGTATAATTATACTCTATAAAGTTACCACAAACACTGAATTAGAGAATATTGAATTTTTACCGCCAGGGAAATACAGGGTTAGGTTCTTGCAAGTCTCTTGCATTTTCATCATCTAATCAATTTATAATCTTGTTTTATGTGTATTTCTGTTTAACAACACACCTTATTTAATATATATTGTTGATTCATTAACATTGAGCTCATAGTCAACAGCACTATGACTCATGCTTGAATGACTTATCTAATGCATGTACTAGTATTTTCTCTATAAGACAAAACTGGACAACACTTCAACACTATGAAGTGGTTTGGGGCCATTTAAAACAACAGAATCACCAACATAAAGCACAAACATGCAAAAAACACATGATTAGCCCTAGCCAGTTTGGCTCAATGGATAGAGTGTTGCCTGTAGACTAATCCCAGGTTCAGTTCCAGCCAAGGGCACATGCCTGGATTGCAGGCTTAATCCTCCTTAGTAGTGGGTGTGTGAGAGGGAACCAATCAATGATTCTCATCATTGATGTTTCTATCTTTCTATCCCTCTCCCTTCCTCTTATATATAAAAGGCTAGTAGGCAAAGTGTCTCTTGGAGTTTGACTGTGAGTTCAATTGCCTGCTTTGATGTGTGCTGACCACCTGGGGGTGGCGTGGAACAGGGCGGGCGACCAGTGGTGGCGCTGGGGTGCTGAGGGTACAAGGGAAGGAGGAGGGAGGAGGCAGGGAACATGATTGGCCCTGATCGCCAACCAGGTCTAGGGACCCTACTCATGCACAAATTTTGTGCACTGGGCCTCTAGTAAGAAATATTAAAAAACAAAACAGAAAACACATGACACAAAGGACACTTGTGTATAGTATGAGAACTGAAACAGGAAAAGAGCATCATCTTGTTTGACCTCACCTGGAAATGTGATGTTGGACAACTCAAATTTTTCTGTGTGTGTATGTCTACAAGTGACAGCAAATCTGCTAAAGTAGTGGTTTTGGTGTCAGAAATAAATTTTAGCAACTGGATATGGAATCTACAAATAATGAGGTTTGATTGGATATCTTTTAAGGATAAAGACTTTTTAAAAACATACAACCATCATACAATTAACATACTTTAAAAAAATGAATAATAATTTACTACTACTCATTGTTCGTATTTCCCAATTGCCTCATAAATTTTATTTTTTTTCTAATTTTATTTTTATTATTTTTTAAATCATTTTTTTATTTTTCAAATACAGTTGACATACAATGATTAAATCATTATATACCTTAATAAGTGGTCATCCCGATAAATTTCATACCCATCTGACACCATACATAATTATTAGAATATTATTGATATATTTCCTGTGCTGTACAACCCCATGACTAGTCTGTAACAACCCATTTGTATTTCTTAATCCCTTCACTTTTTCACTCATCCCTCTTAACTCCCCACCCATCTGACAACCATCAAAATATTCTCCTAATTGGAAACCAAGATGGCGGCATAGGTGAACACCTAAACTGCTGCCTTGCAAAACAGTTTCAAAACTGCAACTAAAAGACAGAACAGACATCATCCGGAACTATAGGAAAGCTGACTGAGAGGAAATTCTATAACTAGAAGGAAAGGGGCTCATGGAGACTCAGAAGAGCTGCAAAAAGCTGAGATATGGAGACATGCGCATAGAGAGGACAGACGATGGAGTGCCTGGCTGGCTTCCTCTAGTGGGAGGGAGACGGAAACTCCCAACTGCATTGAACCTGAGTTCTGACTGCACTGAACCCCATTTCTGGGCAAGATTCATAAGGGGGACTCTGGACTGTCATGAAAAGGGAGGAGTGCACAGAAACTTAGGGGAGTCGTGAAAGACAGAGGTTTGGAGGCGCGTGACACAAGTGTGCACACAGAGGGCTGATTGCTGATTGTGCCACTGGCTTTCTCTAGCAGGAGGGAGACAGAATCTCCCAATTGCGCTGAAATTCACTTCCAACTGCACTGAACCCCTGTTTCGAGCGAGACCCTGGGGACCCAGACTTATACAAGTCCCCAGCGTGCATGGAAACTCAGGGGAGCCAGAAAGGCAGAGGTTTGGAGAAGCATGAGTGTGCAGAGAGGGCTGCAGCGATTACTGAGGGACACTGAGACCTAGGGGCTGTGTAGGACAGGGCTGATGGCAAGTCAAGGCTGTCTGCTCAGCCTTGAGACTTCGCCCATCCAAACTGAACACAGAGGCTGTTGCAATTTTGCAAGTCTTGTATCATAAGGCTGACTCCAACACAGAAGTTTTCCCGGTGTAAACACAACTGGTCCTCACAACCAGTTGGCTTGGAGGTCAATTCCCTCCAGTGATACCAACAACAATCAAGACTTAACTACAGCAAGGCTATACACACAGTCCACAAAGGGGTGCACCAAGAGAATCCACCTCAGGTAACTGGGGAGGCGGAGCTACTGGACCATATAGGATACCTAGCACACAAAGCTACTCTACTAACTCAGGGAAGCAGCGAAAATGCAGAGACAAAGGAACAAATCACAAACGAAAGAAATGGAGGAAATCAAATGACTGGATATAGGGTTCAAAACCACGATTATAAGGTTTTTCAAGAATTTCCTAGAAAATATGGATAAATTTAGCGAGACCCAAGGGGAGATGAAAAAGGATCAACTAGAGATGAAAAGGGACCAACTAGAAATTAAACATACACTGACTGAAATAAAAAATATACAGAGACCTAACAACAGACTAGAGAAACACAAGAATCAAGTCAAAGATTTGAAATACAAAGAAGCAGAAAACAGGACAAAAATTGTACACATATGGATGAGGACAATGCGGGGGGTGGTGAGGGGAGGCAAAGGGAGAAGGAGGGGTGGGAACCGGGTGGAGGGGAGCTATGGGGGGAAAAAGAGGAACAATTGTAATAAGCTGAGTAATAAATATTTATTAAATAAAAAAAATATTCTTATCTCTGGGTCTGTTTCTATTCTGCTTGTTTATTTTGTTTTTTAGATTCAGTTGTTAATAGATATGTACATATTGCCCTTTTATTGTTCTTTATTTTCTTTCTGTTTTTCTTCTTAAAGAAAACTTAACTAACGTTTCATATAGTACTGGTTTGGTGGTGATGAACTCCTTTAGCTTTTTCTTGTTTGGGAGGTTCTTTATCTGTCCTTCAATTCTAAATGATAGCTTTGCTGGGTTGAATAATCTTGATAGTATTGTAGGTTCTTGATTTTCACCACTTTGAATATTTCTTGCCATTCCCTTCTTGCCTGCAAAGTTTCTATTGAGAAGTCAGCTGGGTTCATTTTTTTAATTGAAGTTAATAATCTTTTCATATGCTTGAGGTCATTTACATTTTCCCCTTGCAAACTGGCTGAAGCTGTCTCTACTATATTAGGGATATTCTTTTCCTATAACATAGCTTGTAAATAATTTTTTCACAGTGCATCATTTGTCTTTTACTTTGCTTATAGCGGTATTTTCTATGCAAAGTTCTTTTTATTTTATATAATCAAATTTTTCAGTTCTTTTTTATTGCCTTCTGGGTCTTAAGTCATAGGGATCTTCCCCCCCTCCCCCCCCATTCTCAGGTTATAGAGTAGCTCACTTGTATTTTCTTCTAACCTCTAAAGTGCATGTGTGGGTTCATTTTTTTTTCAAGTGGTTCTCTGGTCCATTTGAAATTTATCCTGGGTCTGTAGAGAAATTTTATATTTTTCCATGTTTATTTTGTTATCTCCATACTTTACTAGAAAGTCCATTTCTTCCTCACTAATTTAAGATGCCATTTGTACTGTGTACTAAATTTTCATGTGTATTTTTATTTGTTTCTTATTGGTTTATGAGTCACTACAGAATTTTAATTAATACTTTATGTTTTTTAAATTATACATACTTATTTTTAATATTTAAGAACATGTATATGTACAATTTTAAAAGATGTTTAATTTTAAAAGACATTTGCTTACCCTGCAGTAAAATATTACAGGGAATTATGGTTAAAAGTCACCATGTTATCATGAGAACTTTTTAATATAGTATGTAAAGAGTAGGTTGATTATTGGAATTATTCTGGGTAGCACAGGCTAGGATAAAATTGAAAGGGAAAGGTATAAGAATATTTTTTGAGATCCTGAAAAAATAATTTCTTACAGAACTATCAATATGAAGATTGAAATAGTGTATCATGACTTTGTTTACTTAAGGTTTTAGTAAACTACTCTCCCTTTTTTGTTTTTCCTTTTAGCACCATGTATGTGTTTGGTGGTTTCAATAGTCTCCTCCTCAGTGATATCCTGGTATTTACCTCGGAACGGTGTGAAGCACACCGGAGTGAAGCTGCTTGTCTAGCAGCAGGACCTGGCATCCGGTGTGTGTGGGACACAGGGTCATCTCAGTGTATTTCCTGGGAGTTAGCAACAGAAGCACAAGAAGAAAAGTTAAAATCAGAATGTTTTTCCAAAAGAAGTATGTTTTTTTTTTTCTTAAAATTAAATTAATTTGAGTTCTCATTTTATCTGAATAATAAAGGCACTTAGCATATGTATACTTTTTAGATTTCATGTTATTATCCAAAAATATTCAATAATAATTTATGCAAAGACTTTATGAAAAATTGGTTTGAACCCATTTTTACAATGGGTGGGAGCATGCCATGTGGCTCCTACAACATATCTGCAAATCATAGAGACAAAAACTTCCTTGGCTTTGCATAGACTCTGTATACCAATTCCAGAACTGGCTGCAATTGGTTTGGGAAAATGCAATCCAATGATACTTTTTGTGTTGATGGAAATATTCTATATTTGCATTGTCTCAATGTAGTGGCTACTAGTGCCATGTGCTTATCACGTACTTTGAAATGAGACTAGTATGACCAAAGAACTGAAATTTTAATTTTAATAAATGTAAATTAAAAATTACATGTGACCCTAGCCAGTTTGGCTCGGGGGATAGAGCATCGGCTCATGGAATGAAGGGAGGTTCAATTCTGGTCAAGGGGTCACGTTACTTTGGTTGCAGGTTGGATCCCCAGCCCTGGTCAGTATGTGTGTGGGAGGCAACCAATCAATGTGTTTCTCTCAACATCTATATCTCCCCCTCCCTTCCGCTCTTTCTAAAAATCAATGGAAAAATATCCTCGGGTGAGGATTAACAAAAAAAAGAACTACATGTGGGTAGTGGCTACCACATTGTGTTATGCAGTTCTAACGTTAAGGATAAGAAGAAGGCCAACCCAGTAAAAGCTATTACTCTCATAGGTAGAAGTCCAGTTGCTATCTTTGTAAAGTACTATTTCCTAGCTTCTGAAGTTGGGCACAATAGTGATAGCATGACAGACAGTTGCTGATGATGAGTAGTGAACCCTGCTTCTAGAATAACCTCTTGTGCTTTCCAAACTTTTTTCATCTTGCCTACTTTTCACCCTTGTGCTTTGACATTTAGCACAATGCAAAGTAATATGTGAGAAAGTCTATTAAGAGTAAGAAAAATGTCTCTCAGAATATTTGTTCACTTCAGTTAAAGTATTTTGACTGAATTTTTTAACCATTAGGGTTGGTATAGAGTTACCATGAGAGTTATGGTGGGTAGAGGTGCTTTCACTCTTTTTTTTTTTTTTTTTTTATAGAGAGGAAGGGAGAGAGATAGAAAGTCAGAAACATCGAGGAGAGAGAGACACCGATCAGCCGCCTCCTGCACGCCCCACTCTGGAGATGTGCCCGCAAGCAAGGTACATGCCCCCAACCAGAATCGAACCTGGGACCTTTCAGTCCACAAGCCGATGCTCTATCCACTGAGCCAAACCGGTCTCAGCGCAGCTTTCACTCTTAAGCTGAACACAAATCTGCAGTAAGAACACCCAGGCAACCTTCCAGGTTCACTGTGGCCTGGTGAGTGCTGTAAAACTGAGTGAGATTATCAGAATCTGGTAGGGTTAGTCCCTGTCTCCTAAAAGGGATAAAATCAGTGACATAGTTATTTTTTAACCAAATTTTTAAAGCTCAAACTAAAGGTGAAAGCTTATAGGAAATAATATTCACTTACCTTAGGTCCGTGGTTAGCAAACTGCGGCTTGCGAGCCACATGTGGCTTTTTGGCCCCTTGAGTGTGGCTCTTCCACAAAATACCATGGTCTAAACGAGTCTATTTTGAAGAAGTGGCATTAGAAGAAGTTTAAGTTTAAAAAATTTGGCTCTCCAAAGAAATTTCAATTGTTGTACTGTTGCTATTTGGCTCTGTTGACTAATGAATTTGCCGACCACTGCCTTAGGTAGTTCAATGACCTCATGTTATGTTAACTCATCTCAAATATTGCCTCCCTAGTTCACTCTGTTTTCTGTTTGGGCTCAGTCCTCGGGGTGATGACCAGGGAAGGAAGAACAACCTAAGGAGCAGGATGCTGGAGTCTTTGTGAGGGTGGGCCCTACCTATTCTTATCCATGAATTCCACCATGTGCTATGCCCATGAGTAATTCAACAGATAAGGCAATATGGGCTTCTCTTTTGTTGCTGAGCTTGACCTAACTAGGGTCAGTAAGCAATGCAGCAAGTCTTTAGTAGCCTAGAAGTTTTCAAAATTACATTCTTGGACTTAACATGTATGTGTAGAAAATGCAGCTCAGTCAAGTGCCTCCTTTGAGGTTCTGTGGTGCTGCCTACTTCCTGTGCCCAGATTAGCCTTGTGTTTATAGCTGGGAGCAATGGTTTGGTCTTCTACCTTACTTTGACTCCAGGAAAACTCTTTCTATTGTGTTCATTCTATTGCTAGTTGATTTTTTTCTTGGGAAGAAAAATACTTAAAGAACTACAGCTACTTGCATTTTATCTCACTGTTAAAGTGAATTAGCCTTTCTGTTTTGTTTTTTTTTAATTTATTGATTTTTTTACAGAGAGGAAGGGAGAGGGATAGACAGTTAGAAACATTGATGAGAGACATCAATCAACCGCCTCCTGCACGCCCCCTACTGAGGATGTGCCCGCAACTAGGATACATGCCCTTGACCGGAATCTAACCTGGGACCTTTCAGTCCGCAGGCTGACGCTCTATCCACTGAGCCAAACCGGTTTCGGCTTAGCCTTTCTTTGTTTTTCACTTTCTGTGTATTTTTGTTGGGAGGAGTGGGCACAAAATAGTGTTCGTTTGTTTTTTCAGATTGTTTACTTATTTCTAAATCTTTTTTAACCTGACAGATACATTTTCCTGCCAGTTGCACTCACATTTTACTTCCCAACACTTATATTTTTTTGACCTTGGTCTCAGATTGTGCTCAACAGCAGCTGTAATGGCCTGTGACTTTTCTAAGGAAGAGCTGTCACAGTTGATGACTTTTTCTTCTCTTCATAGCTCTTGCCCATGACAGATGTGACCAACACACGGATTGTTACAGCTGCACAGCCAACACCAATGACTGCCACTGGTGCAACGACTATTGTGTCCCTAAGAACCACAGCTGCACAGAAGGCCAGGTCAGGGGCTCTCTCTCAAGGATTTGAGAGGATGGAAAAGTCCAGAGTGGGGTTATGTTTAGATTACAATGTGAATGTTATAAAAACTGACCCAGAGTTATTTTTAAAACCTTAACTGTGACTTGGATGTTACTATTGCTCAAGTTTTCTTTTAGGAAGGGATGCCCAGTACATTCTAATTCCAAAGGTCCTTGTCACAGGATTGACGTGTGGTGTTTTAGAAGGAAGGACTATGTTTTTAGTATGCCCCACTCCCTAGCATGGTTGTGGCTAAGTTCTAGAGCTGGTATGAGGCTTGGTGTGAGCTCTGCCTATGTAAGGTTTTGGAAGCAAGTTATATTTGAAACTAAACAGGAATCAGGCATGTAGTAGACACATTGAATTGTGGAAATAATATATTTTGTATAATCTTGTCTAACTAGAGGCCCGATGCATGAAATTTGTGCAAGTATACGCCTTCCTTCCCCCGCTGCTGGCACCAGCTTCCCCCGTCTGCTGACCCAGGCTTCCCTCATAGCCCCGGCTTTGACCTCAAGGTCATCTGGAAAGATGTCTGGTTAATTAGCATATTACGCTTTTATTATTATAGATGTTATAGCTTGGCTTAGCATAATTAAAGCTTAATATTTGTAATTTTTTATGTAGGTTAGAAGGCAACAAAGATGATGACTCAACTTTTACAGCCTTTGACAATTTATAAGACATTTTTTGACTGTCTGTAAAACAGTTCATAGAATATAAATTTAGTTTGGGAGGCATTTGAAAAGCATTACATTCAACATTGCCATTTTACACATGAGTAGGTTGAAACATGGTTTTTAAGAGTGAATGACTTCCTTGCCGGGTAGAGGCATGTCCTTTAGCAGAAGCTTTTCCTAAAGTGTTTTCACTGTGGTTAGCTTCCTATGAATCTTATTTATATATCCATTTGCAGTTTGCTTCTTTAATTTGATTTTTAGTATCCTGTTTGTCCTTACCATGAGTTCTTTCTGTGGATATAAGAAGAAAGCTCTTGTCTACTGTGTTCTAGATCTCTATTTCCAAGTATGAGAACTGCCCCAAGGATAACCCCATGTACTATTGTAACAAGAAGACCAGCTGTAGGAGCTGTGCTCTGGACCAGAACTGCCAATGGGAGCCCCGCAATCAGGAGTGCATTGCCCTGCCTGGTAGGCCTTGGAGGGGTATCTTGATGTGTGTGTGGGGTGAGGGGAAAGGGAGGGTCCAAAGACTTGACTAAACCAAGCAGGGGCAGGGGATAAGCTCATTTTATTCATTCCTTTCCTCTTACCAATATTGTGGTTATTTTTTAAAACAAAAATACAGTTCTTAAGTATGCTCCTACTGTCTTTTGAAACAAAGTGAAACATCATCTGCTGCTCTGGAGAATCAAGTGACATCTTGGCTCTGTATCATGGAGCCCACTCCATTGTTTTCACCCTGCCTCTTCTGTGCAAACCCACGAATATAATGCAGCAGTCTCATCAGCCATTCTGCTGGGCACCTAATGAAGAGTACTTATTTTTTTTGACCACTGGGATTAGACAGCTGCACCTTCTGACAAGAAGGAGAGGAGAGATGCAGTGTCCACAGAACATCCTGGGGTGCTCTCCAGCCCTGAATACCTTAATTATGGCACTTCTGAGGTTTGGGATGATGAGTTAGGGGGTCTGGGGCCAACCAGCCATAACTAAAACCGTATGATATATTTGCTTAACTAAGATATCCAGGAAGGGGGACTTACGTGGCTCCGTGCAACAGCTGAGGCATGTTAAGAGCAGTTGGGCTCCACCAGGCCCCTTGTGAATGACCTTTGGAAGTACTTGATTCAGCTTCTATGAGTGGGCTTCTTGTTCTTTGTCTCATTTGCATCTCAAACTTTAATGCATAGCTGAGGACCTGGGGATCTTTCCAGAAGTCAGATTCTGGTACAAATCTAGGGTGGGACCCAGAATCTACATTTGAACAAGCTGTGACACTGATGCCACACTCGAGGAGCAAGTGTTTATCTGCTCTTAAATGATCCCTGACCCATAGTACTGTACTACCTTTCATTGATCTTACTACCTGGTAATGAGCATTATTGATGGTGTCTCCCGGGTACTTTGGTTCTGGTGAAGTTGCTTTGCTCATTATCTTCCAAGAAATATTCACAACTACTGTGCAGTTCTTTGTGTGGGTTTAGGGCAGGTCATAGTCGCAGATTATAGGCTTTCAGGTTTGCCTTGTTTGCTACAGCTATGTCACTTTGGGGGTTCCCCCCCAAAAAAAAAAAGATCTTTCTACTTTTGGGATAATTGTGCTCTTGATTTTATACTTGATGTGAAAACAATGCAGCTTTTGAAAAATAGACTTGTTCATTCACCAACTCATTTCTCTTCTTGCAGTTTTTAACTCCAGCCTTCCAATATCCATATTTATTTTTCTGTTCTTAAATTTTATTCTTATTCTTAATTGTTTTTCAAAAGGAGATTTATAAAATCAACACTGGCACCAAACAAATGTTTTCTTCTAAGACACAGGAGGGTTGGCCTCATTTTGAGATCTAGGAAATATGACTAATTTTTTTAAAGCATTTAAAATTCTCATATTCTGTACTTGGTCCTTAGTAATGTGTCTGATACTCTTACTACATCCTAAGGAAGTACTTAGAATGCAAATCACAAAAACATTTAGTTTTTTATTAATTCAAACAGGTAATAAAATAGTTTTGTGTGATTTCTAAACTTTTTTTTTTCTTTCTCTCCATCCTCTACAAAAGAAAATATCTGTGGCAGTGGCTGGCATTTGGTTGTAAATGTGTGTTTGAAAATTACTACAGCCAAGGAGACTTATGACACGGCCAAATTGTCCTGTAGGAACCACAATGCCCTTTTGGCTTCTCTTACAACACAGAAGAAGATAGACTTTGTTCTTAAGCAGCTGCGAATAATGCAATCATCGCAGAGCATGGTGAGTTAAAATCCTCATAACTTACCTCTATAATCTACTGAGGGCATGACCACAGCTCACCTGTTATGTGCGTGCTTAGCAGGAGTGCTGTGTAACACACTGGAACTTGCACTGTCAGATTTTCTTCCTTTAATACCTTCTTTCTTACCTTAACATTTTAAACACTTTATTAGTCATATCTACTAAATTATATTTGAGTAATTACATGTGTATTGAATAATGTGTGTACTTATGCACATATTTTTGTGACAACAGTGATGATTTTGTATTTTATTTTATCCCTAGGTTTTGCTGTTGGGGGGAGGGGAATGTCACTACTACTTAGCTAGGTTGAATTAAGCCACCTAAGTCTCAGATTTTAGGTATTATTACTACAGTGTATAATATGATTTATTGTTCATCACCCAAAAAATGTTTGTTTGCATCTTCCTTAGGCCTGGCCAGCCCAAAAAGAAAGAGTACATTCTTATCAAGAGTTTCTAAGCACAGAACTCCCAAGTTCTCTTCCCATCTGCTCAGTGCTCTGAGGTGGCTTATAGTTGACATTCCACAATCACATTTAGTCTTTTTGAGTTTAAAATCTTAGGCTGTGGTTCTATCCTCAATTAAGTAGACACAAGACAAAGCTCTTAACAGCATTGGCTTTGGAACAGAGCATTTGGAGTTGGGGAGGGGAGTTCTTCTCATCAAGTAGGGAGAAGCAATAGGCAGTACTTCTTGGGTGCAGCCTGCTTCAGGTGAGGCTATGGAGTAAAGCCTGGGTCTTGGCTATATGTGGCCCTGTATACTGCCTCGAGAGCCATTCTGCAATGGGTAGGGGATGCCTATTTTTTATTTTTCTACATTTAGTCTTTTTTTTTTTTTAGTGCAACTTTGGTATGGTGGAAAACATTGGTAATAAATACATCATAAATGTGGTTACGTTAGGGAACACTATGGCCACATTTGATATTTCATATCTTAAAAGCTTTTTCAAATTTTTAATCTCCATTAGAGACTGCTCTTGCTATTTGTTTCTCCTTATCTGACCCCCAGATATGGCTCTCTACAGTGTTCTGTTCTTGGCTGTCAGCTGATCTTATCTGTAGTCACTTTTAAGAAAATGGATAGCTTACAGTTTTGCTCATTTCAAATGACTCCCAATTCCATGTGTCTCAAAGAATAGCTGGTTAGAAGGGTTTGGCTATCCCGGCTGGTCACAAGTATCCTATCTTCTAGTCCCTCTTCTCTCTTCCTCAGGTTTTCTAGTTCTAGAAGATTTTAGGTAGTCAAATTAGCTGGGACTACCTTTATACAGGAAGAATTTTTGTTAAGCTGTAAATTAAGCTGTAAGTCTAGACTAAGAGCCCAGGCTTACATGGAAAAACAGCCTCTTTAGGGAAGAGGCTGGCTCGTAGCCAGAAAGAGGTAACCCTTGAAGATGAAGAGTGAATTGGGAAGGTAACTAGGGAAGGGCTCTCAGTGCTTTGCTACCACACATGCAAGATGCAGAGTTTGAGGGGTGAGTTGCCGGCTGGGTGGAAGGGAATTTCTATAGCTGTGTCTTATGAGGAATCAAAGCCAAATCCTGAGATGTCTTATCTACAGTGCTAATTACAATGCTTTGAGTTTTATCAGGAAAGCAAAGGGAAGTTATTGAAGGACTTTTAAAAAGCCTTAACTTTGTTTTCTTTCCTTAAAAAATAATACACATTTCAAAGGAAATTTAGAAAATAGTAACATTAAAAATAGAATAAATATTACTCATTATAACTAAATATAACTACTTTGGGGTATGTTTATTTCTTTTAGGACTTTCAATATGCATGCATATTTTTTCCTCAGAAATGGAAATAGATTGTACATTTTGTTTTATAACTGGCAAAATTAGAACTATCTTTCATTTCTGGGCTAAACTTTGTAATTTATTTTAAAAGAATTGGTTAATGCAGCGGAAGGAAATTTCAGTGGAGCAGCAGGGAGAGACTCTCCCAGGGGTTTATATCCCATTATTCCCTATAAAATTCAATGCCAACCCTTACCCCCCAGCCGAAGGTGGGAATCTCCAGTCATCTGAGCTGTTCAATGCCCCAAAACAGGCTTAGTTAATGATTCTGAGGATAGACATATAACCAATATTTCAGGAATATTGGCAAGATTATTTCATGTATGGATAGATATTTAAACCAAGTTGGGAGGTGGCTATCTCTTCATAGCGTGTCATAGGATGTGGAAATTTTGGCCCTTAATTATGGTTTTGCCACTAATCTCTGTGAAATTTTTGATATACTCTTTGAGCTATATTTTTGTCCTTTGTAAAAAGGCCATTATTGAAGGGCCAAGCATGATGTATAACATAAAAATGATGGTCTGTCCTTATCTGTAATGGCTGAGTCAGTGGATAGGGAGGTTTTCCTATATCTTTGGGATATATGTAACTTTATGGTTTTTATTTAGAAGCCTGTTTTGGTCCAGACATTGTTTATATTCCTAACTGTGTCTCTTTTGTCTACAGACTAAGCTGACCTTGACCCCATGGGTTGGCCTTCGGAAGATCAATGTGTCCTACTGGTGCTGGGAAGATATGTCCCCATTCACAAATAGTTCCATACAGTGGATGCCATTTGAGCCCAGTGATGCTGGATTCTGTGGAATCTTATCAGAACCCAGTACTCGGGGCCTGAAGGCTGCAACCTGTATCAACCCACTTAATGGTAGTGTCTGTGAAAAGCAGGGTAAGTATGTGGGAATTATGCATTACTGGAAGTTCATTGAAAGAGAAACCATAGGAGGAATAGTATTTTATAATATTGATATATTCACCAAAATATTTATGAAAAACAGATTGAGTATTGATTTTAAGCATATGAAGCAGAGTATAACCCAGAATTTTAAAAGCAGAAGGAAATTTGTCTCTGGCTCAGAATAGTATGACCCATAAACTTAAATAATAATAATAATATAATAATAATAATAATAATAATAATAATACTCAGACAGCCTAATATTCTAATTAACAATGAGATTGGTTTGTTGATCTCAAAAAGTTTGATACTTGCTCTAAAAAGTTACTTTTTTGTGTTGGCAGATAAATACTGTGCAAGAAAGAACCAAAAATACAAATAAAAGCAAAGGCAAGATTAGAACTGACGTAAGGGACAAAAAGGACAGTGGACAGAAAGATGTATCAGTAGGGAGGAAAATGATGAGTGTACTTCTGTGACAGAAAACAGAAGCAAAAGCTAAAGCTATACTTGAGAACTAAAGGAGCAAACACTTTGAGTAGCTTCATGGGTTTGAATCTCTCTTCTGAGTTACATTTAGGCTTAAAGGCAGGCACAGGAGCAGCACCTACAGCACGCAGATAAGCCCAAGACAAGTGTCCTCCTCCTTTAGAGGGATCACAAGTAATAGGTGGAATTTTCTGGGCACTTTTGGGAAGCTGGACTCCATAGACATCATCTCTCATTTTAGGAAGGGACCATAATTTGAGGAACACAGAAGTATAGAAGAGAATTTATAGCACTGTAGGAGTCACCTTAAAATATTACTTCTAGATTTCCTATAGGGGAGCTTTGTAGCCTTTTTGGATCCTGAGTGCTTTGGTATATTTAATAAATGCTGTGGCCCTTCCTCCCCAGTGGTTCTCAACCTGTGGGTCGCGACCCCCTTGGGGGTCGAACGATCCTTTCACAGGGGTTGCCTAAGACTATTGGAAAACACCTATTTCCCATGGTGTAGCAAAATGTAGCAATGTAGTTTACTGTTGTCATATTAAGACTGTTACCCATGCTACACCACGATTCAAGACAAAATTTCATTTGTAATTAGAAAGAAATATTTCACAATATATAATTACATATTGTTTTTGTGATTAATCACTATGCTTTAATTATGTTCAATTTGTAACAACGAAAATACATACTATATATTAGATATTTACATTACAGTTCATAACAGTAGCAAAATTACAGTTATGAAGTAGCAACGGAAATAATTTTATGGTTGGGGTCACCACCACATGAGGAGCTGTCTTAAAGGGTCGCGGCATTAGGAAGGTTGAGAACCACTGTTCCTCCCTAAAATATACAAAGATATGATTTTGCATGTTCAGGTGGGTTGTAAAAGCCCTGAAGTTTATCGTAGGTCCCATATATTTTGAGGAGCTTTAGAACCCCTACTTGAATGGAAAGATTAGCTTGTTCCCTCAGGTCTATCCTTAATGGCCTTTGAAAAAGTAAAACATCTTTTTCCCCAAGTGTAACAATATATTTGACTAAACAGTACATGGTGACTCTAATGTTTTCCATTTTCTCCTTCATTTAATACAGGCCACTGAATTGATTTCATGACAGACTAATGGGTCACAACCCATACTGAAAAGACTTTGACTTTAGCCAACATAGTGGAGCTCTAAGTGTCCCTCTTGTGTTTACTTCCCAGCGAACCACAGCACCAAGCAGTGCCGGACACCGTGTGCCTTGAGGACGGCGTGTGGAGAGTGCACCAGTGGCAGCTCCGAATGCATGTGGTGCAGCAACATGAAGCAGTGTGTGGACTCCAATGCCTATGTGGCCTCTTTCCCTTATGGCCAGTGTATGGAGTGGTATACCATGAGCAGCTGTCCCCGTAAGTGAAAAGTGAGCTCTAGGGACTAATGAGTGCGATGTGTATGGGTGACAACTCCTGCACTGAGGCAGTGCTGTTAGCTTCTGAACCTTTAAGGGACAAGACTGGACCTGACTTTCAGCTCAGATCTGTCGATAGACTGTTTGATGATAATCTTCACACAGAACAAAGCACAATGATACAAGTAAATAAATAAATGATACAAGTAGGATAGATCACAGAGTACAGAAATAATTGTTTAACTTCAGTATCATTATTTCTCCATTCTGTATAACCTCCACATCATTTTTAAAAAATATATTTTTACTGATTTCAGAGAGGAAGGGAGAGAGAGATAGAAATATCATTGATGAGAGAGAATCATTGATTGGCTGCCTCCTGCACACCCCACACTGGGGATCAGGTCCACAACCTGGGCATGTGCACCAACTGGGAACCAAGCCATGACCGCCTGGTTCAGAGTTCAACTCTCAACCACTGAGCCATGCTGGCCAGGCTGGTCTCCACATTTGAATCTTCTAACTCAAAGTAAGTGCTTTTCAGTAGGTGACCTCTCAGGTCCCTTTTGGCTCCATCATCCTGAGATTGAGAGCGGGGAGGAGTCCCTAATACATGTCAAATAAGATATTGGGTTCTTCAAATTTATTATGCCATTTAAACAGTCACAATAGAATAGGAATTTTGACTCACAAAAATTGAATAATCTGATAAAAGAAAAAGGTGATTTAAATACAATGAATTCAGATCTGTGGGAGATAGTGAATTACAATTTGTGTTTTCTTAACAGCTGAAAATTGTTCAGGCTACTGTACCTGTAGTCATTGCTTGGAGCAACCAGGCTGCGGCTGGTGTACTGATCCCAGCAATACTGGCAAAGGGAAATGCATAGAGGGCTCCTATAAAGGACCAGTGAAGATGCCTTCTCAGGCCCCTATAGGAAATTTCTACCCACAGCCCCTTCTCAATACCAGCATGTGTCTGGAGGACAACAGATACAACTGGTCTTTTATTCATTGTCCAGGTAAGATGTCTTGTGTATCCAAAATCAAGTGTTTCACTACCTATCTGCAAAGAATAAAACATTGAAAGCTACATTACTTATATAGATTTCTTGTAAGAAAAAAAAACATCATTTTTGGAGAAGTAGTTTTACATGATAAATATTTTTATTTTCAGTTAATGAAAATAATAAAATTTCAAGTGAGTTGTTTTGCTAACATTCATTACAAAAGTAATGAAATAAATTTATCATAAAAAAACTAAATATTACAGATGTAGATAAAATAAAAATAAAACCTCATCTACAGTTCATCAGAGAAGTAAAAACTTTTAACAGTTTGAATCAGGTATCTCTAGACATACAAATGTATATTTTTAAAACTAAAAAATACTCCCTGGGCAGTGTTTCTAAGTGGTTAGCACACTGACCTTCACACCTAATGGTCACAGGTTCGATTCCTAGTCAAGGATGTGTGCCTGGGTTACAGCTTTGGTCCCTGGCCCCGGTCAGGGTATGTGTAGGAGGCAACCAATCCATGTGTCTATCACATCTGTATTTCTCCTTCTCCCTTTTCTCCCTTTTCTTTCTCTCTTCCTCTCCTTCCCTCCCTTCCCCTCTCTAAAAAATCAATGAAAAAAATGTCCTGAGGTAAGGTTTAAATACTAAAAAAATGCTATGCATATGATACAGTTCTACAATTTTCTTTTTTACTTAAAAATACATCTTGGCAGTTGTTAGGAAAAAAAAAAAAGTCTTCTGCCAACCCAGAAGTTTCTCTCTACAAATGTAGAAAAGAAAGAAAACCATTTTATTATTGAATATAAGCTTTAAGCAGACTGTGATGCATATCACAGGCAAGCCACTAATGAGATTTCAAAGGCAAATGAAATCTCACCCTTTTAAATAAATTGCCAAGCATATACAATCCATTATATATATGTTCTCAAGATGAATGATAATTTGTCCTCATAAGAGTGGATTTGATGGCACTGTTTGCTGTACATTCTTTCATAGTTCATCCTGAATTAACCTAGTAATTGGGGTGGCCACCTGTGTTAGGTAAAATAAACCATCTTGTAACTTTATGGCAAGCATGTGGTTGCGGCTCGGCACAATGCACTCAGGCTAAATCCTGGAAAGGACTGGGAGGTACGGTACTATCTTCCTTGATGTTTTCATTTAAAAGAGGTGGCTCCCAGGCCCTTAAGAAAAACATTCTTGGATTGTAGTGCTCGTAAGAGGATTATTTAGGTTTTAAAAAGATTTATATGCATACAGATTTTATTTTTTAATTTTTGTTGTTAATCCTCACCCAAGGATAGTTTTCCATTGATTTTTAGGGAGAGAAGAATAGAGAGGGAAAGACAGAGAAACATCAACATGAGAGAAACACATTGATTGGTTGCCTCCTGCATGAGCCCGACCAGGGCCGGGCCGGGGAGCAGCCTGCAACCAAGGTATGTGCCCAGAACCCTTTGGTTCTTAGTCCCATGCTCTATCCACTGAGCCAAACCGACTAGAGCTGTGGTCAGCAAACTGTAGTTCGTGCGTCACATGCAGCTCTTTGGCCCATTGAGTGTGGCTCTTCCACAAAATACCACTGCCTGGGCGAGTCTATTTTGAAGAAGTGGCATTAGAAGAAGTTTAAGTTTAAAAAATTTGGCTCTCAAAAGATATTTCAATTGTTGTACTGTTGATATTTGGCTATGTTGACTAATGAGTTTCCCGACCACTGGGCTAGGGCAATACAGGTTTTTCTTAATGAATTGTAAGACAAGGAGAAGGGGAAAAGGTCTCTGCCTTTTGGCAAGAGGAATAACCCAGCCTTCCTGCCTGCCTATCTCCCTCCCTCTCTTCCTCCTTCCCTTCTTTCCTCTCTCTCTCCCTCTCTTCCTCCCTCCTTGTATCTATCTTTCCTTCCCTCTATCCCTCCTTCTTACCTTTTTCCTCTTTCCCTTTTCTTTCCTTCGCTCCCTCCTTCCCTACTCTCTCTGTTCCTTAAAGTAGTTGGTTTAAGAAGGAATATACCATGAGTTGGCCTAAAAGCCTGTTCCTAGTAAACCTAGGAAACTGCCCTAAGAAACTAATCCAAGAAATTGGCCTTTGATTCACACTTTCAGTAAATACTCAGGAATGTGCTGATAGGCCTCCAGAACAGTTGAGAGAGGATAAACAGGAGGTTAGTGGGTGAGAACTTTTCCAAGAGCATCTCAGACATGCCACTGATAACAGGACTCCCTGCGAGTTCTTCTGTTAGCGAAAGGCCACTGTAAACAAACAAACAAAAAAAGGCAAGAGACAAACTGAGGAAAAATAACTGCAGTGTATATATCCAATAATTCCATAGTATGTATACCTCCTCCCTCCAGAAAAAAAAAAGCTAAATGTCAACCCAACAGAAAAAGTGGGCAAAGGGTGTAAAGTAGGTACATCATTTTGCATTTTCACTAAGAATGTAAAAAGCTCAGATTTCTTCATCCTCCTCAACACTGAATTCATCTTTTCATCTTTTTTATTGTAGCTGTTCTAGTTTATGAGAAATTGTATCTCACTGTGGTTTTGACTTGCATCAAATGACTAATGAAGCTGCTCATCTTTTTGGCCATTTGTATGTCATCTTTAGAAAAATAACTATTCAAAGTTTTTGCCCATTTTTTAAATTACATTGTCTTTTTATTACTGACCCATTGGAGTTCTTTATGAATCCTAGATATCCCTTTTTGAATATATGACTTGCAATATTTTCTTTCATTCTTTTTTCTTTCTTGATAGTATCTTTTGAAATACAAAAGTTTTAAATTTTGTAAGTCCAATGTGTTTTCTTTTATCCCATGTTCTTTTTAAAGAAATCAGTGCCTTAACTAACCCAACATCACAGAGATTTACTCCTATGTTTTCTTTTTAAAGTTTCATAGATTTATCTCTTATATTTATGTCCATGATCGACTTTTGAATTAATGTTTATTTAGTGTGAGGTAGGGAACCAAATTCATTTTTTTGCATGTGGCTATCCAGTTGTCCCTGCTCCATTTGTTAAAGGGCTATTTAAAAAATTTTTTTTTTGTTTTTTTTGCCATTGAATTTTTGAGGCACATTTGTTGAGAATCAGCTCACTGTAAATGTAAGAATTTATTTCTGGGTTCTCATTTCTATCCTATTGACTGTCTTTATATCACTAGCTTTATAGTAAGTTTTGAAATTGGGAAGTCTGTCCTCCAACTTTATTCTTATTTTTTAGGTTGTCATGGCTATTCTGGGTTTCTGGCATTTCCATATGAATTTTAGAATGAGCTTGTTAATTTTGGCAACAACAAAAAGAGATCACATTGAAGCTATAGACCAGTTTGGGGTGTATGGCCATCTAACAATTTACGATTCTGGAATGGTTTTCTATTTCTTTAGTTCCTTACTACTTTTTTTTTCAATAATGTTTTATAGTTTGCAGTGTACATATCTTGTACTTATTTTGTTAAATTTACTATCTAAAGTATTCTATTTTTCTTAAAATGAAATTACCTTAATTTCATTTTCTGATTGTTCATTGCTGGTGTGTAGAAATACAGTTGATTTTTGTCTGTTGATCTTGTGTCATACAACTTTGCTGACTTCATTTATTGTTTCTATTCATTTCTTAGTGTATTTCTTAGAGTTTTCTACATCAAGGTTTTATCTGTTAAGAAAGACAATTTACTTTTTCTTTCTAATCTGGATACTCTTTTATAATTTTGGGGCCTTACTGGCCTGGCTAGAAACTTCAGTGTAATGTTGAATAAAAATGATGGGAGTGCACTTCATTGTCTTGTTTCTGACTTTAGAGGGAAAGAATGCAGTCTTTCTCCATTAAGTTTGATGTTGGCTTTAAATTTTTCATACATGCCCTTTATCAGGTTGAGAAATTTTTCTTTCTTTTTTTTTTCCCACAGGAAAACAAATCCATTTTATTTATTTTCAGTAAGTTTAAATCTTTGAGGGGTACAGCATTACACGTGTGTCCAATAGCCTTAGCAGGACGGTTGCTTCAGAATTTCACACAAACCATTTCACTGTTACCTTTCCCCAGATTACTCTGGTTTTGTTTAGTTTGCCACCAGGGGTCACTGTATTGTTCTTGGCTTTGTATACATAAGCACATCTCTTGCCTAGATAGAATTCTGTTTCATCTCGAGCATAAACACCTTCAATTTTAAGAAGAGCTGTGTGCTCCCTCTGGTTTCAGAGACCCCGCTTATAGCCAGCAAAAATGGCCTTGGACTACAGCCTTCCAGACATATTTGTCCTTATAGAAGTCCTGTTCCCATCAGGTCTCCACAGGCTCCAAGGTGGCTGAAAAAAGCGAAATTTTTCTTCTATTTCTAGCTTCTTGAAGATTTTGTCATGAATGGATGCTATATTTTATCAAATGCTTTTTTTGTGTCTATTGCAATGATGATGTGGTTTTTATTCTTTCATGTGTTAGTACTATGTGTTACATTAATTGACTTAAGAATATTAAGTCAGCCTTGCATTTTTGGGATAAAGCCATTTGCTCATGTTGCATAATCATTTTGTGTGTTGCTGGATTTATTTTGCTAGTTGAGATTTTGTGTCTTTTATTCATGAGAGATATGAGTCTGTTCTATAGCTTTCTTTCTTATGATGACTGGCTTTGGTATCAGGCTAGTATTGGCTTCATAGAGTGAGCTGGAAAGTATTCCCTCCTTTTCTATTTAATAAGATTGCGAAGGATTGGCATTAATTGTTTAAGTATTCAAAGATTTCATCTGGCTTGGACTTTTCTTTGTGGGAAGGTCTTTGATTATTAATTTAAACTCTTGGTTTATTACAGGTCTATTCAGATTTTCTATTTCTGCTTGAGTCAGTTTTGGTAATCTGTGTTTTTCTAGGAATTTGTCTATTTCATCTAAGTAATCAAATTTGTTAGCATACAATTGTTCATAATATGTTCTTGAAGATAGCTTCTTTTCTTGAAGATATATGTTCTCCTGTTTAACCTATATTTTGTTTTGTGTCTAATTTTGTTTTATCTTTTTTCATGTAGCAAATTCTCTAAATATCATGAGGTTTTTTTTCAGAGTTTGCTTTCTTATTTTATGAATATGATAATCTCTCTATTCTTTCAATACTAAAATTAGTATTTTTCATTCTCTTAAGTTTCTTGCATCAGCCTTTCCTTCAAGTTTAGTTGTTCTTCATGTTTATCCAGGTAGTGCCGTTACATTGATGATTTTCTTATACTGATTACTGTTTAAAGTTGATTTATATTTATTTTTAGGATTATATGAATTTATCACTGTTGTGAAGGTATGCTGTAATATCCTAAGGGAGAAGCAGGCTAGCCAGCCACAGGTCTCTCCAGTTCTGTTGTGCTCTATTGTTGAGTGGTCTGCTCTCCTCCTTCAGTGGAAGAAGGAGGGAGTAATGGACCAGGTGCCTGGATGCATTTGGCATGGTCATGATCATGGTTGTGCCAAGTGTGTCCCCACACTAGGATGTTATAGAAACCTGAAGGTAGCTGGGACATTGCCCTGGTTTTTCTTTCTGACCCCCAACTCATTTCACGGAACTGTCCTTTCCTACTGCAGCCTCAGACAGATGCCCTCAGCCAGCTGTTTAGCAGGTCGTGAGATACTTCCTGCTATCCCTCACTCTCCTGAGGCCTGCTCTGGCTGCCAGCTTCTATTGGATTATGTATTTAGGTGTTAAGTAGTAAAGTGCATGTGGTCACTTTGTCAGTCCCCTCCTTCTCCTATATTAGGATTCAGGTGTCTGAATTCCTGTTGTTTGGTCAGATTGACCATATCTGTTTTACGATTTCTGGAAATTCCTTAATACTTTACAAGTATCTCCCAGTACTTCTAATAGCACCGTTTCCTCTTATCCCATACTCCTATTAATTTAATCTTTCAGTGTAGTTTTGAAGGGGAAGAAAGACACATTTGTTCAGTCTTTTTTTTCAAATCTTTTTATATTGAATAGATTTTTTGGTGTGGTTTTTTTTTTTGGTAAATAATTTTGGGCATTACATTTTGTGTGTGTTGTGTTCTGCTCTTCTGCTGTATAGTTGGTCCTCCATATCCATGGGTTTTGCATCCACAGAATGGAAGGCTGATTAAGGAACTTGAGCATCAGTAGATACTAAGGGAGGACTACCCATCTTCACAGGAACAACATGTGTATCCCATACATCCAAAGTAATTTTGATGCAGTCATAACTAATGTAGTCATTTTTAAGTTTTGCAACTGTAATCTGTATAGAATAACTCAAATACCTACAGGGTTAGGGTAGAGAACAGGCAGTAAACAAAACAGATACCAGCTATGGAAAGTTTCTGAAATAGTAAAAAACTATATCATGCTGATCAGGTAAGAAAAACCTGCAAAAGTTGCTAAAAGAGTAAATCTTAAATGTTCTCATATACACACACAAAAATGATAATTATGTGATGTGATCCAGGTGTTGGCTATGCTATGATAATATTAATCATTTGGCAATATATAAGTATATCAAAGCAATATGTTGTGCACCTTAAACTTACACAATGTTATATGTCACTTATATTTCAGTAAAACTGTTTACACCCTAGCCAGTTTTACTCAGCGGTCAGAGCATAGGCCCATGGACTGAAGGGTTGAGAGCATTTAACTTGGTTGCAGGCTCAGTTCTTGGCCCTGATTGGTCAGGGTGTGTTTGGGAGGCAACCAATTGATGTCTCTCTCACATTTATGTTTCTCTCTATCCTTCACCCTTCCTCTCTTTCAAATCAATAAAAATATTTTTTTTAAAGTACTGGAAGGAAAAATTCCAGAACAATGATCTCTGGATGGTGGAAGTATATATAATTTTACTGCCTGCTTTATAGTTTTCAAATTTAAGTACCATAAGCATATATTGTTTTTACAGTGAATAGCAACAAAAATTATTTTTACTGGCTATGGACTTTCTTCTTGCTGTACTATATTTCTGAATTTCACACACTAGCTCTTTTTTGATGTTTTGATCTTATTTTTCAAACTAGTTTTTGGTGAGCCAGTTTCAATGATTTTGTATTTAAAGGCAATAAGGAACTTAGATAATTGCAAATAATCTTGTGGAACTTACTCCATCAGTTGTACAATGGAACCCAAAAAAAAATTATTTTTCTTTCAGCTTGCCAGTGCAATGGCCACAGCAAATGCATTAATCAGAGTATCTGTGAGAAGTGTGAGAACCTGACCACGGGCAAGCACTGCGAGACCTGCATATCTGGCTTCTATGGTGATCCCACCAATGGGGGGAAATGTCAATGTAAGTCAAATCCATCCATCAAGATTACTGACTGCAACCCAGATGTAACACAATGCTTCTCTTTGACTTGAATATCTAAAAGGAGAAAGAAGCCACTTGGTTTTGGATACAGTACTAGTATTTCTTAAGTAATACAAGAAAGAGGCTTAAAGTGGAGAAAGAACTAACTCCACCTGTTCTATGTCCCCTTCTGGAATGACGCACCTATTGAGTCAGATGAGCACAAGTGGAGGTAGGGGGTGGTCTCTGGACTATTAAAGAAGCCCAGACAAAAGGCTCAGCAAAAACCTCTTATGGCCCCTGGGTGGGGAGGGAGGGTAAAGACGAAGGGCTGGGAGTGGGAAAGCACTGGGGATAGAGAGTGAAGAAAGTATTTTCAAGGCTTTCCTTTCCTCCTCCATGAGTAAGTTCAGCAGAGGCCTGAAGATGACCTCTAGCCCAAGGCCTCAGATAAGGAGACGTAAGAATGAAGGCATCTGAAGTTGGATTGCAGATATCTGAAAGAGGTGGCCAACCAGGGGTTCCTGAGACTTTGGCTGCAACTCTCCTCAGAGACTTCCACCTAGCTGGTGTGGGAGGTCAGCTTTCCCTGTAAGGCCTGCAGGCAAAGGTTATGGTTAGGAAAAAATTGATGTAGGTGTTTAACCAGGAGCCGGACTCCTCAGTACTTCTAGTACATTTTAAATATTTAAATTGTCCCACATTTCCCCATACATGTCAAGTAGATTCCTGTAAGCAACAGGACATTTTATTGTTAGAACATAAATTATGTTTTTTATAAGTGACCAGTGATACCAACGAACTGATTTTTGGTTTGTTTAGTTTCCATAAAAAGACTCTTCAGGTTCTGAGCAGGAAAATAAATAAGAAAAGAAAATCTCCACTCATTTGGTTGTTAAAATTAGTAGTGCACACCAGAAAGACACCCCCTCTCCACAGCCTGGGTGGGATGCTCCCAAACTCTTCTTTCCCTGACATCTGGACAGGAGCACATGAAAGTGTGTGAATATTTTTTAAAAGGTTTCATAGTAAACTAGAGGCTCGGTGCACGAAATTCGTGCACGGCGGGGGTGGGGGAGGTGTTGTCCTTCAGCCCAGCCTGCTCCCTCTCCAATCTGGGACCCCTTTAGGGATGACCGACTGCCCATTTAGGCTGGATCAGGCCTAAACGGGCAGCCCGACATCCCTCTCACAATCTAGGACTGCTGGCTCCCAACTGCTCACCACCTGCCTTCCTAATTGCCCCTAACCCCTTCTGCCTGCCAGCCTGATCACTCCCTAACCACTCCCCTGCCAGCCCGTGGTCTGGTCACCCCAACTGCCCTTCCCTGCAGGCCCGGTCACCCCCAACTTCCCTCTTCTGCCGGCCTTGATCTGCCCTCCCCTGCAGGCTTAATCACCCCCAACTGCCCTCCCTTGCAGGCCTGGTCCCTGCCAACTGCCCTCCCCTGCTGGCCATCTTGTGGTGGTCATCTTGTGACCACATGGGGGCAGTCATCTTGTGTGTTGGAGTGATGTTCAATCTGCATATTACTCTTATTAGATAGGATAGAGGCGTGATGCATGTGTGGGGGCCAGCTGGTTTGCCTGAAGAGTGTCTTGAATCAGGGTGGGTGTTCCCTTGGGGCATGGGGTGGCCTGGGCAAGGGGCCAGTTGGTGGTTTGCAGGCTGGCCATGCCCCCCAGCAAACGCAAGCAGAGGCCCTAGTATCTGGGATTTATTTATTTATTTATGTTGCCTTAACCTCTGCCAGCCAGGCTTCTTGCAGAAAACTTGGCTGCTTCTATCACCAGGGGCAACCCAGGCCTCTCTCCTGTGTTCTCTGTGGCCATAGCCATCTTGGTTGGGTTAATTTGCATACTCACTCTGATGGGCTGGTGGGTGTGGCTTGTTGGTATAGTGGAGGTATGGTCCATTTGCATATTTTATAAGATAGGATTAGTCTTTCCCTCTGCTTTCTCAAAAGCTTACAGAGCTAGTGGCTGGTGGGTGTAGGCCAAATCTAATTCTGCCTCCAAGCTCCTTAGCATAGCTTTTGAGAAAGGTCGAATCCAAGAGCAGCCAGGAGAGAGCTGTGTCCCGGCAGTATATCCCTTAACTTTTCTGGGGTTCAGTTTCCTTGTCTGCAAATACAGGGATGTTAGAATTAAAGCAGTCAGAGGAATGCATGACACATAGTCATCACTCAATAGATGTGAATAATTATTACTCTTCTAATGTCATTTCCTACCACTCTTAAATAAAATTTATTGCTCAGATTAAAAAATATTCAGTAAAAATATTTTTCTACTCCTGTGAATAGACTTCATCCATTAGACCAGTGATTCTCAACCTTTCTAATGCTGCGACCCTTTAATATATAGTTCCTCATGTTGTGATGACCCCCAACCATAAAATTATTTTCGCTGCTACCTCATAACTGCAATTTTGCTACTGTTATGAATTGTAATGTAAATATCTGTGTTTTCCAATGGTCTTAGGCAGCCCTGCTAGTGGGGTTGTGACCTACAGGTTGAGAACCGCTGCTGTAGAGCCTCAGACCATCAGAAAACACAGATATTTACATTACGATTCATTAACAGTAGCAAAATTATGGTTATGAAGTAGCAGTGAAAATAATTTTATGGTTGGGGGTCACCACAACATGAGGAACTAAATATTAAAGGGTTTGTGGCATTAAAAAGGTTGAGAACCACTGCATTAGACAGTAATCAGAGTACCCAAACTTATTGATAATTGTGTACAAGGCATTGTGCTGGCTGCTACCCAATACACGGGGCTTTTATTTTCCCTGTGATCAAGGAACCTGCCCAACTTCTCACTGCGAGATGGCCATGCTGGGAACCACATTCAGGATATGTGACTAACTACTGGGACTGGTTGTGCCTTCAAGTGCCTGTACCTATAGTAAAGTCTGCTGGATTTATGCTTTGTTGTCTTCATCCCCAGATCTTTATCAGCTATCTAGAAAAATTACATTCTGCTTTGTAGCAGTTGTGGGGCCTGAGTACTATTGTCCATTATTTAGAGCTAATTTTATTTTTTAGAGTCTTAATCCACAACAGAAAGCATGATTTTAAAATACTGTGAGTGGAACTAAATCTTTCATGTTTTCCTCTTATAATTGTATTAGAAGCCGGTGCACGAAATTCGTGCACGGGCTGGGGAGTCTCCTCAGCCAGCCTGTATCCTCTCTAATCCGGGACCCCTTGGGGGATGTCGAACTGCCGATTTAGGTCCAATCCTAAACCGGCAGTCAGACATCCCTCTCATAATCCAGGACCACTGGCTTCTAACTGCCCACCTGCCTGGTCACGCCTAATTGCCCCCCCCAATGGCCTGGTACCTCTCAACTGCCCTCCCTCCCCCCCGCTAGCCTGGGTGCCCCTCACTGCCCCACCTGCCAGCCTGGTCACCCTATGCAGCTGGCTGTTGGGTCGTTTGGTCACCCCTTACTGCCCCCCTTGCTAGCCTGGTTGCCCTGCATAGCCTGCTGTTCAGTCATTTGGTCATTCCTCACTAACCCCCCTGCCCTCCTGGTCATCCCACACAGCCTGTTCGGTCATCCGTTCAGTTTCAGTTGTGGTGGTCACTTAGGCTTTTATATATATATATAGATAGTCCTTAAGCTAAGGATAATAACCATGATTTACTGAATGCTTACTATGTTTCATTCATGTATTATCTCATTTAATTTTCACAACAGCCCAAGATATAGGTACTATTATACCCATCATATAGATGTGAAAACAGAGACATGCCCAAAGTTATAAAGAAGCTATAAAGTGGACTGCTGAATTCAAACCCAGGCAAACTGATGTCAGGACTTTGTTTTTTTGTTAATATACTATACCACCCTCTCCATCCTCAACTGAGCCAGCAGTGAACACTCATGTTTCTGAATTTTCATCCATTCTCTAACAGTTTTCCTATTCTGTTTCACAGGGTTCTTTGGGTGATTTTTCTCCCTGCAAAATTTATTTTAAAAGTGCACCTATCTCCAGCCTAATGCCTTTAATTTTATTCACAGAAAAACAGGAAAAGGAATTGACCAAAAAAGAAAAAAAAAAAACCTCACTTATTTCAACTAGCACTTAAAATGTATCATGTTTCATACTTATCCTATAGTAGAGGCCCGATGCACAAAAAACATGCACGGGATTGGGGGAAGGGTCTCTCAACTCAGTCTGCACCTTCTCGCTCTTCAGGACCCTTTGGGGGATGTCTGCCCACAGAGAGTGGGCCTAAGCTGGCAGGCAAACATCCCTCTTGCAGTCCGGGACCCCTTGCTCCTTACTGCCTGCCTGCTCACTGCTCCTTACTGCTGGACTTGCTGCTCCTTAGTACTGCCGCAGAGGCAGGAGAGGCTCCTGCCACTGTCACTACGCTTGCCAGCCATTAGCCTGGCTTCTGGCTGAATAGTGCTCCCCCTGTGGGAGCGCACTAACCACTAGGGGACAGCTCTTGTGTTGAGTGTCTGCCCCCAGGTGGTCAGTGTGCATCAAGTGATCAGTCATTCTAGTCGTTCCGCTATAACAGCTGCTTAGGCTTTTATTATATATATAGACTAGAGGCCCAGTGCACAAAATTCATGCATTTTGTGGGGGGTGTCCCTCAGCTTGGCCTGTGCCCTCTCATAGTCCAGGAGCCCTCAGGGGATGTTCAACTGATGGCTTAGAGAGCGGGCCTAAGCCATTAGTTGGACATCCTTAGAGTTGTTGAGGAGACAGGAGAGGCTCCCCCCACTGCCTCTGTGCTTGCCAGGTGGCCCCCTGTGGGAGTGCACTGACCACCAGGGGGAAGCTCCTGTGTTGAACGTCTGCCCCCTTGTGGTCAGTGTGTATCATAGCAATCGATCATTCTGCCATTCAGTCAATTTGCATATCACCCTACCTAATAAAAGAGCAATATGCAAATTAACCACCACTCTGCTATACCCACAAGCTACGCCCACTAGCCAGTCAGGAGTGGGTATGCAAATTAACCCCAACCAAGATGGCTGCATCTACGGAGAGAGCAGGAGGGAGGCTTGGGTTTCCCTGGCAATGGAGGAAGCCAAGCTTACCACACATCCTGGCGGGCCCAGGCCTCCACTCAAGGCTACAAAGTTTCAATTATAGAAAATAAATAAATCCCAACAAAAATGGCAGCCACAGAGCTAGGGAGAACAGGAGGCTAGGGTTGCCCCTGGCAATGGAGGAAGCCAAGCATCTGCAGCCCTGCCCCATATTGGCCTCCACTTAAGGCTACAAAGTTTCAATTATAGAAGATAAATAAATCCCAGATGTCAGGGCCTCTGCTTGGGTCACTAGGGGGCATGGCTAGCCTGCAAACCACCACAGGCCTTAGACCCAGACTACCCCATGCCCCAAGGGAACCCCCACCCTGATCCAAGACACTCTTCAGTGCAAACCAGCTGGCCCCCACCCATGTACCAGCCTCTGTCCTATCTAGTAAAAGAGTAATATGCACATTGACCATCCCTCCAATACACAAGATGGCTGTCCCGATGTGGTCAAAGATCCTGCCCCTATGTGGACACAAGATGGCCACCACCAGATGGCCAGCAGGGGAGGGCAATTGGGAGGGACCAGACCTGCAAGGGAGGGTAGTTGGTGGTTACCAGGCTAGCAGAGGAGGGAAGTTGGGGGTGACCAGGCCTGCAGGGGAGGACAGTTGCGGGGGGGACCGAGGCCTACAGGGGAGAGCAGTTGTGGGGGGGGACCAGGCTAGCAGGGGAAGGCAGTTAGGGATGACCAGGTCTGAAGGGGAAGACAGAGGTGACCAGGCCTGCAGGGGAACTCAGGGGCAAATAGGCTGGCAGGGGAGCAGTTAGGGGGTGATCAGGCTGGCAGGCAGAAGTGGTTAGGGGCAATCAGGAAGGCAGGCAGGTGAGCATTTGGGGGCCAGCAGTCCTAGATTGTGAGAGGGCCAGCCGACTGTCCGTTTAGACCTGATCCCCAGATTGGAGAGGGTGCAGGCTGGGCTGAGGAATACCCCCTAACCCCCATGCACGAATTTTGTCCACCAGGCCTCTAGTATAGGATAATAAAAGGATAATATGCAAATTGTCCCCTTGGGAGTTGGACTGACCAGGAGTTCGACCACTCGCTATGACATGCGCTGACCACCGGGGGGCAGCTCAGAATGAAGAAAGGTTCCTGCTGGCAGCCAGGAAAAGGAAGGCCCCGGCTAGCAGCTGGCAGCTAGGGGAAGGAAGGACCTGGCCAGCAGCCACAAGGCCCCGATCAACCCTAATGACCAGCCAGGCCTAGTGACCCTACCTGTGCGTGAATTTCATGCACCAGGCCTCTAGTGTACTGCATTTTAAAAAAAGTAGAGAGGTGTTGATGGCTATAGGAGAGAAGTGACAGAAGTTTTTTTGTTTGTTTTTTAATATATTTTATTGATTTTTTTACAGAGAGGAAGGGAGAGGGATAGAGAGTTAGAAACATCAGATGAGAGAGAAACATCGATCAGCTGCCTCCTGCACAATCCCTACTGGGTATGTGCCCGCAACCAAGGTACATGCCCTTCACTGGAATCAAACCTGGGACCCTTGAGTCCACAGGCGGACACTCTATCCACTGAGCCAAACCAATTAGGGCCAGAAGTTGTTTTCTATGGAGGCCAAGAAGAAGGCTAGAAAGAGTGGTAAATCCTGAACGGCCTCTGAAACACCAACTTGCCTTTGGAATCCCACCCTACTTCTGAGCCCTACTGGGATTTGAAATGTGACCATTGTGGAGAAAGCACCTCAGCTGAGGCTGAGTGCAGCCTGACCTCCCCTCCCCTCAGGCTGTCATCACTTGGAAAATCTCCATGGTGGCAGGGACTGTGTCTGTGTCCTCACACTCAGCAGTTGGTACACTAGAGACACTTCATTGAATGAATAGAAGAATCATAATAGTGAAAAACACAGTCTATTAAAAAGATAAAAATTGGGATCGCTTCAGATGGTGGTAGAAATGACATTCTTTCCTCTTGTCCTTTGACTTTGGTTCCTGGAATCTTATTCATTAAATGCTTTTATTTTAATCTTTCATATCAAATTCAATTGAGAGTAATTTACTTGTTTTAGAAAAAGTCTCTGATAGTAATCTTTTAAGGCAGTTGTGACCAACAGTCCTTTTCCTCCTTCTAGTATGTAAGTGCAATGGTCATGCATCACTGTGCAACACCAATTCGGGCAAGTGCTTCTGTACCACCAAGGGCGTCAAGGGGGACGAGTGCCAGCTGTGAGTACCAACCTCCCCGGACCCCTGCCACAGGCCACACCTGGGTTTAGTGATTGACCCAGGTTATCTGGGTCCATGCCTTGCTGCCATGAGCTCTAAGGGATCCCAAGTTGATTGATTTGGAATTTTGCACTTTCCACTTCAGACAGGTCTAACTTGGTCAACCGCCATACTGAGTAGTTCATCATTTTAGCAGTAATTCCTTAATAACTGACATTTCCTGGGTTGCTGACTTGGATTTGTTGTCTAACTTCAGCCAGTACTTGGTTTTTGTCATGTCAGAAGATTGAACTCTTCCAAAAGAGAGTTGGAAGAGCTGGTATTCCCAGACAGTATTTTATTTGGCATTTTGATTGTCTGATAGTGGAGATGATCCTCTCTGGCCTTAAACACATCCCACCCTGTTCTAGCATTTTCCTTGATGAAGTAGATGAGACATCTTCCAAGGAAGTGTCTGGGGTCCCCACCTGTGAGGTTGCAAGCAGATGTGGAGTTTCAGCCCTGGTTGTGCCTCCACTGAGTGGGGTCCTCTTGAGGTGAATCATTTAACTATGCTGAATCTCAGTTTCCACCTCTTTCAGTAGTGGGACTAACAATAATTGTTTTTAATGTCCTGGGATGTTGAAAGAAGAGAGATTGTTCTCTAATTCATATATTCCTGTCTGCCTCACCAGAAAACCTGATAAAACACATGATCCAAGTTTACTCATTCTCTCAAGAAGAGACTTAGAAATGTTTAGTAGTATCAAAATACTGAGCTGCTGCAAGCAGATGTGTCATTGGTAAGCAAAATTATGTCACCAGTGATTGAGGTTTGATAGTAGTGTTCAGGAGGGAAATGCTCTGTCTACATTTCCTAGTTTATATTAGTACATATTTGTTTATTGGTTTTATGCTGCCCTGAAATCAGTACGTGAAAAAAAAAAAAGTATAATCAAAGATCAAATTTAATTTTTGAGTCCAGGTTTCTTTAAACAGAAAAGTGTAACAGAGCAAAATTAATCACTCCTGTGCTCAGTTTTGATACACCACAAAGAAATAGGGAAGACTTTCTTTTTAAGAGATTTAGGTATAAACAAGTATAAAAGGACACATATCTATGTATTATTTATCTAGGAAAAGTGCTTGGCCCAAGCTTTCCCCTTCTTTTTTCATAGTTCATAGCTATATGCTTGCCTCAATAGTATTGCTGATGTTCATAGATAATACTATGAGGAAATTAATAATTTTTTTTACTGGAACTTATTTTTTCTCTAGACTGGTGAACTGTGTTCCAGGTTAAAAAAAAAAAAAAGATTATATGTGCTTAGCCTTCTCCTACTTGTATTTAAAGAATAGGATCACTGTTGGTGGGAATGCAGATTGGTGCAGCCACTGTGGAGAACAGTATGGAGTTTCCTCAAAAAACTAAAAATGGATCTCCCATTTGACCCTGTAATCCCACTCTTAGGAATTTATCCTAAGAAATTACAAACACCAATCAGAAAGGATTTATGCAACCCTATGTTCATAGCAGCACAATTTACAATAGCCACAATTTGGAAACAGCCTAGGTGCCCGTCAGCAGATGAGTGGATCAGAAAACTGTGGTACATCTACACAATGGAATTCTATGCTGCCATTAAAAAGAAGGAATTCTTACCATTTGCAGCAACCTGGTTGGAACTGGAGAGCCTTATGCTTAGTGAAATAAGCCAGTCAGTGAAGGAGAAGCATCACATGATCGCACTCATTGGGGGATAATAAAGAACATTATAAACTGATGAACAAAAGGATAGATACAGAGACAGTAAAGCTTCAAACAGACTGTGAAATTACAGCAGGAAGATTAAAGTTAGGTGAGGTAGATAAGAGATCAATCAAAGGACTTGTATCTATGCGTATAATCATAACCAATGAACATAGACACTGGGGGGTTGGGGTATGCCTGGGAGGGAGGGGGGCAATGGGGAGATATGTATAAAAAATTAATTTTAAAAAAATGAAGAGAAAAAAAAAAGAATAGGATCAGTTTATCCAGAGAGAATAGGAAAGAGGTGAAAAATGAATATATGAAAAATGTTTTAACTGCACTTTTAAAAGAATAGTTCATACAAAAGTAAAAATGTGTTTTTCTAGATATATTATATTTTGGTTTATCTCATGTGTTTGGCAAATGTTTCTCAGTTGGTGGTTGTATGAACTCCTGGGCAGTCAGCATTAAAAGTAAATGCAAATTCTTAGTAGTTTACTTGATTTGAATAACAGTGAAGAATGTAATTATACTGACTCAAAAACAGTAGTTTATATTAAAGGGTCTACTTGATTTTAAAATGAATGTAGATTTTCTTTTAAATAGCAATAGAAAATAATCTTCATTTTTCCTCCCCTTAGATGTGAAGTAGAAAATCGATACCAGGGAAACCCTCTCAAAGGAACATGTTATTGTAAGTGTTCAGTAAAACTTCATTGTTGTGTTTAACATTGTTTGAGAATGATACATGCTGTAGGAATATAGCAGTGACTCATGGAAGTGTCTCTTTTTTGATATGCTTACATTCTATTAAGTTTAACACAGATATGGGCACAATTTTAAACTACTTTAATTGTGGTTATAATTTATGTTAGTTTGTTCATAGCAGATATCAGGGAATAGTACAGAGATATATATCTCTGGGGTTTTTTTTTGTTTGTTTGTTTTTTTGCTTATGTTCTCTAGAAACCTTGTTTCATTTGCCATTACCTTGTTGGGGTCACCTTATTTCTTATTTTAGGACATAGGTAAAAAAATAAATATTAACTTGGCTTCAGTGGTTGAAGGTTAACTTATGAACCAGAAGGTCATAGTTTGATTTCCAGGTCAGGACACAAGCCTGGGTTGTGGGCTCAATCCCCAGTGTGAGGCATGCAGGAGGCAGCCAATCAATGATTCTCTCTCATCATTGATGTTTCTATCTCTTAATTCAATAAAAGTATTTAATTTTCATCTCTTTAGGAACTAATATCCTATATAATAAAAGGCTAATATGTAAATTATTACCATGGGCTGGAGTTCAACTGACTGGAAGTTAGATGTGTGCTGACCACCAGGGGATGGCGTGGAACATGGCAGGCATCAATGACGTGGCGCTGGCAGCAAGTGGCATTGGAGGTGCTGCCAGCCCTGATGGGCCCCGCCAAGAGCAGGACCACAGTGGGGGGCGGAGATGGCAAGCGGGCAGTGCCAGGCCAAAGCAGTTGCGAGTGGGGGCCCTGATCACCCCACCAAACGCCCCATAGATCGGCCCTGATCACCAGCCAGGCCTAGAGACCCTCCCCATGCATGAATTTAGTGACCAGGCCTCTAGTATAAAATAAAATCTCTAATGATTAATTTATACTAAAAGGTAAATCTGGCAAAGTGACAAGGTCATTATGGGTAAATACATTGTCTTCCAGTAGGAGAACCCACATAGCAGGCCAGATTATGGAACCAGAGTATATATGTTTAGCATATACACTCTAATTATATATTTGCTTTCCTGGGTTGAATAGTGTCCCCTCAAAATTCATGTCCAACTGGAACCTATAAATGTAATATATATAGATATATAGATATATTTTTTCCCTTAGTAGAAAAGAGAAAAACTTTATGACCTTGTGTAGGAGAAAGAGTTCTTAGATATGATTCCAAAAGCACAATTTATAAAAGAAAAAGTTGTTTATTAGAACTTATCAAAATTTAAAATTTGTATTTTAAAAAACACTATTAAAAAATAAGCCCTGGCTGGGATGGCTATGTAGGTTGGAGCATTGTCCCATACATCAAAAGGTGGCAAGCTCAATTCCCAGTCAGGGCACAAACCTGGATTGCATCTGGTAGGGTCACATATCAGACACAGCCAATTGATGTTCTTTTCTCTCACATAGATGTTTCTTTAAAAAAATATTTTTTTAATTAAAAAGCCACAGGCTAGAAAATACTGCAAAGTTTGTATATATTTTAAGTTTTTTTTCTAGAATATATTTTTATTGACTGTAGAGAGGAAGAGAGAGGGAGAAAGAGATAGAAACATCAATTATGAGAGAGAATCATTGCTTGGCTGCCTCCTGCATGCCCCCCACTGGGGATCGAGGCTGCAACCCGGGTATGTGCCCTCACCCAGAATTGAACCATGACCTGCTGGTTCATAGGTCGATACTCAACCATTGAGCCACTGAGACTGGGTGCAAAGTGTATATTTGATAAAGGTCTTATATCCAGAATATATGAAGAACTCTTGCAATTGAATAAGGAGACAATTCCAGTTAAAAACAGGCAAAGATTCGAATAGACATTTCACCAAAGAATATATGTAAACTAGAGGCTCGATGCACGAAATTCATCCAAGGGGCATGGCCCTTGCAGCCGCAGTGGCTTGCCTTGTCCCTCAGAGCTCCAGCTTCATCTGGAAGGTTGTTCGGCTTTCTGGTATAATTAGCATATTATGCTTTTATTACTATAGATGGCCAATAAGCACATGAAAAAATGGGTAACATTAGACATTTGGAATATATGTATTAAAACCATAGAATGACTGATACATTCTCAGAATGACTAGACTCAAAAGCCAATACTTTCGATTAAGAGAAGACAACTGGAGTCTCACATATGCTCCTACATTCATGAGAAAAACATGGCCTCACTACACAGAGTTGGAAAATGGAGTATTTTAATTACCTTTACACATAATTATGGATATTATGATTTGATACTTTACCAAAACCAGACAACTGGCTATTTTTTAAAGGATAGTTACAATGTGGATCCTGAAACCACATCAGTGAATTTTTTGTAATAGGGTACATTTATAATCTATTATCTGGAAAAATAAAAGCCAATAGTAAGTTTTAACAATGATGTGGAGAAACTTCATACATACTTTGTAGGAATGATAGTATAGCCACTTTGGAAAATCATATGGCAGTTTCTTAAACAGGTAAAAATAAAATTGCCAACAACTCCCCATTTATAACATTATATGCTTTAGTATGGCCTAGCTTGTAATAAATAGATGTTCAATTAATATTTATAGGTGGATTGGGTTGGAACTTAAAATCTCAACCAGGATAATGGTATAAAGAGGTTTGTGGGTATATCTAAACAAAATGATACTATGATACTGCATTTGATTGCCTTTGAAAAGCCCTCAGTCCCCAGGTATAAGTGAGCCAAAAGTGCTTTCCTGGTATTGAATATTTATGAGATAATCAAGGTGTGTTTCTAGAGAC
This sequence comes from Lasiurus cinereus, assembly GCA_011751065.1. Classification (NCBI taxonomy): domain Eukaryota; kingdom Metazoa; phylum Chordata; class Mammalia; order Chiroptera; family Vespertilionidae; genus Lasiurus; species Lasiurus cinereus. Next base: position 29,950,574 of record JAAGEH010000006.1, on the reverse strand, counting down.
CTGTTTTGTTTTTCTTCAACTTTTAAATACACATGTCTTTCTTATCATAGATACTCTTCTTATTGACTATCAGTTCACCTTTAGCCTGTCCCAGGAGGATGACCGCTATTACACAGCCATCAATTTTGTGGCTACACCCGATGAAGTAAGATTTAAGAGTCCCCTCCCTCCCTCCCTCCCTCCCTTCCCTCTTTCTCTTCCTCTTCCTCCTCTTCCTCCTCCTCCTCCTCCTCCTCCTCTTTTTTTTTTGTCATTATGGCTAGAAGCACTGCCTTAGCAGTGGTCTCCAGAGTGGGTCACACAGGATGATGTTTAAAGGTACAGGGAAGAAATGTTAGATCTACATTTTATTTTCTTTCCACCTAAAAGGCAGGAACGGTTTTAAGATTTACCAGTATTGGATACACAGACTGACATTGACACCACACATACTTGGTTGCCCATCAGCCCATTGCATCCCTGTACAGAAAAGGAGAAGAGATTGCAAGGGAAACTCCTGTATCAGAGGGGCAGATGGCAAAGCCCAGATTTACTCTCTCAAAGTAGATCAGAGGCTTAAAAAGTGCTCACCAAGAAACTGCAGATTGAAATCAATACCAGTGGTGCAAGGGAGGTGGCAGAGGTGACACTTCTCATAGAATAAGTTGTTAGCCTCATTCAGGCGGAGGTAAAAGCAGCAAAGGTTTAGTTATTCCCAATAAGAAGTTAGTCAGAAATAATTGAAGTTATTAAGATGACTATTTGAAATGTGGATTTATATCTATTGACGTTAATGATGATCCCCATCTTGCCATAAGGTATTTCCTAGTGGTAGAATGGTGCCAACACAGCATTACATTTAAAGTGAAGCATCTAGAATGTGAAGACACATCTGCCCAATTTCTTCAATGAAATATAAAGTCATTCATTACCCACCCCAATACATAATGCAATTTTTCTAAACTTGATGATAAATTACTCAGGAGCCTCCTTAGGAGTTTCTTATTTCTCATCAGTGTACTTTAAATGAAAATATTTTGTGGGAAAATTGTGTAGGCATATCATTTTAGGGGCTGTGGTAAGTGAAATTTTGAAAAAAAAGAATTTAGTATAAGATTATAGCAGAAGGACCATATATAAAATTTATTTACTGAACTTACTCATAAGCAAGTGGTTGAAGCACTCAGTCTTTCAGGATGTAATTGATATTGTTAATTTTATTTTAAATAAACATGGTAGGCTCTTGGTAATACTTCTTAGCAATGTGGGCAGTGACCATGAAAATCTTCGGACCTCTCTGGAGTTCCCTGTTTACTTTATGAATATTTAATAGAGTATCCAGTGTGTATCTTCTATCTTTTAAAAAAGCACTAGGATCCAAATTAATTGATCTTCCTTTGGAATAAGTCATTGTTAGTAGTGTGCTGCCAACAAATACTAAAATTAAACATTTGAGCTATCCCTTCAAGGGAAAGTGAGGTTATGTTAATGAATGAGAAGATAACTGCTTTGTGAGAGAAACTGGTTTGGAGATTCCATTTTGAAGTTTTGTCCTGTAGAAACTATTAAAACAACACCCTCAAAAAAATCTTAATTTTCTAATGTTTTGTGATATTACAAAATGATGAATTTCAGCAAGATTGGATCCATTTGTAAAATGTAAAAATACAACATCTGATTTATTTGCAAAAATAATTCTTAGACACCAAATAATTTTTGCCAAAAATTAGTATTAAAATTTACCCAGCATGGCCAACAATATACTTCTCCCAATTGCTGGAACACAATTCTCACAGATATCTTTTCAATCACTAAAACCAAAAATCAAAGTAAGTTAAACTAGCTCTTCAACTTGCTATATCTCTAAGAGGTAAACAAGATTTTCAAAGTTAATAAAATACATTTAGTCATCTTCTCTATTTGAAATAATATTTTTAGAGAAAAATATTCAAATTATGAATGAATACCATCAAATTATTTTTTATTTAGTTTATTTCAGCTTTGTTTGCTGTTTTAAAAACCATTTACATTTTGAAGAACCTTACACTGTATATAATCTATCAGTTCAGAAGTACATCAACTGAATTTATAAATACACTTAAAGTGGGACCCTTGATCAAATGTTTTACACCCAGACGTTGGGAAACGGCTGCCCAGAGGTTTCTTTGGAGCCTGATTTCCCTAACATAGGTCACAGGTGTAAGTCATTGTGCTCTGGTGAGGCTTGTTTTTTTAAAGATATATTTTTCATGGAGTTAGGCATTTGATAAATCATTCAATTTTATGTGTTTTTGTGGGAGAGAAATCAAATATATATGGAGTATATTATATTGGTTAGAAAGATTACTAATCTATAAATGTCAGTTTCTGTTAAGACATAAAATATCTGCTTTGTAATTAAGAAAGGTAAAAGTAATAAAATTTAATGATTGCATTATTTTAAAATCTGAAAACTGTACTAATCACTTTTCTAATTATCTGTACCTCAGCAAAACAGGGATTTGGACATGTTTATCAATGCCTCCAAAAACTTCAATCTCAACATCACCTGGGCCGCCAGTTTCTCAGGTAAAAAACTTACCTACTGAAAACCCGAGTGAAGATAATAGATTAAGAATCGTGAGGTAGCTGAGACCGGTTTGGCTCAGTGGATAGAGCGTCGGCCTTCAGACTGAAAGGTCCCAGGGTCGATTCCGGTCAGGGGCATGTACCTTGCTTGCGGGCACATCTCCAGTAGGGGGCGTGCAGGAGGCGGCTGATTGATGTCTCTCTCTCTCGTTGATGTTGCTGACTTTCTATCCCTCTCCCTTCCTCTCTGTGAAAAATCAATAAAATATATTTTAAAAAAAGAGAGAATCGTGAGGTAGAATTTGAGAAAGGGAATGCTGGAGAGAGACAGTTGGATTTGAAACCCCTCTTTGCCACTTATCCGATGGGAGACCTTGAGCAAATGTCTAAATCCTTCTCTAGATTTTAGGGTTATTCATTGTAAAGAGAAGCATTGTATAGATTAAATTAGGTTCTACCTGCCAGTGACTACCATGGTGTCAGGCTCAGTACATGCTCACTACCCTGCCCCACTACCACCCTGAATAGCATTGCTGCAGCTGCTGTTCTGGCACTGCCATCCTCATCTTCATCAATGCTTCAGAAGTGAAAAAGGCAAATGACTCAAAATTTCAAGAAATGGAAACATTTAAAATAGAATAAGATTTTAGTAGGTATAGAGAAATGTACTTTGGAGATTAAAACTCTAAGAGCACAGCTTTTACTATCTTGTTTATCTTACTATGAGTCACTAAAGAAGATGTGCTGGGGCAGAAAATCTGCTAAAACAGTAAATGGTGGGTCTTATGTAGTGGTTCAGAGCATAGCTTGACAGACCTGGGTTTGAATTCTACCTGTTACTGTGCTGTTGGGCAAATTACTTAAGCTTTCTGTCCCAGTTTCCTTATTAAAAAAAACAAAAAACAAACACCTAGCCATGCAGGATGTTACAAGAATTAAACAAATAAGATCATAAACAAAACTACTCAAAGTAAACATCGTAGGGAGAATCCAAGATGGCGGCATAGGTAAACACCTACACTGCTGCCTCGCACAACAATTTCAAAACTACAACTAAAAGACAGAACAGACATCATCCAGAACCACAGGAAAGCTGGCCGAGTGTAAGTTCTACAGCTAGAAGGAAAGAGAGGGGCTCACAGAAACCCAGAGGAGCTGCAAAAAGTCGAGGTACGGAAACGCGCGCGCGCTGAGGGAGCGGGTGCCAGAGTACCTGGCTGGCTTTCTCTGGCGGGAGGGAAATGGAGACTCCCAATGGCATTGAACCCCTTATCTTAGGACACTAGACCCCAAATCCAGCCGAAATTCATACAGGGGGAGTTTGGACTGTGAAAAGGGAAAGGTGCACGGAAATTTAGGGGAGTCGCAAAAGATCAGAAGTCTGATGGCGCTCATGGCACTGCGCAGAGGACAGATTGCTGATTGTGCCGCTGGCTTTCGCGAGTGGGCAGGAGACAGACCCTCCCAACTGTGCCACTTCTGACTCCACTAAGCCCCTGTTTCGGGCAAAACCCTGGAGACCTAGACTCGTGTGGCCCTGGTGCGCAGGGGAGCTGGAAAGGCAGCGGTCTAGAGGCACTGCGGGCGCGTGTGCACAAGGACCACTCCAGTGATTACCCAGTCACGTGAGGCGCAGGGGCCGTGGAGGGCGGGGCCGACTGGAAGGCAAGGCGGTCCCTTAAGCCCTGAGACTCCACCGATCCCAAGCTCAACAGAGGCTTTTGCAGTTTTGCAAGTCTGGTATCATAAGGCTGAATTCAACACAGAAGTTTCCCCGGCATAGTGAAAATGCCGAAACAAGGGAAGGGATCACAAACAAAAGAAATGGAGGGAAAAAAACGACTGGATATAGAGTTCAAAACCACACTTATAAGGTTTTTCAAGAATATGCTAGAAAAGATGGATAAATTTATCAAGTCCCACGAGGAGATGCAAAAGGACCAACTAGAGATGCAAAAGATCCAACTAGAGATGTTGGATAAATTTATCGAGTCCCAAGAGGGGATGAAAAAGGACCAACTAGAGACACTGACTGAAATAAAAAATATTATACAGAGTCCTAACAGCAGACTAGAGGAAGGCAAGAATCAAGTAAAAAATTTGAAATATAAAGAAGCAGAAAACACTCAACTGGAAAAGCAAGAAGAGAAAAGAATCCAAAAATGTGAAGATAATGTAAGGAGCCTCTGGGACAACATCAAGCGTACCAACATCAGAATTGTGGGGGTGCCAGAAGAAGAGAGAGAGCAAGATACTGAAAACCTATTTAAAGAAATAATGACTGAAAACTTCCCACATCTGGTAAAAGAAATGGACTTACAAGTCCAAGAAGCACACAGAACCCTATATAAAAGGAATCCAAAGAGGACCACACCAAAACACATCATAATTAAAATACCAAGAGCAAAAGACAAAGAAAGAATATTAAAAGCAGCAAGAGAAAAATAGTTCATTACCTACAAGGGAGCACCCATACGACTGTCAGCATGATTTCTCAACAGAAACGATGCAGTCCAGACGAGAGTGGTAAGAAATATTCAACGTGATGAATAGCAAGAACCTACAACCAAGAATAATCTATCCAGCAAAGTTGTCATTCAGAATTGAAGGGCAGATAAAGAGCTTCACAGAGAAGAAAAAGCTAAAGGAGTTCAACTCCAAACCAGTATTATATGAAATGCTGAAAAGTACTCTTTTAGAAGAGGAAGAAGAAAAAGGTAAAAGACAAAAAATTATGAACAACAAATACATATCTATCAACAAGTGAATCTAAAAATTAAGTGAATTAAAAATTTGATCAACAGAATAAACTGGTGAATATAATAGAATCAGGAGCACAGAAAGGGAGTGGACTGATAATTCTCAGGGGGAAAGAGGTGAGGGGTGTACAGGGAGAGACTGGACAAAAATCATACACCTATGGATGAGATCAATGGGAGGGAGGGAATGGTGGGAGCTGGGTGGAGTGGTGCTATGGAGGGGAAAAAAGAGAAATGTAATAATCTGAATAATAAAGACTTTTTTTTAGTTAATTTTTATACATATCTCCCATTGCCCCTCCCTTCCTCCCTCCCAGGCATAACCCAACCCCCCAGTGTCTATGTTCATTGGTTATGCTTATATGCATGCATACAAGTCCTTTGATCTCTTATCTACCTCACCTAACTTTAATCTTCCAGCTGTAATTTCACAGTCTGTTTGAAGCTTTACTGCCTCTGTATCTATCCTTTTGTTCATCAGTTTATAATGTTCTTTATTATCCACAAATGAGTGAGATCATGTGATGCTTCTCCTTCATTGACTGGCTTATTTCACTAAGCATAAGGCTCTCCAGTTCCAACCAGGTTGCTGCAAATGGTAAGAATTCCTTCTTTTTAATGGCAGCATAGAATTTCATTGTGTAGATGTATCACAGTTTTCTGATTCACTCATCTGCTGACGGACACCTAGGCCGTTTCCAAATTGTAGCTATTGTAAATTGTGCTGCTATGAACATAGGGGTGCATAAATCCTTTCTGATTGGTGTTTGTGATTTCTTAGGATAAATTCCTAAGAGTGGGATTACAGGGTCAAATGGGAGATCCATTTTTAGTTTTTTGAGGAAACTCCATACTGTTCTCCACAGTGGCTGCACCAGTCTGCATTCCCACCAACAGTGCACGAGGGTTCCTTTTTCTCCGCATCCTCGCCAACACTTGTTGTTTGTTGATTTGTTGATGATTGCCATTCTGACTGGTGTAAGATGGTATCGCATTGTCGTTTTGATTTGTATCTCTCAGATGATTAGTGACTTTGAACATGTTTTCATGTGTCTCTTGGCCTTCCTTCTGTCGTCTTTCGAAAAGGTTCTATTTAGGTTCATTGCCCATTTTTTTATTGGATCATTCATCTTCCTTTTATTAAGTTGTATAAGTGGCTGTAGATTTTGGAGATTAAACCTTTATCAGTGATATCATTTGCAAATATGTTCTCCCATACAGTGATCTTTCTTATTGTTTTGTTGATGGTTTCTTTTGCTGTGCAAAAGCTTTTTATTTTGATGTAGTCCCATTTGTTTATTTTCTCTTTAGCTTCAATTGCCTTTGGAGCAGTATCAGTGAAGAAGTTCTTTCGGCATATATCTGAGATTGT
>JAAGEH010000006.1:29828903-29943496 GCA_011751065.1 Lasiurus cinereus | reverse complement strand
AAAAATTTGATCAACAGAATAAACTGGTGAATATAATAGAATCAGGAGCACAGAAAGGGAGTGGACTGATAATTCTCAGGGGGAAAGAGGTGAGGGGTGTACAGGGAGAGACTGGACAAAAATCATACACCTATGGATGAGATCAATGGGAGGGAGGGAATGGTGGGAGCTGGGTGGAGTGGTGCTATGGAGGGGAAAAAAGAGAAATGTAATAATCTGAATAATAAAGACTTTTTTTTAGTTAATTTTTATACATATCTCCCATTGCCCCTCCCTTCCTCCCTCCCAGGCATAACCCAACCCCCCAGTGTCTATGTTCATTGGTTATGCTTATATGCATGCATACAAGTCCTTTGATCTCTTATCTACCTCACCTAACTTTAATCTTCCAGCTGTAATTTCACAGTCTGTTTGAAGCTTTACTGCCTCTGTATCTATCCTTTTGTTCATCAGTTTATAATGTTCTTTATTATCCACAAATGAGTGAGATCATGTGATGCTTCTCCTTCATTGACTGGCTTATTTCACTAAGCATAAGGCTCTCCAGTTCCAACCAGGTTGCTGCAAATGGTAAGAATTCCTTCTTTTTAATGGCAGCATAGAATTTCATTGTGTAGATGTATCACAGTTTTCTGATTCACTCATCTGCTGACGGACACCTAGGCCGTTTCCAAATTGTAGCTATTGTAAATTGTGCTGCTATGAACATAGGGGTGCATAAATCCTTTCTGATTGGTGTTTGTGATTTCTTAGGATAAATTCCTAAGAGTGGGATTACAGGGTCAAATGGGAGATCCATTTTTAGTTTTTTGAGGAAACTCCATACTGTTCTCCACAGTGGCTGCACCAGTCTGCATTCCCACCAACAGTGCACGAGGGTTCCTTTTTCTCCGCATCCTCGCCAACACTTGTTGTTTGTTGATTTGTTGATGATTGCCATTCTGACTGGTGTAAGATGGTATCGCATTGTCGTTTTGATTTGTATCTCTCAGATGATTAGTGACTTTGAACATGTTTTCATGTGTCTCTTGGCCTTCCTTCTGTCGTCTTTCGAAAAGGTTCTATTTAGGTTCATTGCCCATTTTTTTATTGGATCGTTTATCTTCCTTTTATTAAGTTGTATAAGTGGCTGTAGATTTTGGAGATTAAACCTTTATCAGTGATATCATTTGCAAATATGTTCTCCCATACAGTGATCTTTCTTATTGTTTTGTTGATGGTTTCTTTTGCTGTGCAAAAGCTTTTTATTTTGATGTAGTCCCATTTGTTTATTTTCTCTTTAGCTTCAATTGCCTTTGGAGCAGTATCAGTGAAGAAGTTCTTTCGGCATATATCTGAGATTGTGCTGCCTGTGGACTCCTCTAGTATTTTTATGGTTTCCCTTCTAATGTTTAAGTCCTGTATCCATTTTGAGTTTATTTTTGTATTTGGTGTAAGTTGGTGGTCCAGTTTCATTTTTTTGCATGTATCTGTCCAGTTTTCCCAACACCATTTATTGAAGAGGCTACTTGGCTCCATTGAATGTTCATACCTCCTTTGTCAAATATTAGTTGAGCATAGTGGTTTGGGTGGATATCTGGGTTCTCTATTCTATTCCATTGGTCTATATGTCTGTTCTTGTGCCAGTACCAGGCTGTTTTGAGAACAGTTGCTTTGTAGTATAGCTTGAAATCTGGTATTGAGATCCCACCTACTTTATTCTTCTTTCTCAGAATTGCTGTAGCTATTCGTGGTCTTTTTTTGTTCCAGATGAATCTATAAAGAATTCTTTCTAGGTCTATGAAATATGTCATTGGCATTTTAATGGGTAGTGCATTGAATCTATAGATTGCTTTGGGTAGTATGGACATTTTAATGATGTTGATTCTCCCAATCCATGAGCATGGTATGCTCTTTCATCTGTTAACATCTTCCTCTATCTCTTTTTTCAGTGTCCTGTAGTTTTCTACATATAGGTCTTTTACCTCTTTAGTTAGGTTTATTCCTAGGTATCTTAATTTTTTTGGTGCGATGGTGAATGGTATTGCTTTTTTAGTCTCTCTTTCTGTAATTTCACTATTAGTGTATAGAAATGCCACAGACTTCTTAGCATTAATTTTGTATCCTGCTACATGGCCAAATTCATTAATTAAGTCAATTAGTTATGGAATGGAGTCCTTTGGGTTTTTTATGTACAATATCATGTCATCTGCAAATAAGGATAGCTTTACTTCTTCTTTTCCAATTTGGATGCCTTTTATTTCTTCTTCTTGTCTAATTGCAATGGCTAATACTTCCAGTACTATGTCGACCAGGAGAGGTGAGAGTGGGCATGTGATGTATCACATTTATTGATTTGCGGATATTGTACCACCCCTGCATTCCTGGGATGAATCCTACTTAGTCTTGGTGTATGATCTTTCTGATGTACTGCTGGATCCGATTTGCTAGAATTTTGTTGAGGATTTTGGCATCTATGTTCATGAGAGATATTGGCCTATAATTCTCTTTCATTGTGTTGTCTTTATCTGGTTTTGGTATTAGGGTGATGCTGGCTTCATAGAAGGTGTTTGGTAGTATTCCTTCTTCTTGAATGTTTTTGAATAGTCTGAGGAGGATAGGTTTTAATTCTTCCTTGAATGTTTGGTAAAACTCCCCTGTGTAGTCATCTGGTCCCGGACTTTTATTTGCTGGAAGCTTTTTGATGACTGCTTCAATTTCTTCCATAGTTATTGGACTATTGAGATGATTAGATTCCTCCTCATTGAGTTTTGGAAGGTTATATTTTTCTAGGAAAATGTCCATTTCTTGCAGGTGGTCCAGTTTGTTGGAATAGTGTTGTTCATAGTATTTTTTAACAATGCTTTGTATTTCCACAGGGTCTGTTGTTATTTCTCTTCTTTCATTTCTGATTTTGTTTATTTGGGTCTTCTCTCTTTGCTTCTTGGTGAGCCTGGCTAGAGGTCCATCAATCTTGTTTATCCTTTCAAAGAACCAGCTCTTGGTTTTGTTGATCTTTTGAATTGTTTCTTTGGTCTCCAAGTTGTTTATCTCCGCTCTGATCTTCACTATTTCCTTCCTTCTGCTTACACTGAGCTTTTCTTGTTGCTCTTGTTGTAGTTCTTTGAGTTGTAGGGTTAGGTAATTTATTGCCCTTATTTCCTGTTTTTTGCAGTAGGCTTGTAGGGCTATGAACTTCCCTCTCAAGACTGCTTTCACTGTGTCCCATAAATTTTATATTGTTGTGTTGTCATTGTCATTTGTTGCCATAATGTTTTTTATTTCTTCCTTGATCTCTCTGGTTACCGAGTCGTCGTTTAATAGCATGCTGTTTAGTCTCCATGTGTTTGATTTCTTTTTATTGCTTTTATTATAGTTGATTTCCAGTTTTATGCCACTGTGGTCTGAGAAAATGCTTGATATGATTTCTATCTTCTTGAATTTGAAGAGACTTTTCTTATGATCCAACATATGATCTATCTTTGAAAATGACCCATGTGCACTGGAGAAGAATGTATATTCTATGGCTTTGGGGTGAAATATTCTGAAGATGTCAATTAATTCCATCTCGTCTAGTCTGTCATTTAGGATTGATGTTTCTTTTCTGATTTTTTGTTTAGAGGATTTGTCCAATGGTGACAGTGGGGTATTAAAGTCTCCTACTATGATTTTATTGCTGTCAATCTCTCCCTTAATATCCTCCAGGAGTTTGTTTATGTATTTAGGTGCTCCTATATTGGGTGCATATATGTTTATCAAAGTTATTTCTTCTTGTTGGATTGTTCCCTTTAGTATTATGAAGTAGCCTTCTTTATCTCTTGTTATGTCCTTCACTTTGAGATCTATTTTGTCAGATATAAGTATTGCAACCCCAGCTTTTTTTTCATTTCCATTTGCCTGAAATACCATCTTCCATCCCTTCACCCTCAATCTGTGTGCATCTCTTTTTCTGAGGTGGGTTTCTTGTAGACAGCAGATACATGGATCATGTTTTCTTATCCAATCGGTTACCCTATGTCTTTTGATTGGTGCATTTAATCCATTTACATTTAAAGTTATTATTGATAAGTATTTATCTGTTGCCATTTTTAGTCCTTACCCCCGAGTTTCTTCTTTGCTTCCTCTTTCTTTTTATTACAGCAGACCCTTTAACATTTCTTGCATTGCTGGTTTGGTGGAAATATATTCTGTTAGTCCTCTTTTGTCTGTGAAGCTTCTGATTTCACCTTCAATTTTGATTGAGAGTCTTGCAGGGTACAGTATTCTTGGATTCAGACCCTTCCTTTGCATGACTTTGTATATTTAATTCCCTTCCCTTCTGGCCTGATGAGTTTATGTTGAGAAATCAGTAGCTAATCTTATGGGGGTTCCTTTGTAGGTAACTTTCTGTTTCTCTCTGGCTGCTTTTAAGATTCTTACTTTGTCGTCGGTGTTTGCCAATTTAATTATAATGTGCCTTGGTGTCGGTTTGTTGGGGTTCATTTTGCTTGGGACTCTGTAAGCTTCTTGGATTTGTGTGGGTTTTTTCTTTCCTATATTGGGGAAATTTTCTGTCATTATTTCTTCAAACAGGTTCTCTAATCCTTGTTCAGTTTCCACTCTTTCTGGAACCCCAATTATGCAGATGTTGTTTTGTTTCATGTTATCCCAAAGTTCCCTTAGACTCTCCTCTTGCTTTTTAACTTTTTTTTTCTAGAAGCTGGTGTACTTGGGTATTTTTTCCTACCGTGTCTTCTAGCTCACTGATGCAGTCCTCTGCTTCTTCTAGTCTACTGTTGATGCTTTCTATTGAGTTCTTTATAGCAGTGATGTCGTTTTTCATTTCTTCTTGATTATTCTGCATTTCTTTTAGGTTCTTCCGCATTTCTTCCTGCTTCTTTTGCATTTCTTCTTGCTGCTTCTGCATTTCTTCTTGCTGCTTCTTCATTTCCTCTTGGGTCTTCTTCATTTCCTCTTGGCTCTTACAATGTCAAACTTGTCTTCCATTCTTTTCATCCACCTTATGATCATTTCTCTGAACTCTTTCTCTTGGCAGGCTTATTTCTGCTTCTATTTCATTTACTTCCTTTTCTGGTGATACCTGCCTATCTGTCGTATGCGGGCTGTTTCTTCTTCTGCCCATGGTTTTTTTTCTCTGGATGTCTGGTTATGTAGTTCTCTCTCCTATGTTGATTCAAAGGCACAAACTACAACACGACTTGGTACAGCACACAAGGCACTGAACAGAAATGTATTCACGATGTTAGTAATCACCAACAAGGTGACCACCAATGAAAGACAAATTAGGGGTAAGTAGAGAAAGAGGAAGAGGAAATTGAGGGAAAAAGAAAGGAAAGAAGTGCCAAAATCAAATTGGGAGAGGGAGAAAAACATAAATAAATAAATAAATAACAAACTAAAAATAAAATAAAATAAAATTTAAAAAAAAGAGAAGAAGAAGAAAAGAGAAAGAGAAAGAGAAACAAAGTCAGAGAGAAAAGAAAGCGGATAAGAGAGAAAAGGGGAACAAAATATAGATGTCAGGAGAAAACTCCAATAGAACAGTCACTACTCCCAATAAAGACCAGCAACCAGTACCTAGAGATTAATACAAACTGCAGAAAGCAACTGGTATCGACGGAGGTGAGGGGAAAAAACAAGCAAAAAGCAAAATAAAACAAGTAGAATACGCTAAAACAATCTTATGAGAAAGTTCAAAAAATCGATATAATCACTGTTCAGGCAAATAATAACAAAAGGACATAGAGAGAAAAAAACTTTTTGGCTAGTGAAGACAAGAGGAGAGAGGTTTGTATGGACTTGTAGTAGGGGATTTGAAATTAGATATATAAGTGGGGTGAAATTTTAACCAGGTAAAGAGAAAGAATAGGGGGAAACTAAAGTTGCAAAAGGGAAAGAGAAACAAGACAACAAAATGGGGAAAGTTAGGAGGAAAGTGTTGGCATAAAGGTAGAGTTGAGTTGGAGTAAAACTATGATAAAGGAAAGATGAAAATAGAATGTCCAAAAAGGTAAAATACTAGTAGTAATTAATAATACTAGTTGAAAACAAAAATGTAATAATCAAAAAGGTAAAGTCAATTGAGGCAGAAAGAAAAAAATAGTCTTTTAATTAAAATATGTAAAAATGAAAAATAAAAAAAATATTTAAAAAAAAAAGAAAGGAAAAAAAAATAGAGTGGTCATTCACTTCCACTATTATTCTGCTTGGCACTCCTGTTTCCCAGTAGGGAAGGTATTGCAGTTCCCTCTGTTGCACTATTGATGTTTTAATCTCTTTATTCTTTTGTGGTTATGCGAGAGTCAATTTGTGTGTCGTCCACTGGGTGGCAGTGTTTCGGAATTGATCTCTGAGACAAAGCACAGGACCTCTCTAGGCTGTGCTCAGATCCTGCTACTCTGTGGTTCTCAAAGCCGGTTTGTGGGGATTTTGCAGCCGGGACACTGTAATAACTCCCAGGCTGTCCCTCTGCCTCAGATAAAAAACGAGTCATTTTCCAGAGCTCCCTTCTGTCAACAGCTCGGAGAGTTTGCCTCCACACTTAGGGATCACGCCCTGCCCACCTCCGTGGACCTCTCCAGAGGTAGCTTTCCCGCAGCCCGGCTCCCACAGTGTTCGCGTCTCTGTTCTAAGGGGCAGGAGACCTCACCTTATCCCAGGCGAAATCTGACCTTTCCATGTTCCCTGTGGATCTCTGAATCCGCCACGTGTCTGTGCCGATTGGAGAGCTGTGTTCTGGGTCTCCGGCTGTTTGGTGGGTGTTTCAGCCAGCCGCAGCTTTCAGACCGCCGCAGACATCCACCTCCCTCTGCAAGATGGTGCGGTCTCCGCGTTCGCGCTGGTGGCTCCGGCCGACAACAATCCCGTGGCAGTGGGGCTGCCTGGCCAGGAGAGCCCTGTCCAGCAGTTCTCCGCCTTCTACTGGAGGATAACTGACTCTTAACTTGCCAACAAACACTCCCCGTGCGACTCTCAGCTGCTCTCTCTCTCTCTGCCCAGTGACAAAGCTCCAGACGCGTCCGTCTATTCCGCCGCCATTTTCCAAAATCCCTCATAAAGATTTAATTTAAAAAAAAAAAAAGAAAAATCTTTAAACACCAAAAAAAAAAAAAAAAGTAAACATGGTAAATTCTCACTAAATGTTTTATCATTATTATTACTATATAATGCTGTTTTTTGTTTTGGGTTATTTGTTGTTTCGTTTTTGGTTTTTTGTTAAGATACAACCAATTAGACTGAAGCAAGATAAAACCATTAGCTTTGCATGTCACTTTATGTTTATTGTTTCTTAAAAGACTGCCTAGAATTCAGAAAAAATTCAGAAACTTGTAGGGATGAGTGCCTTTTAAGAAAAGGTCTAGATTATTGGAACATTTGTCTTCATAAAGGCAAAATCTCTGAGCATATGAAGATTTACAATGACTGTCTCAATAAGAACCTGACAGTCTGTGCTCCAATCACAGGATTTGATTCAGACATGGGAAAAAACTATTTAATGAATTTTTATAGACACTAGAATTCCCAGCAGAGGGAGAATACGGGATGTTGAAGGACTTTTGTGAATGGGATGCATTTATACCACATCGAGGGGATTTAAATACAGTTATAGCTGAGTGGATGTCATTGCTTGTTAATAGGGCTTCAGTGCTACCTGTATTTTCATAGCCATGTGCAGCATGGAGAGGAATTGCAGGGATTCCTAGTAAAACCATTCTAATTAAGGGCAGGGCTTTTGTATATCAGCCTTCCCAGCTTCAAATCGCAGCCCCACTTCTTACTGGCTGTGTGACCTGTACCAAGTTACTTAGTTTCTCTGAACCTTAGTTTCCTGATCTGTAAATGAAGATAATAGACTTATTGTTAGGATTAAATGAGAGTGAGTTTTTAGAGGCTGTTCCTGGGACATAGTAAGTGTTTAGTAAATACTAACTATTATCCTTATTAGTAATGAAGGTAAATTCTGCCCACCAAACCCTCAAAAAAGTTTCTTCTGTTTTATTCTTTTCTTTCTAATAGCTGGAACCCAGGCTGGAGAAGAGATGCCTGTTGTTTCGAAAACCAACATTAAGGAGTACAAAGATAGCTTCTCTAATGAGAAATTTGATTTTCGCAACCACCAAAATATCACTTTCTTTGTTTATGTCAGTAATTTCACCTGGCCCATCAAAATTCAGGTAAGATGTGCTTTTTGGTGTCATCTGCAGACATGGTGAACTCTCTTTATTAGAAACTAAATTCACTAATTTGGAACTTGCAGTAAACAACCTGTACAGTATTGCTTTTCCTCTGTAAATCTATAGCAAAGGAGTACTGAGCACATGAATACCATAGAAGATTGTAGTGGAGATGGTATAAATCACTCATGAAGGAAAGTTGTAAGCACGTTTGAAATGGGGTGGCATGTAACAAATTTGATAATTATAACTATATAATTTCTTCACTTAGCACTGGCCATGTAAGTTTGTAGAACTACATAAAGAGCTTCAATTCTGGAATGAATGCAATGGATATAAAAGCCCTATAAGTTCATATTAAAGAACCTAGGCCTTACAGTCAAACAGACATGGTTTTGAATCTTAGCTTGCTCCTGTACAATTCAGGTAGCCTTTCGACAGCTCAGATTTTTATACTTGTGGTGTGAAAGGATTCATGTCACCTACTGCAACAATTGCTATTATCTACCTGCTCATTTTCTCAGTTTCCAGACCAGTGGACTCCCCCTTTTCTAAGATCCATGGTCCAGTTTGTGCTTTTTATAACTGTTCTTGAGGAAGACCTTAATACTTTTTGCTTTTACCCCCTTCATTTTGGGTAAATGTGGAATTTAGGGATGGGTGTACTTTCAGGGACTGGTTCACTTTTAGCCATAGGAGTATGGTCACTGGACCAAGGTTATGGTTGTTTGCTGAATTTCAGAAGCATAGTCAACTGAAGCAAGTTGTCATAAATCGATTAGGATGGGTTTGCAATCTAATTCTAGTAGTTGTATATTTCATGCCTCAGGGCTATGACTAAAGAACAATCTTTTCCATTCTGAAATGTGGAGGATAGGCTCTGTGTTGTATTTTTTCTCACCACCCTATCTGAATGGTCTAGAAGTTCATCCTCTAGTTGGCTTCTCCCTTTGCTCTGGCACAGTTTGCTTCCCTCCTCAGCCAGCCTTCTTGTAAGCATTGATCACTTTCCCTATTTCTGTTTTCTCTTATTCATTCATTCATCAGCCAAAAACAGTCTACCTTCTCCCCTCACCACATCCTGAAACTGCTCTGTCTTAATGAACAACAGTGACTGAATTCTCCTGTCCCCTCTCCTTTGTAGAGTGACTTGAGTTACTGTCTTCCTTGCCTTTCTGGTTCTTTCTTTCCCTGATTCTCTGGCCAGTCTTTTTAGGGAATCCTCTTCTTTAAACATTGGATTGTCTGGGATTCAGGTTGGTTCTCTTTTGTCTTCATCCCAGTTTTTTTGGATAATTCCATCCCATTTGTAGGTACTGATCTGTACCAGTGATTCTCAGTGTTCTGTCTTCAACCCAGTTTATAGTGTTGTATTGTACCCCGAATCTCACAAGGACACCTCAAGAAGTCGAATTATGGAATCATTTATTAAAGGCTGGCGGCTTATGAGGGGCAAAAGTACTCCAAATCTCGCAGCCCCAAAAAGCTCGCCACGTCTGGCTTATATTGGCAGAATATCATAAAGGTATTGATTACATATAAGATTATATGTATATATATGTAATCATGCCACAATCACATATAATTTTATATAAGATTAAATTACATGAACTTTAAAAAGGAGACATCTATAACACTTTCTTTGCGTTTAGAATGAGGGAACCTGGTTTGCATGAAGCAGTTACAGAAGCGAAATTGAGCAAGTTAGTTATCTATAAAGATTAAGTATAGTTTTGGGTCTATGGATCACTGACACAACAGAAACACATTATCTGGGACCACTGAGGCAATTTAGAATAATTGTGCTGTCCAGATTCTGGGACCACTGAGTTGACCGGAATGCATTATCTGTAGCTACTGAGGCAATTTAGGGTAATTGTGCTGTTCTGGTTCTGGGACCACCGAGTCAACCGAAACTCATTATCTGTAGCTACTGAGACAATTTAGGATAATTGAGCTGACCTGGTTCCCAGAAGAATGTGATTCGATAACCAGTGAAATCACAATCAATGGGATATTCAAACCACCATCCATGGAGTATTCAATCGATTGGGATAGCATACATAAGTTCAGAAAATCCAAATAACTTTTCTATTGTTTTAGCAAGCAAATAAGTACAGAACCCAAAACAGCAGGGTTAAAGTTGAGGTTAAAACTGCAGATGATTGCTACCAATCCTCAATACTTAAGTTCCAGACCAGTAAGTACTCTTGGTTGCTGCTTAGACATCTCTACCTGGACATTCACAACCTCTCTGCACTTAAGCACATAGTCATTTTTGTGACACCAAACCCTGTGCTTCTTTTGTCAGTGAATGTCAGGCACCACAGATTCATTGTTTTGCATAAGCCAGGTTCTGGGAAGTCATCTGCATTCCTGGGATAAACCTGACTTGAGCAAGATGTGTCATTTTCTTTCTTTAAGTATTGTTGTATTTAGTTTGCTAATGTTTTGAGAACATTTTATGTATTTCATGAGTCAGAACATCAAATAATTTTCCCTTCTTGTCCTTGTTACTGTTTTTATATCAAGGTTAAATTAACCTTTAATAATCGTGGAGTTTTCTTATTTTTGGAAAAGATTATATAAGATTAAATTACATGAACTTTAAAAGGGGACATCTATAATACTTTCAACAATAAAGATAAAATTTAAAACACTATCATGATAAAAAAATTACATGAACCTTGAATACTTGATAGATGTCTTTTAAAATTATTTGATTCTGGGGTTTTATATGTGGAGATTTTATATATTTTTTTTAATCTTCAGATGAGGATTTTTTCCCATTGTTTTTCAGAGAGAGTGAAAGGGAGAGAGGGTGAAACATTGATGTGAGAGAGACACATCGACTGATTGCCCTCCTGCACATGCTCCAATGGGAGGTCAGGAGGGAACCAAAACCCAGGTGTATGCCCTTGACCTAGAACAAACCTGCGACCCTAGTTAGGGGTGACCAGACGTGCAGGGGAGGGCAGTTAGGGGCAAACAGGCTGGCAGGGGAGTGGTTGGTGGTGATCAGGCTGGCAGGCAGAAGTGGTTAGGGGCAATCAGGAAGGCAGGCAGGTGAGCAGTTGGGAGCCAGCAGTCCTAAAATTGTGAGAGGAATGTCTGATTGCCTACCGGATCGAGCCTAAATGGGCAGTTGGACATCTCTCAAGGCGTCCCATATTGGAGAGGGTGCACGCTGGGTGTGCGGAAAGCTTGGCTTCCTCCATCGCTGGAGAAACTCAAACCTCCTTCCTGTTCTCTCCATGACCACAGCCATCTTGGTTGGGGTTAATTTGCATACTTGCTCATGTTTGGCTGGTAGGCATGGCTTGTGTAGCAGAGGTATGGTCAATTTGCATATTACTCTTTTATTAGATAGGATACCTTTGTAAAATACTTGATTTGAACTCTAGTAAATGTAATTTATTGACTTGTTTTTTAAGTTGAGATTGTTTTCATAATGGCATACCTCATGATATTCTGAATCCAGTTGAACTTTAGATATTGTTCTTCAGCATATAGCTGAAGAAATAATTAATTTTTTAAAGAATTTTGGTGAGAATCTTGACTTAATGGTGCTGACGCTTTTCCCATTTGGAAAGAGGGCTCTGCACATAAACAGGCTTTTGTGCTGGAGATAGCCGAGCTGTTGCCAATGCGGAGTTCTAGTTTTTTTCCTTCCCATGCCCTGTTGCTCCACCCTCTGCAAGTCCCTGAAATGGTTTTAGAGCATTTCCTTCTAGAGGGATCACTTTCTCACACTTACTTTTAAAAAGTACGAATTTTAAGTTTCAGAATCAAAGAGATGGCGATTTTCTGCCTGATTTTTTTTTTTTTTTTTGGTGCTTTTACCTGGGCTGGGTTACTCATTTGAGTGAGAGCCCTTCATGAAAGCTGCATTCAGGAGCACTTTTGAAAATAAACGATGGCATGCTCACCATTTAGTTTGCCAAGCTTTCCTTGAAAAGCAGGTAAGTTCTATTGAAAATGTGTCTTTTTGTTCTCTGGTATTTGCAAATGGTCTGACTAGACTTGTAGCATTGTGTGTTCTCAGTGTCTTCACACCACTGGTTCTGTGCATTTGGGACTGTATCTGAATGTGTGCTGGGTGGAAGGCTAAGCTTGTGTCTTCCTAGGCAGATGCAGGCATGTTCTCAACAAAGGAAGTTGTATGTTTCTTTATTGCTCTGTTTTCCTCAGAGTCTTCACTCTTCTGGATGTAGCTAGCTCTTAAACACAAAAACATGCATGCACACTAAGAGACTATACAAATTCAGTGAAAGTGTAGAGAACCAGGATGTCTAAATGGTGCAGTAGTGTTGGCCATTCAGTTAAACTTCAGTATGGCTTTCAGTGCAACCAAAATAACTTTTCTGTCTTTCTCATTTTTTAAAGCAAAGTAACTGAGGAAATCTAATTCTGTACTCGGAAATTCATGTAAACATTGGTGTTTTAAAAATGTCAATGCTAAACTCAAGTTCCTTCACTCTGAAATGATCCCAGGATTCTTTTCCATAATTAGGAACAGATCAAAACCTGTAACTGCTAACTGAGGGAATTTGAAACTTAACTATAAAAGTTTTTGTAGATGCAGTTTAAAAAAACACTTACCCAGACTGAAAGAGCCTGTGTGTAGTTGGGTGGAGGGTATGTTGGGGCTAGTAGTGTCTGTTTTCTGGTCAGCTGCTCCTGTGGGTGAGTGCCCCTCCTTCAACCCTGCTTTCTGAATGTGATCTTATGTGTTTTTCCCAGTGAGAAAGGACTCAGCCTGCTCAGCCAGGACCATCATTTGGGAGGATAGGTATTCAAGATAGAGAACGGACAGACAGACGTGTGAGGGGGGAAGGTGGATAGTGAAGCTGGGATTCTAGCTTGTTACTGGCTCTGCAACAGAGGTTGTTATTGTAATGTGGAACTAATATTAAAGCTCTCTCCATGCTGGGTGTTTCATCTGCTACTTTATGTAAGAGGCTAGTGTTCACAAGTGAAGACAACACAGAATTTGTATTGAGAACCAGTCATTCATTTAGATTTTAGAGTTATGTTTATGGGTGCTAGCAGGATTGCTATACTGAACAAAGGGTGTTTGAAACTTTTATTGACTCAGATATACTTTTTTTAGTAAACGCTTTATTGAGATATAATTTACATACCATCCAATTCAACCATTTAAAAGTGCACAATATAGTGTTTTTTAACATTTTACAAAATTGTGCAACCATGACCACATCAATTTTAGAATATTTTTATCACCTGAAAAAAGAAATCACATACCCATTAATAGTCATTTCCCATTTCTTTCTCCTTCCTTCCTCCCCTTTCCTCTCCCCCCCCACCCCCCACACACTCCTGCCTCTGAAAACCACCGGTCTACTTTTTGTCTCTATGGATTTGCCTATTTGGGACATTTCATATAAATTGAATCACATAATATGTGATCCTTTGTGACTGGCTTCTTCATTTAGCTCAGTGGTTTCAAGGTTCATCCATTTTTAGTATGTTTCAGTGCTTCATTCCTTTTTAAGACTGAATAATGTTCCATTGTGTGGATATACCACATTTTATTTATCCATTCATTTGTTGATGGATACTTGAGTTGTTTCCATTCTTTGAATATTATAAATAGTGTCAGATGTGCTTTTAATGTTTGTAGTAATTGTATAATAATGATGCCAATGTATATACAAACCTCCTTGTGTTAGATATCTGTGCCTTAAAGGGTTTTTAAGAATTACAAAGCTATGAAATAATTTAAAACTAAACTACATAAAATATAAGTCTTTCCTTGCTTCAAGTGGCATTTAAAGCTCTTGTACTATCTTGTGGTTTTCATCATGATCATTACTTATTCTTTTTTTTTTAAAGTCTCTCTTTTGCTTTTCATCTGTGACTTTGGCTGTATCTTCTGAGCTTTTCAATGACATTGTTCCCTTCAGTTTGCTCTGAACCTTTCTCCCTGGACAGTCTCAGCCATACCATCTGTGAACATCATCTATAGCTAAAATGGAAAAATCCCCATCTCTAACAGACCTCTCTTTTGTGCTCTCCATAGCCAGGACCCACTAGGCTTCTTTAACATCCATGCACTCAGCAGACTTTCTGGCTCAAAGCAGCAGCCATGAATGGATAGCAGGAGCTATGTCAGGCACTGTGCTCCTGGGTGGGGAAGGGAGTGAGTGTCCTGTGTTGCCTGAGTCTGAGTGAGCAACATCAGAGCTGAGTCTTAAGGAACCTGGGGTCAGGCAGTGAGTGGGGAAAGGACATGCCAAATCACTTTCAAGAACTCCAGGAGTTTAGCAGAACTGAAGTTATGGTTGTCCTATGAGCAAATGCTGGAGGGTTAGGCAGAGGCTGTCATGAAGCGAATGGAGGTTTCTGCTGAGAGGTTTGAACTATAGTCTGAAAACCACGGCGGGCGGGGCGGGGGCGAGGGGAAGATCATTAAAATGCTTTAAGCCAAAAAGTGACAAAGATCAGTGTTTTTAAAAGGCCCCTCTTGCAGCAGTTTAGAGAATAGATTGGAAGAAGCCAGGCCACAGTTGCAGTTTGCAAGTATAATTCTTGTTTAGAAACCCAGGGCATGGTTTCGCAGATGACCCATAGATATATCCCAATGGCAGCTTCCTTCCCTTATCTGTGCCTCTACAACCTAGACTTGTCTGGTTTTCACTACACAAAAATTCCCTTAAGGGCAAGGACACTGTTGTATATTTCTGAACCCTCAGTTTATAGCATAGTGTTAATCAGTTGTAGACACTCCATATATGTTGCTAGATGAAAGCATAGTTGTGAATTATAAGAGATTTAGACTTGGTATCAGAACTTTCTCTTTCTTTGCAACTTTCATAACTTCTTTAAAGGTCCTCTTACAGCTTTGTCTGATGTTGTCAGAGTGATTGCTGACCTCTGTTAAGGAACTAGCTGGGTTGGAGACCAAGAATTTGTCATCCCAGTCTCCACAGTGTGGTGTTAGATGACTGAATTGTTTTAGGTTGGAATTTCGTCAAAAGAGTTGACAGGCATGAGAAAAGGAAAGGATGAGGACACAAACATTCCTGATTTTAGAGAGGGTAGTTAGGAGATACTACCGTATCTGTATTTACATACTTAAGAATGAAATGAGCCCAGCAACATGGCTCAGTGTTTGAGTGTCGACCTATGAACCAGGAGATCATGATTCAATTCCTGGTCAGAGCATATGCTCCAATTGCAGGCTTGATCTCCAATAAAGGGTGTGCAGGAGGCAACTAATCAATGATTCTCACATTAATGTTTTTATCCTTTCTTCCTCTACCTTCCTCTCTGAAATCAATAAAAAATTATATATATATATGTGTGTGTGTGTGTGTGTGTGTATGTAATACATATGTTAAAAAGAATGAAATACTAGAAAGTCTGTGATTAGCTTCAAAATAATATGATCACCAGAAAGTGGGTAGAGTATGGATGAAACATGATTGGCCATGAGCTGGTCATTATTAAAGCTGGGTTATGGCCCTAGCCGGTTTGGCTCAGTGGATAGAGCGTCGGCCTGTAGACTCAAAGGTCCCAGGTTTGATTTTGGTCAAGGGCATATACCTTGGTTGTGGGCACATCCCCAGTGGGAGGGGTGCAGGAGGCAGCTGATCGATGTTTCTCTATCATCAATGTTTCTAATTCTCTATCCCTCTCCCTTCCTCTCTGTAAAAAAAAAAAAAATCAATAAAAAAAATATTTTTAAAAAGCTGGGTTATGAACACATCCGATTCATTTATTCTCTGCGTTCATGTAAAGTTTAAAAATTTCCATAATAAAAAAGTGGAAAAAAATAGGAGAATCCAAGATGGTGGCATAGGTAAACACCTACACTGCTGCCTCGCACAACAATTTCAAAACTACAACTAAAAGACAGAACAGACATCATCCAGAACCACAGGAAAGCTGGCTGAGTGGAAGTTCTACAGCTAGAAGGAAAGAGAGGGGCTCACAGAGACCCAGAGGAGCTGCAAAAAGTCGAGGTACAGAGACGCGTGCGCTGAGAGAGCGGGTGCCGGAGTACCTGGCTGGCTTTCTCTGGCGGGAGGGAAACGGAGACTCCCAACGGCATTGAACCCCTTATCCTACGACACTAAACCCCAGATCCAGCCGAAACTCATACAGGGGGAGTTTGGACTGTGAAAAGGGAGAGGTGCACGGAAATTTAGGGGAGTCGTAGAAGATCAGGTCTGGTCTCGCACGCGCACGGTGCTGCACTGAGGACAGATTGCTGATTGTGCCGCTGGCTTTCGCGAGTGGGCGGGAGACAGACCCTCCCAACTGTGCCACTTCTGACTCCACTGGGCCCCTGTTTCGGGCAAAACCCTGGAGACCTAGACTCGTGTGGTCCTGGTGCACAGGGAAGCTGGAAAGGCAGCCGTTAGAGGCACTGCGGGTGCGTGTGCACGCACAAGTACCGCTCCAGCCATTACCCAGTCACGTGAGACTCAGGGGCCGTGGAGGGCGGGGCCGACGGAAGGCAAGGCGGTCCTTAAGCCCTGAGATTCCACCCATCACAAGCTCAACAGAGGCTTCTTCGGTTTTGTGTCTGGTATCATAAGGCTGAATTCAACACAGAAGTTTCCCCCACATAGTGAAAATGCTGAGACAAGGGAAGGGATCACAAACAAAAGAAATGGAGGAAAAAAAAACGACTGGATATAGAGTTCAAAACCACACTTATAAGGTTTTTCAAGAATATACTAGAAAAGTTGGATAAATTTAGTGAGACCCAAGAGGAGATGAAAAAGGACCAGCTAGAGATGCAAAAGAGCCAACTAGAGATGGAAAAGGTCCAACTAAAGATGATAAAGGACCAAATAGAAATTAAACATATACTGACTGAAATAAAAAATATTATGCAGAGTCCTAACAGCAGACTAGAGAAAGGCAAGAATCAAGTAAAAAATTTGAAATATAAAGAAGCAGACAACATTCAACTGGCAAAGCAAGAAGAGAAAAGAATCCAAAAATGTGAACATAATGTAAGGAGACTCTGGGACAGCTTTAAGCATACCAACATCAGAATTGTGGGGGTGCCAGAAGAAGAGGGAGAGCAAGATACTGAAAACCTATTTAAAGAAATAATGACTGAAAAATTTCCCACATCTGGTAAAAGAAATAGACTTACAAGTCCAGGAAGCACACAGAACCCCATATAAAAGGAATCCAAAGAGGACCACACCAAGACACATCATAATTAAAATACCAAGAGCAAAAGAGAAAGAGAGAATATAAAAAGCAGCAAGAGAAAAACAGTTTATTACCTACAAGGGAGCACCCATACGACTGTCAGCTGATTTCTCAACAGAAACGATGCAGGCCAAACGAGAGTGGCAAGAAATATTCAACGTGATGAATAGCAAGAACCTACAACCAAGAATAATCTATTCAGCAAAGCTAACATTCAGAATTGAAGGGCAGATAAAGAGCTTCACAGATAAGAAAAAGCTAAAGGAGTTCATCAACTCCAAACCAGAATTATATGAAATGCTGAAAGGTACTCTTTTAGAAGAGGAAGAAGAAAAAGGTAAAAGACAAAAAATTATAAACAATAAATACATATCTATCAACAAGTGAATCTAAAAATTAAGGGAATTAAAAATTTGATCAAAAGAATAAACTGGTGAATATAATAGAATCAGGAGCACAGAAAGGGAGTGGACTGATAATTCTCAGGCGGGAAAGGGTGAGGGGTGTACAGGGAGAGACTGGACAAAAATCATACACCTATGGATGAGATCAATGGGAGGGAGCTAAGTGCAGAGGGAGGGGCGGGAGCTGGGTGGAGGGGTGCTATGGAGGGGAAAAAAGAGAAACAAATGTAATAATCTGAATAATAAAGATTTAATTTAAAAAAAGTGGAAAAAAATAATACAAGTGATAGAACAAGAAATAAAGATACAAGTATATTATTTACCTTCGTACAGGAATGCACCTCAGCTGGAATAGGTCTTAGAACTGACCTGCTTTGCTTCACAGGAAGCATATTTTGCACTGGGAGGGTTTTACCATTTATTGGACACTGCTAGGCAGTGTCTAGAACAATCAGGGATCAAGGGCAAAACTCCTTCTTACTTAGTCCAAGATACCTTACCCTGATGAAAATGGGGGTGGGAGGACTTCCCCAAGAGCTTCTGGCTTCACCCCAAGCAGGGGTACACTAGAGGCTGTGAGGCCTGGGAAGCTGCTGTGTAGTGGGTCATGGCTGTATTTTCTCCTGCTCCTGCAGTTGTGGGTAACAGGCACATCTTCTCCCTGTATCTGAGGGTGTTCTATCTGTTTCCTGTCTTTGTTGGCATCTTTCTATCACCATCACCCTTAGGATAACACCATAGACATAAACAGAGGCACTAAAAACAGTGATATAACTAAACTGCATGAGGGGAATGGGGATAATGGCCTGAATCACTTTCTATTATAAGCAAGAAGTCAGGAAGTAATACCTAATATGGCTAAATCAGGAAAGAACAAATTTTGCCGAGACCAGTTTGGCTCAGTGGATAGAGTGTCGTCTGGGGACTGAAAGGTCCCAGCTTCGATTCCGGTCAAGGGCATGTACATTGGTTGCAGGCACATCCCCAGTAGGGGCCGTGCACAAGGCAGCTGATCAATGTTTCTCTCTCATTGATGTTTCTGGCTTTCTATCCCTTTCCCTTCTTCTCTGTGAAAAATCAATAAAAATATATTTTAAAAAAAGAAAGAAAGAAAGAACAAATTTTTAAAAAAGTATTAGTGATATAAAGATATCACTCAGAAGAACTGAAAAGAATCCTAATTAGCCTGGCCAGTGTTGTTCAGTGGTTAAGCCTTGACCCATGAACCAGGAGATCAGTGTTCAATTCACGGTCAGATTATAGGCCTAGTAGGGGGTGTACAAGAGGCAGCCGATCAATGATTCTCTCTCATCTCTCTCTCTCTCTCCCCCTCTCTTCTGAAATAAATTTAAAAAGAAAAGAATCCTAATTAAAGGTGGGGTCCTCTAGAGAGAAACCTTAAGAAGAGGGAGGGAGAGCAGGAACCATTGCTTTGTATCATTTGCCCTTTAGTACTTGTTGATACTTCAACCAAGTGTATATCATTCTTAATGTTTTCTAAATTATTAATGAGCATGATAAAATGGAATAGGAATTTTGGAGAGGTGAAAAGGAATGGCTGGAAGGAAATTTGGGGAAGAAAGCACAGAGCAGTATTGAGGTGGGAGGTTGGGAGTAGACAGATGGTGAGTGTTAGCTTGCATGTCAGGAATGAGTGGCTCGGTGATATTCACCAGCATGGGGCTCTGGCCAGAGCTTGGGTATACAATTTTTGTGCCAGCACAAACCAGCATTAGGTGGGTGGTGTGTGAGGCCAGGTAATGAGCACTGGGATCCAGTCCAGGGCCTCTGGTCTCAACATAGAGTTTCATATAGAACTTTGGGGTTTATTTGTTTGTTTGTTTTTTAAAGAAAGTTATTTTGTAGCACAGCAAAACTCAAAGAGCTGGCAGCACTAGACCCAGGTTAGAATATGTTCAGCCAGTGGTCACAGTATCTTCTGTCCTCAGCACAGCTGAGGCCTGAGTGGAAAGCTGTGTGTAGACAGGACTAAGTTCTTATAGGAGAAATAGTCCTTTCCTGGCTTCCAGCCTTACAGAGACCAGAACTATGTGGCAAGATTGGCATGGTGAAGCCAGGAGCCCAGATGGCAGGCATGTCCACTTCAGCACTTTTGGATCCTAATGTGAGACCTTCAGCATCTGCAGAGGTTGACCTCTCAGGGAAATTCGAGCAGCAGAGGGGCTGTAGTCTTAGTGGGATCCCAAATCAGGTAGAGCTGAGCCCTAGTGAAGCTGCTGGCCTTAAGGCCTCGGAGCAGAGTTTCTGCTGGGTACACATAGACCTTGGGTTTTCTCAGAGCCTGACAGGCACTGCTTCAGAGTCAAGATTGCATCCCCTCACGGGCATCCAACTATCCTTTCCCATCCTCTCCCTGTCTTGCATGCTCCAACAATGAAGATCATTCTTGTGAAGATAAAAGATTAGAGGCCTTTTCCTGTTTTTTCAATCCTTGTATGTTAAAAGGTGGTCTTTTCCTACTCATTCAGTATTCATTTACTTAAGATTTTGTGTCTATTTGCTTTATAAATTGCACTAATAGATGTAAAATGTTTTTAAAAAAACAAGGGTAGTGGAGTATAAGAAAGGTCTTATTTTTCTTATTTTTAGCGTATGCTTGGGCTCAGCCTCTACCTACCATAGTTTATAAATTCATTTTCAGCTTGTGTTCACAGAACTCCATTCCCTTCTCTCAGTGATGTGCGGAAACCTCGGGGCTTAACAGACCAGCGATTTGGTGGGGAAGGACCTCTGATCTACACTCACTGACTGCTCCCAGCACTCTGGCCCACTGCCATGAGGTTTGTCTGAAGGCAGCTGTCCTCACTCCCATGTGTGTGACAGAATAAGCACTGAGGCTTCAGAGCCCCCAGGCCCACCATGCAGTCACCCAACATTCCTTTGCACCCCATATTCCTTGGCACTTTCAGAACTCTAAAACATCCTCTTCGTTCCCTTTGTTTCCTAGTCTGAAGGTTTGCGTCTTGCCTCTTTTTATTTCAAAGTACTATCCTCTCTTCCTCTACCCTCATCCTTCCCTTCACTCCTACCCTGGGAAAGATCCAAGTTATTTTCTTTTGAGGCCAAACCTTTCAAAGAAAAGTGTTAAATTTTTTTCCCATTGCAATTCATGAAACTAAATTGTTCAGGGGAAGGAGTGAGGGAAGATATTTTAAAAATAATTCCTTATTTCACAGTTTCTTGAAGTGTGGCCTCTGAACTCCAGCATCAGAATCACATGGGGAACTTAAAGCTACAGAAGTAGGAATAGGGCCAGGAGTTCAGACTTTGTGGCAAGCTCTCCAGAATTTGAGAACCCTGCTATACTTCTTAGAATGCAAAGGTGCATCTGCTTTAGTGTCGGCAGTGGGGAATTACCTTTTTATTCTTTCTCTTACAAGAGTTAAAAAATCAGATATTAAGATCTTTGTAGACAGAAGAATACAGGCATCATCTTTTCCATGTTATACACAAGTAGCATGTGATTTTCCCCAGCCTTTAAAAGAAGTGGATCAAGTGTTGGAGAGAATGTAGAGAAGAGAGCCATTTCCCAGTGGATGATAGGATGGTTGAATAAAAGGGGGAGAATACTCTAGTGACAGGAAGTTCAAATGTAGTAATACAGCTATCTGAAAACACTTGTTTGACTGATGCACAAAATTAGTGCTTAGGCAGGGCAGATCCTCCTTATCCTATCCCACATCCTCGCTGGGCTTCAGAGTTTTGTTTTTTAGAATTTATTTAACACACACTGAGCGCCTACCCCCTCTGCAAGCACATCTTAATCAAACATGTCACTGAAAATTGAGTCGGCAGCAGGTGTGTAAATGTACAGGGACATAAATTCTAGATGTCCTGAAGTGTGGAGAGTGATACCTACTATTTAGAAAGGGAGCATAATGGCATTGGGAGCTTAATTTACTCATAGACATTTAAGCATACAACAGACTGACAAATTTCAGAGGGAAGGTGGGGGCAGAAAAAGATTAACCAAAGAATTTAAAAGCATATGTACATAACCCATGGACAGACAATAGTACGTTGAAGGCCTTGGAAAGGTATGGAATCGGGGTGGAGTGGGTCCATGAGGGGGAAAGGAGGGCTATCTATAATACTTTCAACAATAAAGACTTAAAAAATAAAGGCTTTTAATAAAAAAAATAAAAGATAAATTGTAGTGAGATTTTCTTCTCTGAATTAAGTAGATTTTATTATAAAAATTCTTATTTTTAGTATCAGAAAAGTCCATAAACACATTTAAACATTTTTATAATAATCATGAAAAAAAAGTCTGATTGGGATAGCATCTTGGAAAATAGAACTCAAAGTAACAAAAAAATGTTTATTTAGATTTTATAGTTAAAATTTAAATTAACCCAGCTGGTATAGCTCAGTGGTTGAGCATTGATCTATGAACCAAGAGGTCATGGTTTGATTCCCAGGGCAAATGCTCTGGTTGCTGGCTCAGTTCCCAGTAGGGGGCATGCAGGAAGCAGCCGATCAGTGATCCTCTATTGTCATTGATGTTTCTATCCCTTCCTCTCTGAAATCAATAAAAATATATGTTAAAAAATGAAATTATGGATGCAACCATGAGCCTCTGTTCTTAGAAAAAAAGTGAGGTCATTATTTTTCCAAGTATCATATTTGTTCAGCAAATATTTATTAAGCACTTCTTACATGCCAGTCTTGCTTTAGGCACTAAGATATAGTAATTGGCAGCAAAGTTCCTATGCTCTTATGGATCTTATTTACTAGTGAAAGAAAAAGACTATAAATAATTGCACATATAAAAGCTGAAGGAAAATCAAACAAGGTAGGAGAAAAGAGTTGTGGCTTCAGTTGTGTTGTGGTGCTTGGAGTTCAATCTTCCTCTTCACATTTGACTTCATACCATGATTTTAAAAAAATAGTCACCAGGGCCTCATCAGGTTTCCTAAGATCCTCTCTTAATCCTATTAAGAGTATTTTGAAGGGCTTACATCTGTAACCTTTATCCATCTTCAGTTGACAATTCTGCCATCTTTGTCAGTGATTTTATGTGATCAGTTCTCCAATAGCACTTTCACTTAAATCTCATCTTTTGCAAAATTGATTTTGCAATTGATTTGCATATCTGACAATCTGTGAATAGGCAGTGCCCAATTCATGCTTGTTGCATTCCCCTTCACTCTCAGCAATTCTTAGAGTGATAAGTTCATCACTCCATAGCACCCCTCCACCCAGCTCCCGCCCCTCCCTCTGCACTTAGCTCCCTCCCATTGATCTCATCCATAGGTGTATGATTTTTGTCCAGTCTCTCCCTGTACACCCCTCACCTCTTTCCCCCTGAGAATTATCAGTCCACTCCCTTTCTGTGCTCCTGATTCTATTATATTCACCAGTTTATTCTGTTGATCAAATTTTTGATTCACTTAATTTTTAGATTCACTTGTTGATAGATATGTATTTGTTGTTCATAATTTTTTGTCTTTTACCTTTTTCTTCTTCCTCTTCTAAAAGAGTACCTTTCAGCATTTCATATAATACTGGTTTGGAGTTGATGAACTCCTTTAGCTTTTTCTTCTCTGTGAAGCTCTTTATCTGCCCTTCAATTCTGAATGATAGTTTTGCTGGAAATATTATTCTTGGTTGTAGGTTCTTGCTGTTCATCACGTTGAATATTTCTTGCCACTCTCGTCTGGCCTGCATCGTTTCTGTTGAGAAATCAGCTGACAGTCATATGGGTGCACCCCTGTAGGTAATGAACTGTTTTTCTCTTGCTGCTTTTAATATTCTCTCTTTGTCTTTTGCTCTTGGTGTTTTAATTATGATGTGTCTTGGTGTGGTCCTCTTTGGATTCCTTTTATATGGGGTTCTGTGTGCTTCCTGGACTTGTAAGTCCATTTCTTTTACCAGATGTGGGAAGTTTTCAGTCATTATTTCTTTAAATAGGTTTTCAGTATCTTGCTCTCTCTCTTCTTCTGGCACCCCCACAATTCTGATGTTGGTACGCTTGAAGCTGTCCCAGAGGCTCCTTACATTATCTTCACATTTTGGGATTCTTTTTCCTTCTTGCTTTTCCAGTTGAGTGTTTTCTGCTTCTTTATATTTCAAATTTTTTACTTGATTCTTGCCTTCCTCTAGTCTGCTGTTAGGATGCTGTATAATATTTTTTATTTCAGTCAGTGTCTCTAGTTGGTCGTTTTTCATCTCCTCTTGGGACTCGATAAATTTATCCAACATCTCTAGTTGGATCTTTTGCATCTCCTCTTGGGACTTGATAAATTTATCCAACTTTCCTAGCATATTATTGAAAAAACCTTATAAGCGTGGTTTTGAACTCTATCCAGTCATTTTTTTCCCTCCATTTCTTTTGTTTGTGATCCCTTCCCTTGTCTCGGCATTTTCACTATGCCGGGGAAACTTCTGTGTTGAATTCAGCCTTATGATACCAGACTTGCAAAATTGCAGAAGCCTCTGTTGAGCTTGGGATGGGTGGAATCTCAGGGCTTAAGGGACCGCCTTGCCTTCCGTCGGCCCCGCCCTCCATGGCCCCTGAGTCTCACGTGACTGGGTAATCGCTGGAGCGGTCCTTGTGCGAGCGCCGCGGTGCCTCTAGACCGCTGCCTTTCCAGCTCCCCTGCGTATCAGGGCCACACGAGTCTAGGTCTCCAGGGTTTCGCCCAAAACGGGCCCAGTGGAGTCAGAAGTGGCACAGTTGGGAGGGTCTGTCTCCTGCCCACTCGCGAAAGCAAGCGGCACAGTCAGCAATCTGTCCTCTGCGCAGTGCTGTGCGCACTACCAGGCCTCTGATCTTTTGCGACTCCCCTAAATTTCCGTGCACCTCTCCCTTTTCACAGTCCAAACTCCCCCGTATGAGTTTCGGCTGGATCTGGGATTTAGTGTCGTAAGATAAGCGGTACAATGCCGTTGGGAGTCTCCGTTTCCCTCCCGCCAGAGAAAGCCAGCTTAGGTACTCCGGCACCTGCTCTCTCAGCGCACGCGTCTCTGTACCTCAGCTTTTTGCCACTCCTCTTGGTCTCTGTGAGCCCCTCTCTTTCCTTCTAGCTGTAGAACTTCCACTCAGCCAGCTTTCCTGTGGTTCTGGATGATGTCCGTTCTGTCTTTTAGTTGTAGTTTTGAAATTGTTGTGCGAGGCAGCAGTGTAGGTGTTTACCTATGCCGCCATCTTGGATTCTCCCTTGTTATTACTTTAAATTGGACATGAATGTGGCGTGACCCTGCTTTACGAAGCCCCAGGAGAGCTTCCCTGGGGCGTAGGCTCATGGACACTGATAGATCCTCAGAAGGTGCCATTGGCATCCAAACTTTTTGGCATCCCATAATAATTAAAAGCATCTCATGGGTTTCTTTTAAATGTAAACAGTGAGGACATACTAATGTTTTAAGAAATTAAACTCTATAAACAATTGAATGAACTAGAATCTGTTTTCTTCTTTACGTAGTATAACCTGGAATCTTCATTCCTCAAGATTGAATAACTGTGTTTATATAATAACTTTGTTAATATAATTGTCCTTCTCTAATCTTATTTAAATGCTTTTATGTGAGGACTATAGCTATATTCTTTTTTTAAATATCTTTTTATTAATTTTAGAAAGGAAGAGAGAAGGGGAGAGAGATAAAAACATCAGCAATGAAAGAGAATCATTGATTGGCTACCTCCTGTACATCCCCTACTCTGGATCAAGACTGCAACCCGGGCCTGTGCCAGGACCAGGAATCGAACTGTGACCTCCTGGTTCACTGAGCCACGCTGGCTGGGATATAGCCATATTCTTAGAGAGTCTTCTTATTTGATATGTGTTACTGTACTAAATGAAGGGAAAACAAAGGACGTGGGTTTCTTTTAACCAAAGATATGAAACCTGTGTTATCTTTGTATTTCTGATTATAAATAGTAGGCTACCAAAGCTTCAGATTCTATGCCCATAATAATCTATGGCCTTAAGAAGCAGTATTGGAACTTCATTTATGGACTATTAAAAAGAAAATAATACCAGCCCTGACCGGTTTGGCTCAGTGGATAGAGCATCAGCCTGTGGACTCAAGGGTTCCAGGGTCAATTCCAGTCAAGGGCATGTACCTTGGTTGCGGGCACATTCTCAGTAGGAGGTGTGTAGGAGGCAGCTGATCGATGTTTCTCTCTCATCGATGTTTCTAATTTTCTATCCCTCTCCCTTCCTCTCTGTAAAAAATCAATAAAATATATTTTTTTAAAAAGAAAATAATACCATCCAAAAGGCAAACAGAGGACACCTCTTCTCCATCTCTGAATCTGGCTATTAAAAGAGTGCAAAGCATAGCCCTGGCTATTGTGGCTCAGTTGGTTGGAGCCTCATCCCTTATATTGAAAGGTGGCAGGTTCTATTCCCAATTGGGGCCGCTATGGTAGGCAACCGATTAATGTTTTTTTCTCCCCTTTTCCTCTCTCTCTCTAGAAAATGGTTAATAAAAGAGTGTAAAGCATTGTATTGCTATTGTGCTGGGGCCTGGGCATAACTTTTCTTGCATTACTGCAGGATGGGAGTTGCTTCCTGACAAAGATAAGGGGTTGGGTGAGATTAGTAAAAGTCATTTACTTGTTGATTGTCATACATATTGTCTGTACTATAACACTTATTCAATTATTCAATAATTGCTTTGTGTGTAGTATCATTCTTTCTCCAAGGAGGGCTTTGTTCCCCTAAAAAAATAAATAAATAAATAGAAAGCAGGGAATACACCATAATAGCTGGCAGTTACTGCAGGTAATAAGGACATGATTGTCATACTTAGTAAAAAAAATCCTGACTTGCACATATCATATTCTAATATCTGAAATCAAGGTGAATCTTACAGTTAGTGATTTAAAAAGTATTTTATCATAGTTTAATTGGCAGTTTTTTCTTAATAGTATCCAAAAGAATGCCTCTTTTAGACAGTGGTTTTGATTAACTACACTAGGAATATTTTATATTCTTGGTATAAAGACTATTCACTGTATAATGAAATTATTTAAATTCCAATTAATGTTATGTTGATTGTCAGGTGATACTCAGTATATAAGATTTGAGATATGCTTAAAAAAAGACATTATCCTGAAGTGAGTACATACTGAGCACATAAATGTCAAAGGAATGAGGGGCATTAGATGAGGTAGCCCTCGACACTGTAGATCAAGAATTGGAATTTGAAACAAACCAGCTGAGTATTTTGTCTGGAAGAAGGCACAAGGAGGTAGCAAGCAAACTGACTTGCCTGTCATTAGTATGAGATGTCTTCAATTTCAGCCTGTAAGAACTTGGGTTTATTATCGTGAGCAGAGGAGCACTGGAGGAAGTTGTGGAAGCCTCAGAATACAGTAAGTTCTCAACGTCATTGATGGATTCTGTAAGCAAAACAATGTATAACAAAACCAACATGACCATAGTATAATTGATAGAAACAAGAATTAAGTTCCTGTGGCATCTCATCTCATAAGGACAAAATGTTATTGGAGGACCTGCTGTATTACTTTTGGGTTGGCAGTTAAACAAGAGAAGAAACTAAAGGGATGAGGCACTTTTCCTCAAGTGAAAAATATTACATTACTCTCTTGTTTAGAATTGAAAGTATGTTTTCAGCTTACCTATTGAACCAAAAAACAGAGTTAATGGTGCAGTTTTATCACCCACCTAATCACACTACTGTTTCTCTGTTACAGATTGCCTTCTCCCAGCACAGCAATTTTATGGACCTGGTACAGTTCTTCGTGACCTTTTTCAGGTAATTTTACTCATACAAACCATATCTGTTCTTTTAATTGAGGTACTTAATTCCATTAATTATTAACTCATTAAAAAAAATCCTGAGTTTGCACAACAGACCAAACTAATGGTATTTATTTTCTGAAAAGTTACATGTCAGTAACAGTAGTGTAGAGTCAGTCTCATCTGATAAAATGAAACATTTGCT
Source organism: Lasiurus cinereus (assembly GCA_011751065.1). NCBI lineage: Eukaryota > Metazoa > Chordata > Mammalia > Chiroptera > Vespertilionidae > Lasiurus > Lasiurus cinereus. The sequence goes on along the minus strand of JAAGEH010000006.1, from coordinate 29,915,802 downwards.
TGGAATGTTCTGGCTTTTTTGAGGCAGATTTTCATGTACTCTATACTAAAATGGAGATCATTTGGCTTTTTATATGGAGAGAATTTGGGGTTGAAACACCACTTAATTAATGATTACTGGTGTGTGCTATATATATGCTTCCTCTTGTTCAAGAAATTATTTCAGGTGATTATCCAGAGTTTTAAAGCTAAAATGACTTGCTAAGCCTTTGGGATTATTTTTATTTTAGTTTTTAAAATTTTATTTTTATGAAAATACTATCCTCCTATATAATAAAAGAGAAACTTGAAAGTTGACCATACCTCCGCTACACTCACCAGCCAATCAGGAGTAAGTATGCCCATTAACCCGACAAAGCTGGCAAATTAATTTGCATACACAGGTGCCAGGCGAAAAGCAGAGTGGGAGAGCTAGTGGAGAGTGGTGCATCTTGCTGAACTTTGCTCCCCAAGCTGCCAGATGGAGAGCTGGCAGCTTGGAGGACTTGGCAGAGTGGGAGGCCATGGGACAGAGTCAGAGCAGGAAGGGAAAACCCAGAATGTAGGGAGCACCAGAAATTCTGGGAGTAGTAGTTCTGGTGGCAGCCTTAGGACCAAAAGGAAAAGCAGAGCGTAGGAAGCATCAGGAATGCTGGTTATTGTAGAGGAATGCTGGTTATTGTAGTTCTGCTGGCAAGCAGATCTCCTAGGCACTAGAGCAAAGAGCCTGGAGCAAGTTACTGTTGCAGTGGAGGATGGAGGGAAAGCAAAGATGAGAGACATAAGTAAAATCAGAGTGTCATAGGAAAAATTAAAGGGAAGATATCCTAAAACTTCCAGGAAATCTCCACCAATGAAGAAAAGAAAAGAAAAAAAGCCTCTATTATTCTGGGAAACAAACCAAACTGGGTTGGGATCTCCGACAATTTGTTCATATGATTGCAAAGACAGACAGAAACTCCCAGATTGGAGAGGGCTCCCAAATAGGAGAAGATGCAGGTCAAGCTGAGGGACCCACCCCCTGTGCATGAATCTTCATTTACCAGGCCCTTAATATACACATAACAGGAAAAGACAAGTGATAGATACAGTGCTTATAAGAGAAAGCCGTAGCATCCTGCCTCCCACCTTTCAACCCCTCCACTTTCCCCAATTTCAGTGGCTTTAGCTGTTTTTCACTTATCAAGGCTTACTCTTTTTCTTGATTTTTCAGTTGTTATCTTTTTGATGTCCTACAGAAGATGAGTTTTTATTATCTTTTTTTAAATTTAATAAATCTTTATTGTTCAGATTATTACAATTGTTCCTCTTTTCCCCCACATAGCTCCCCTCCACCCTGTTTCCACCCAACCTTCTGCCCTTACCTTCCCCCACTGTCCTCATCCATAGGTGTACGATTTTTGTCCAGTCTCTTCACACATTCTCCTCACCCCTTTTACCCTGAGAATTGTCAGTCCACTCCTTTTCTATGCCCCTGATCCTATTATATTCACCAGTTTATTCTGTTCATCAGATTTTTAATTCACTTGATTTTTAGATTCACTTGTTGATAGATATGTATTTGTTGTTCAGAATTTTAATCTTTACCTTTTTCTTCTTCCTCTTCTTAAAAGAATACCTTTCAGCATTTCATATAATACTGGTTTGGTGTTGATGAACTCCTTTAGCTTTTTCTTATCTGTGAAGCTCTTTAACTGTCCTTCAATTCTGAATGATAACTTTGCTGAGTAGAGTAATCTTGGTTATAGGTTCTTGCTATTCATCACTTTGTATATTTCTTATCTGGCTTGCATAGTTTCTGTTGAGAAATCAACTGACAGTTGTATGGGTGCTCCCTTGTAGGTAATTAACTTTTTCTCTTGCTGTTTTTAATATTCTCTCTTTGTCTTTTGCTCTTGGCATTTTAATTATGATATGTCTTGGTGAGGTTCTCTTTGGATTCCTTTTGTTTGGGGTTCTGTGCACATCCTGGACTTGTAAGTCTATTTCTTTCCCAGGTGGGGGAAATTTTCAGTCATTATTTCTTCAAATAGGTTTCCAGTATCTTGCTCTCTCTCTTCTTTGGGCACCCTCATAATTCAGATGTTGGTACGCTTGAAGTTGTCCCAGAGGCTCCTTACACTATCCTCAAATTTTTGGATTCTTTTTTCTTTTTGTTTTTCCCGTTGAGTGTTTTCTGCTTCTTTGTACTTCAAATCTTTGACTTGATTCTTGTGTCCCTCTAATCTGCTGTTACGTCTCTGTATAATATTTTTTATTTCAGACAGTATATGTTTAATTTCTAGTTGATCCTTTTTTATATCCTCGAGGGTCTCGTTAAATTTATTGGCCTTGCCGAAACCGGTTTGGCTCAGTGGATAGAGCATCGGCCTGGGGACTGAAAGGTCCCAGGTTCGATTCCGATCAAAGGCATGTACCTTGGTGGTGGGCACATCCCCAGTAGGGGGTGTGCAGGAGGCAGCTGATCGATGTTTCTCTCTCATCGATGTTTCTAACTCTCTATCCCTCTCCCTTCCTCTCTGTAAAAAATCAATAAAATATATTTTTTAAAAATGTATTGGCCTTTTTTAGGAAATTCTTGAAAACCTTTAACTGTGGTTTTAAATTCTATATCCAATCATTTGCCTTCTTCCATTTCTTTCATTTGTGATATGTTTCTTTGTCTCCACATTTTCACTGTTTCCCTGAGTTGATAGAGTAGCTTTGTGTGCTGGGTTCCCTATATGGCCCAGCGGCTCAGCCTTCCCAGTTACCTGAGGTAGACACTCTTGGTGCACCCCTTTGTGGACTGTGTGTACAGCCTTGTTGTAGTTAAGTCTTGATTGTTGTTGGTATCACTGGGAGGAATTAACCTCCAAGCCAATTGGCTGTGAGGATCAGCTGTGTCTATGCTAGAAACACCCTTATGGGACAAGACTTTCAAAATTGCAAAAGCCTCTGTGCTCAGCTTGGATGGGGCGGAGTCTCAGGGCGGGGCAGACAGCCTTGGCTTCCCACCAGCTCTGCCCTATGAGGCCTCAGTGTCCGTTGGTAATCACTGTAAGCACCTCTGAGAAAGAACCACCCTCGAGTTTCGCCCACTGCCAGACAATCCAGTTTCTTCCTGAATGAGTCGGGGTTCCCGGTATTTTGTCCAGAACTGGAGTTCAGCACAGTTGGGAGTTTCCGTCTTCCTCTCTCCTGCTTTAGAAAGCCAGTCGCACACTCAGCCGCTTGTGCATTCAGTGGTCAATCCTCTCTCTGAGCCTGTGCCTCCGGACCTTTGCCTCCACAGCTCCCCTGAGTCTTAGTGTGCTTTCACTTTTTCTTCACAGTCCAGTTTCTCTCCAAATGAATTTGGGTTCCCAGAAACTCGCCTGGAACTGGAGTTCAGCACAGTTGGGAGCTTCTGTCTCCCTCCCTCCCACTTTAGAAAGCCAGCAGCACACTCAGCCGCCTGTACATTCAGCAGTCAGTCCTCTCTGCGCGCAGCTCCTAGAGTATCAGTGTGCTTTCTCTTTTCTCACCAAATGAATCTGGGTTCCCAGAAACTTGCTTGGAACTGGAGTTCAGCGCAGTCAGGAGCTTCCGTCTCCCTCCCGCTTTAGAAAGCCAGCCACGCACTCAGCCATGTATGCACTCAGCCGCCCGTCTTCACGCGCTCACACATCTCGGTACCTCACCTTTTGCAGCTCCTCTGATTCTCAATGTGCTTTCCTCTTTCCTTCTAATTGTAGAATTTCCACTCAGCCAGCTTTCCTGTGGTTCTGGATGGTGTCTGTTTTGTCTTTTAGTTGTAGTTTTGATATTATTGTGTGAGGCAGCAGTTTATGTGTTTATCTATGCCGCCATTTTGGTTTCTCAGAGTCTTAATATTATCTTATGTTACCTCACCCAATAATTCCCCCACACCACAAAATCATATATAATCCCTTCCTCCCATTCATTCAGTATAGTACATCACAATGCTTGGTTACATCAATCATCTCTGTTTATGTTATAACCATAAAGCTTCTTCACAGATGAATTGAACTCTAAGAATACATCCCCATTTCTTGGATGAGGCATCACTCTGATTTTCTTTTTTAATTGTTTGGTTTTCTATGTAGCTATTTCTGATTCATCCTGTACTCTGACAGAACTGAAAAGACTCTCAGTTTGGTTAAACACCACCAGGCAGGGTACTCTCTTAGTTTGTTTCCCTTGGAGATGTCTGCCCTAGGACCCTCTGCCTGCTGTTCCTGGTGCACTACTTCTTGAAGACACCGCACAATGTCATCTTGGGAGTCTCTTTTGCCTTCCTCTTACATTGAAATCTCTATTTCCCAGATCTTGTGCCTTCATTTCCCTATATATTCCCTCTTTTTACTGGGATACATTCTTCAGGAGGTTTCTGAGGAAAGGTGCAGGAAAGGTAAATTTTCTTTGACTATTATGTCTAAAAAAGTCTTAATTTTACCCTTACAATTGATTGAAAGATTAACTACAGAATTCTAGGTTGGAAATTATTTCCCATTAGTATTTGGAAGATATTATGCTATCTCTTCTTTCTTCCAATATTACTATTAAAAAGGCTAATGCCATTAAAATGTCTACTCCTTATATGGAATCTGTTTTCTCTTTTTAAAAAATATATTGTGGTGTAATACAAAATTACAGACACGTAAGTCATAAGTATCTAGCTCAATGAATGATCACAAATTGAACATACTTCTGTAACTACTGCCCAGGGCAAAAGATATAATATTACTAGTACCCTAGGAACTCCTTGTGTATCCATCAATTACAACCCCATCTTCCCCAAATTTAACTGTTTACATGACTTCTAAAACTTAGTAGTATATATTGTATTTACCCCCTTTAAACATTTTTTTTAATCTTTATTGTTCAGATTACAGTTGTTTCTCCTTTTCCCCCCCATAGCTCCCCTCCACCCAGTTCCCACCCCACCCTCTGCCCTTACAACATTATGGTTTTCATGCTAGCATTTGCCCTTACTAACAAGAACTGTAAAAGATGATGTATTGGAACAATACTGAACTGATTTTTAAATATTGCCCTATGTCTAGCAACTTTGTTGAATTCACCTATTCTAATACTTCTCATCTTTACATTCTTTTAAATTTCTATGGATACAGTGATGTTGTGAGTAATGATAATTTTTCCTTTTCCAATTCTTATTTATTTTTCTTATCTTACTATATTAGCTAGAACCCCTATCACAATGTCAAATGAAGTGATAGTGGCATTTCTTTTTTCTTGTTTCCAAACTTAAAACAGAAAGCTTCAAACATTTTACCATTAATAATGTGGTTTGCTGTTGGCTTTATATATTATTATGTTAACAGATAGATTTAAAGAAGTTTCTTTCTATTCTTAGTTTCCTAAGATTTTTAAATGAATATTAAATCTTGTCAATCTTGCAATTCCTAAAATAAATTCAATTCGGTCATGATACTGTAATTTATTTATTGATTGATTGATTGATTCCAGAGAGGAATGTTGTTTGTCCAGTAGAAAGCTATCAGGTTCCCTCCTTTACTCTCAGTCATGAAGTGGAAAATCAGTTTCTGAGTGATGCTGGGGAGCAGATGGCCTCATGTCAAGACTCATCTACATACTGTTAGACTCACTTCCACCTGCTGTAAATGATGAGGTTTAGAAAGAGTTAACAAATTATCATGTTGTCCTTTTTAATATAAAAGCTAACTTATAATGTGTGTGTTTTAATTTGATTGCTAATGCATTTTGTTCACTAGAGTGTAGAAGATCCAGCATCTAGCATATCCTTTACTTTAAACTAGAGGCCCATTGCATGAAATTCATGCACTGGGCGTGGGGGGTGCGGGGGTGGGAGGGATTGGTTCCTCAGCCAAACCTGCATCCTATCACAGTCCGGGAGCCCTTGGGAGGTTAGGCCTACTCCCTGGCTTCTGGCTGAGTGGCACTCCCCCTATGGGAGCGAGCCCACTAATCACTAAGGGGCAGCTTGTACATTGAGCTTCTGCCCTCTGGTAGTCAGTTTTCCTCATAGTGACTGTGTGTTCCACTGTTTGGTCAATTTGCATATTAGCCTTTTATTATATAGGATTTATTTTAAATTTTTATTTATTGATTGATTTGAGGAAAAGAGATATATCTAGGGGAGAAATCAATTACAGTATATTTTTATACTTCACCAACAAAAAAAAAATGAAATTAACATACATTTGTGCTACTTTGATAAATAAACTTGTTCAGAATTACAACATATCTGCCCTGGCTGGTTTGGCGTAGTGGTTAGAGTGCCAGCCCACAGACCGAAGGATTGCGGGTTTGTGATTTCTGGCCAGGAGCACTTAACCACGGTTGCAGGTTCCTCCCAAGCCACTGTTGGAGCCTATGCGGGAGGCAGCTAATCAATGTATCTCTCTCAAGTCCATGTTTCTCTTTCTCTCTCCCCCTCCTCTTTTTCCCTTTCCCTCTCTCTGAAAAAGTCAATGGAAAAATATCCTTGAGTGAGGATTAAAAAAAAAACCCACAAAATTACAACATATCCGGATCAAGAAAGAATGGCCAAGACAAAAATGTGGGAGGGTGGAGACAGTCCACTAGCCCTCCAGGTAATGAACATGTTGTTGAGCTACAGTGATCAGTGTGGCACTGGCACAAAATCAGGTTGACCAGTGGAACATAATACATAACCAGAGAAACAGATAAAGTTTAAAAAGTTCGGGTTTGTTTTAAGTGATGAAAACTTAAATAGAAATAAAAAATAGATGGTAATAAACAAGAAACTGAAAGATCAGTATAGACTTAATGGCCACTAGTCACATGTAGCTCCTGGGTGCTTGAAATATAGCTAGTGCATTTAATTTTAACTATTTAATTTTAACTAATTTAAATATAATTTAAAAACTGATACTTGACTCAGTTATCAGAAAACTTTTAAGTAGGTTTTAAAAAACCTGCTTATGTATCTATATATCAAATGTAAATTTTATGAAATCTAAGTACAGATAAAATATTTCCTGATAAAAATTTAGTGTTCAAATTGAGTCGTGTGTGGGTTTTTTTTTTTCTCAGATGGAGGTTTTTTATAAATATAAAATACACACTGGATTCTAATGACTTAGTAGAAAATAAAAATGTAAAAGATCTCAATTTTTATATTGGCCTCGTGTTCTAATGATGTTTTAGATATTTTGGGTTAAATAAAACTATTATTAAAATTAACTTTCCTGTTTCTTCTCACTTTTTTAATGTGGCTGCTAGAACATAAAATTATATATGGTTCATATTAGATTGCTATTAAACAGTGATAGAGATAATACAAAGGGGAAATGTTTAAAGGGACAACATAAAAAGATATGATGAACTACTGCTAAACTAATGCGAGTTTTTTTTTAAGATTTTCAAAATTGATTTTGAGAGAGAGAAAGAAACTGATGTGTGATGAAACATCGATTGGCTGCCTCCTGCATCCCTCCCAGCAGGGATGGAGCTCCCAACCTGGGCATGTTCCCTGACTAGGAATCAAACCAGCAACCTTTCAGTGCATGGGGTGACATTGAAACAATTGAGCCATACCAGCCAGGGCTAATCCAAGTATTTTAAAGTAAAAATACTAAATCTTAATTATGATGTGTCTTGAGGTAATCCTCTTTGGATTCCTTTTATTTGGGCTTCGTGGAATTGTAAGTCCATTTCTTCCACCAGATGTGGGAAATTTTCAGTCATTATTTTTTCAAATAGTTTTTCAGTATCTTGCTCTCTCTCTTCTTCTGGCACCCCCACAATTCTGATGTTGGTACGCTTGAAGTTGTCCCAGAGGCTCCTTACATTATTTTCACATTTTTGGATTCTTTTTTGTTCTTGCTTTTCCAGTTTAGTGTTTTCTGATTCTTTATAGTTCAAATTTTTTACTTGATTCTTGCCTTCCTCTAGTCTGCTGTTAGGTCTCTGTATAATATTTTTTATTTCAGTCAGTATATGTTTAATTTCTAGTTGGTCCTTTTTCATCTCTAGTTGGTCCTTTTTCATCTCCTCTTAGGTCTTGCTAAATTTATCTATCTTTTCTAGGAAATTCTTGAAAAACCTTATAACCATGGTTTTGAGCTCTATATTCAATTGTTTGTTTTCCTCCATTTCTATTGTTTGTGATCTCTTCCTTTGTCTCTGCATTTTCATTATGCCAGGTGAACTTCTGTGTTGGATTCAGCCTTATGATACCAGACTTGCAAAACTGCAAAAGCCTCTCTGTTGAGCTTGGGAGGGGTGGAGTCTCAAGGTTTTAACGGACCACCTTGCCTTCCAGTCGGTCCCACATTAAGCCGCCCCAGGGTCTCACGTGTCTCTGGAGCTGTCCCTGTGTGCACGCGCAGTGTCTCTAGACCGCTGCCTTTCTGGCTCCCCTGTGCTCTGGGACTTTATGAGTCTGGGTCTCCAGGGTCTCGCCTGAAACTGGGGTTTAGTGGAGTTAGAAGTGGCACAGTTGGGAGGCTCTTTCTCCCGCCCACTCTTGAAAGTCAGCGGCACAATCAGCAGTCCGTCTTCTGTGTGCAGTGCTGTGCGCATCACCAGACTTCTGCCGTTTCACACCTCCCCTAAATTTCCGTGCACTTCTCCCTTTTCACAGTCCAAAAACTTCCCCCATATGAGTTTTGGCCGGACCTGGGGTTCAGTGCCATAGGATAAGGGGTTCAGTGCACTTGGGAGTCTCCCATCTCCCTCCTGCCAGAGGAAGCCAGCCAGGTAATCTGGCACCCGCTCTCTCCACGCGTGCGTCTCTGTATCTCAGCTTTTTGCAGCTCCTCTGGGTCTCCATGAGCCCCTCTCTTTCCTTCTAGTTGTAGAATTTCCACTCAGCCAGCTTTCCTGTAGTTCTGGATGCTGTCCGTTCTGTCTTTTAGTTGTAGTTTTGTAATTGTTGTGCAAGGCAGCAGTTTAGGTGCTCACCTATGCCACCGTCTTCCTAAATCTTTATTCAGACTTTTTAATGTTGAAAATCAGCATGAAGACCAGAATTTTTGTTTGATTTTTTTAAGACAAGAATTCTTATAAAATATCAAAAGTAATTTTTGTTCATTGTAAAACTTCAAACAACATAAAAATAAAGTAAAAATTCAAACTTGCCCTAATTCTGGTCTTTAGAAATTACCACTGGTGCCTCGCCGGATGCCTCAGTTGACTGAAGCATTGTCCCATACATTAAAAGCCAACAGGCTCAATTCCCATTCAGGGCACAAACCAGTGTTCAATCCCTGATTAAGGCATGTTTAGAAGGCAACTGATTGATGTTTCTCTCACTCCCTCTCCCTTCCTATCTCTAAAATCAAATTTTTAAAAAATTTAGAAATTACCAGTTAGTATTTTGGTGCTTTATGTTTCCAAAACTTTTCTCTGTGTATGTACACTGCACATAAATAGTGTTTTTTCTGATTCTTTGGTTATTAAAATGGGCTGCCTCCTTACATATCCTATCTAATAAAATAATAATATGCAAATTAACTACCACTTCGCTACACCCACAAGCCATACTCACAAAGCAATCAGGAGTGACTATGCAAATTAACCCCAACTAAGATGGCTGTGGCCATGAAGCAAACAGAAGGGAGGCTTGGGTTTCACTGGCAATGGAGGAAGCCAAGCTTTCCACACACCCTGGCGGGCCCAGGCCTTCACTCAAGGCTACAAAGTTTCAATTATAGAAGATAAATAAATCCCAACAAAAATGGCAGCAGCCATGGAGCTGGAGAGAGCAGGAGGCTAGGGTTGCCCCTGATGATGGAGGAAGCCAAGCTCCTGCAGCCCTGGCCTGACTTGACCTCCTCTTAAGGCTCCAAAGTTTCAATTATAGAAGATAAATAAATTGCAACAGAAATGGCTGCCACCATAGAGCGAGCAGGAGGCTTGGCTTTGCTCCAGGCTACAAAGTTTTAATTATAGAAGATAAATAAATCCCAGGAGAACCAAGATGGCGGCATAAGATATACATCTGTACGTGCTGTCTCTCGCAACCACACCAAAAATACAACTAAAAGCCAAAACAACTATCCCTCAGAACCATGGGAAAGCTGGCGGAGTGTAAGTTCTACAACTAGAAGGAAAGAAAACAGTGCATCCAGACCTGGTAGGACATGCAGAGGCTCAGAAAGGCAGAGGTATGGAGACATTCGCGAATTGGGCTGGTGTGCACTGTTGTTTTTCAATTGGGAGGGAGTTACAAGTTCCTGACTCTCTGAACTGCAGTTTCTGGTGAGATTCTGGGGACCCAGACTCATACAGGGAGAAACTGGACTGTCTGCCATTGGATCGGAAAGGGAGGGTGGTTCTCTCACAGAGTTGCACACTGGAATCATTGTTTACTGCGCTGGGGCACGGGACACAGGACACTGAACAGAAGGCAGCAGAGAGGGCTGACTGGGAGCCATTGCTGTTTGCCACTCCCTAGCCTCGAGATTCCCTGTGACCCCGCCCTGCTCAATTTACAAACCCACCCAGCTTTTGCATATGAATGGCCTGCCCTCTGGCAGCTTAACCTAACAAATTAGTTGCAACTGGGTCAGACAACTCCAAAACTTCCAAACTCCAAGCAAAGAGAAGAAATCTGCAGAGCTCCCTGTTGCTCTTGCTGGGTGGCTTCAGACACTAGCTGACTTGCACCTCCTTGGAGATCCAGGAACCAGTGTACCTAGAGGTCAGTGTAACATGACATCAGATTTCAACTCCTCACATAAATAAGTGACACACTCAAGAGGCAGACTCGGTGAGCACCAAAGCCCCACTGAAGCAAGTACTGCCCCATAGGGGTATCTCCAGCACAGCAATTCTTCATTAATAGACACAGCTAATCCTCACAGTCAGTTGGCCTGAAGGTCAATTCCTCCCAGTGTACCAATAGCAATCAAGGCTTAACTACAACAAGACTATGAACCCAGCCCACAAAGGGGTGCACCAAGAGTGTCCACCTTAGGTGATTGGGGAGATGGAGTTACTGGGCCCTAAGGACAGCTAGCACACAAAGCCACTCCATCAACATCAGGAAGCAGCCAAAATGCAGAGACCAAGAAACATGTCACAAATGAAAGAAATGTAGGAAAGCAAACGACTGGACATACAGTTCAAAACCACATTTATAAGGTTACTCCAGAATCTTCTACAAACCGCCAACAAACTTACTGAGAACTCTGAGAAACTTAGTGAGACCTTCAAGAATCTTAATGAGAATGCCAAAAAAAAAAAATGGAAAAGGACCAGTCAGAAATTAAGCATGTATTGTCTGAAATAAAGAATATACAGAAATCCAACAGCAGACTAAAAGACCCCAAGAATCAAATCAAAGATCTGAAATATGAGGAAGCAAAAAAACACTCTAACAGAAAAACAAAAAGAAAAAAGAGTCCAAAAATGTGAAGATAGTGTAAGGAGCCTCTGGGACAACTTCAAGCATACCAACATCAGAATTATAGAGTACCAGAAGAAGAGAGAGAGCAAGATACTGAAAACCTATTTGGAGAAATATTGACTGAAAACTTTCCCTACCTGGTGAATGGAATGGACTTACAAGTCCAGAAAGCACACAGAACACCAAACAAAAAGAATCCAAAGAGGACCACACCAAGACACATCATAATGAAAATACCAAGCGCAAAAGACAAAGAATCTTGAAAGCAGCAAGAGAAAAACAGTTATCTACAAGGGAGTACCCATACGACTGTCAACTGATATCTCAACAGAAACTATGCAGGCCAGAAGGGAGTGGCAGGAAATATTCTACATGATGAATAGCAAGAACCTACAACCAAGAGTGCTCTATCCAGCAAAGCTATAATTCAGAATTGAAGGTCAGATGAAGAGCTTCACAGATAAGAAAAAGCTAAAGGAGTTCATCACCATTAAACTAGTATTATATGAAATGCTGAAGGGTTTTCTTTAAGAAGAGGAAGAAGAATAAAAAGGTAAAGATAAAAATTATGAACAACGAAGTGATAACAAATACATACCTATCAACAAGTGAATCTAAAAATCAAGTGAATAAAAAAATCCGATGAACAGAATAAACTGGTGAATATAATAGAATTAGGGGCATAGAAAGGGAATGGACTAATAATTCTTGAGGGAAAGGAGGAGTGAGGGGTGCGGGAAGAGATTGGACAAAATCTTACACCTATGGATGAGAACAGTGGGGGGGGTAAGAGTATGGGGTGGTGGGAATCAGGGGGAGAGGAGCTATGGGGGAGGGGGGGAACATCTGTAATAAACTGAACAATAAAGATTTATTTAAAAAATAAAAGGAGTGAAAATAAATAAATCCCAGATACTAGGGCCTCTGCTTGGGTCGCTGGGGGGTGTGGCCAGGCTACAAATCACCACATGCTCCTTTCCCAGGCTGCCCCACCCTGATCAGGACAACCTTCAGGGAAAACCAGCTGGCCCCCTCCAGGCCTCTATCTTATCTAATAAAAGAGTAATATGCAGATTGACCATCACTCCAATACATAAGGGGGCTGCCCCCATGTGGACACAAGATGGCCAGCAGGGGAGGGCAGTTGGGGGTGACAGGGCCTGCAGGGAAGGGCAATTAGGGGGAGCCAGGCCTGCAGGGAAGGGCAGTTAGGGGCAAACAGGTTGGCAGGGGAGCATTTAGACATCAATCAGGCTGGCAGGGGAGTGATTAGGTTGGCAGGCAGAAGTGGTTAGGGGCAATTAGGAAGGCAGGCAGGCAAGCAGTTGGGAGCCAGCAGTCTCTGGTGGGATCAAGCTTAAACGGACAGTCAGACATTCCTCGAGGGGTCCCAGACTGGAGAAGGTGCAGGCTCAGCTGAGGGATACCACAGCCCCCCCTGCACAAATTTCATGCACCAGGCCTCTAGTATATATATATATATATATATATATATATATATATATAAGGCTAATATGCAAAATTTTGGGAGACCAAGAGTTCTGTCACTCGCTATGACGTGCACTTACCAATAGGGGGTGACATGGAACAAATGACGGCCCTGGCCAGGAATCAGCAGCTGGGAAAGGGAGGCGCTGGCTAGCAGCTAGAAGGACAATCCTGATTGGCCCTGATTGCCAGCCAGGCCTAGGGACCATACCTGTGCACGAATTTTGTGTCCTGGGCCTCTAATTGTTCTTTAAGTTTTATTTTACTTTCAGTTCTGTGGTTAACTTTTCACAGGTGGAAACTCACCTCATTTTTCCCAAACAGCTTTTTTCTCAAACAGCTTTTCCCATATTTTGAGTACCATAATTTATTTAAACATTCCTCTTTTGACTGACTTAGATTGTCCTCAATTTTTGTTGCAATGTCTGCATTTTTCTGTGAATATTCTCTCTGGGATAGTTTTTTGTTCTATACTTGCTCTATTTAAACACAAAAACATTGTCAGATGGCCCTCAGAACAGTTGCATGAATTTACATTCCTACAGCAGGAATGTGATATCTCTTACTACTAATATTTCTGCCTCTCTCTCTTATTACTACTATTTCTCAGCAACCCTGGAAATAGTCACATTTTTAACTTTACTAATCTGGAAGGTATCATTGGTATCTTGTTTTAATTTGGATTTCTTTAATTATGAGTGATACTAATCTCTTACAGCTCCTATTTTGAATTACCTGTTCATATTCTTTGCTCGCATTTCTGTTGGTCTGTTTGCCTTTTCTTACTGAAATTTAGGGTTTTATTATATTTTATGATTATTAACATGTGTGTGTCCTTCAGTTGTTTGTCTTTTCTGGTATTTTTTGGCAAGCAGATTTGTCATTCTTTTCCTATATTTTCTTCATGAGTATTTTTATCTCTTCTTGTTTTTTTCATGTTTAGGTCATCCTTTTTCCATCTGGAATCTTTTTGGCTATAACTTTACTTTTTTTACAAATGGATAGACTTCAGAAACTTGTCAATGAATCAAGGGAGGATGTTAATTACTTCAACCCCAAAGCCACACCACCCATTAGGCTGGGAATTCACTCTCTATTTTATTTCCTTTTTCTGTGTATGCCCAGTTTAGCTTTTTGGAGCTGAGTAGGGACCCAGGACCTCTGTCCCAAATGATGCAAAGCCAGCAATATGGAATGCTGGAAATTAATGAAACTTCTTCCCATTTACAGGGAAGTCTCTCCCTCCCATGGAAGGAAACTGCCCTCTCTCATGTTACCACAGAAGATTTCAGCATTTCTTCCCACACCTACCAACATTTTTTGTATTCTACTTACTGCCAGATAGCCAGGACTCACTGACATCAGCCATCTTCCACAGTTCCTCCACAGCAGGCCAAAGAATCATTCTATATTCTTGCAAATTCGGTATTTAGTGAATCTTTGTCTTGTTACTTTCACCAAATTACGAGTTCCTCTAAGGTGGTGGTTGTTTCCTTCCCTTTTTGGCCGTGTGAACAGCCGGGGCCTGGAAGGCTGGTATACTTAATCTAGTTTTCTGCATTTGCCGGTCATGGTCTTACCCCTTCAAAACACAACCTGTTTGTCTACTCTGTGATGTCTTTACCTGGCACATTCACCACATAGGCCCCTTCTTCTTGGACTGTGACCTGCTCCTGTTTTTCTTATAACTCGTCATCACCCTTTAATGCAGGTCTTTAACAGTCTAGGGCTCAAGGGCAGACCATAAACAGGCAAGCCTGTAATTTGACATGCAGAGATGAACAGGGCCAATTAGAGGCCTCTCCTACAAGTTTTAAATTGGATTCTGAGAATCTAAAACACTTCTCTCATGAATCCTAGCCCTGACTATACCTTAGAACCATCTAGAAAGCTTTAAAAAAAAAAAGAAAGCAGCAGCAGCCTGGGCCCCTCACCCAGAGATACTGATTTAATTGATCTGGCATGGGACCTGATTGTTGTGACATTTAAAAGCTCTCAGTGATTCATATATGTTCAGGTGGCATTTGAGAAACCCTGAATTAGCTGAAAGTCATGTGAATTCAGGGACTGGCAGTAGTACTCGTCCACATCTAAACAAAGGCATAGGAGGTCAGATGGAAAAGGCTACATAACCACTGAGGGGCTGTGACTATGGCCTCAGCTCCTGGCAGCTTCATGATTTCAGTTCCTATAAGAGCTAGTTGCCTTAGGTCTCTGAGAGAGCCCCATAATTATTCCCACAGCCATCCTAGTTAGTGGTTATTTGGAATTTAAATTCTAGATTGTAGTTCTTTTACATTATATAGGAACAGTTTTATAAGTCTTACCTTTTGTGGGTTTTTTTTTTCGGGGGGTGGGGAGGAGTTTGCACTATTTCATGTACTCCTCATCCCCTTTGTTGAATGTTGTTGTGATGCCAAACTATACCCTATTCTCTCAGAAAAGATCTGAAAAAGAAAAAGACTCATAGACAACACAGAATGCTGATTAAAGAGGGAAAGAGGGTTAGGGCAGGTAGAAGATGGTAAAGGGGGGATAAATGATGAAGGAAACACCTTGACTTTGGATGGTGAACACAATACAATATACAGATGATGTGTTATATAATTGTACACTTGAAACCTATATAATTTTTTAAACATATTTTATTGATTTTTCACAGAGAGGAAGGGAGAGGGATAGAAAGTCAGAAACATTGATGAGAGAGAGAGACATGGATCAGCCGCCTTCTGCACGCCCCCCACTAGGGATGTACCCGCAACCAATGTACGTGCCCTTGACCGGAATCGAACCCGGGACCCCTCAGTTCTATCCACTGAGCCAAACTGGTTTTGGCAAAACCTATATAATTTGATTAATCATTGTTACCCCAATAATTTCAATTAAAAAAAATCTGAACAAAAATTTGGTATTTGTTGGGAGACCTTTTCAGTCAAGACTAGAATGTTGAGTTTTGCAACATTGTCTTCTATTTCTTTTATTGTTTCCTGTCTCTAATTCTATTTGCTTGAATTGTGGAATTCTCTGTTAGATGAATGAGGGAGATTCTGTGTCTGCTCTATATTTCGTAACTGAACTCTTGATTTTCCTTTTGCCCTGCATTCTAGGTGAGCTCCTCCACAATATTTTCCAGTTGTTAATTTAATCCAGAGTTGGATTCATGTCTTCTGTTCTTTCTAACACATTTTTAATGTTTGTAGTGTTTTTCTAATGCATTTTTCTTATTGCCTGTTTTGATTTTGTGAATGCAGTTTCCTTTCATATTCATTTGTGAGATTAATAATAATCTAGTTTGAAGTCTTACTTTGTACTGTTAATAATTGTCGCTTTAGATTTTTGATTTTTTTTCTTTTATGTGTTGTTTGGTACCACTCTTTCATACTGTTGGTTTTCCTCCAGATGTCTGATTTTTGGTTGTGTGGAAGATTCCATATTGCCTGTGTGTGAATGCTGTTTCTGTTTGTCACAGCCTCCATTGAGTGTGGAGTAGGGGCAGAATGTGCTCCTGGGTAGGATGTACTGTTAATTTGTCTTCTGAATGGCTTCTCCAGCCTCAGGACCAGAGCTCACTGCCTTAGCTGCTGTCTTCCATTGCTCAGCACAGGCAGAAATAGGGGGAAGCCATCTGCACTCATGATGCACTCTTGAATGCTACTCCCCCAATACTCTGACTCTTCCTCAGAGCCCCCTTCCTTCTCATATCTTTTGACTCTAGTCCTGGCCCCCTTTTTTTTTTTTTTTTTTTTTTTTTACTTTTTAGCCCTTTCCAATGTCTTCTAACCCCATATCCCAAATAAATTGTTATTGAGGGCAGTTTGTATATCTCTTTTGCCGAATTTAAAGGTATCCAACTGATCACCGTTTTGTGAGAATTTTTCTTGGCCTCCCTTCTTGAACATGTTCTGTTCAACCTCTGACTGATGCTATTCTTCCTGAGCTGGAGCCTGGCCATCTTCCCACTCTGCATTCTCCGATTGAACTCTGCCATCCCCTTAGTTAGCATAACATGCCAAGAAGTGAACTTTCTGATCCTTCTCCAGTTTTCTCCCCATCTCTAGTTGCAACATCGTACTGCCAGTTCTAAGCCCCTGCTCATGAGATGACCCTGCCTTTATATCCTAAAGGCATGCCCACCCTCACTGGTTTTTCTCAGTGGATAGATAGGGTGTCTGCCTGAAGGATCCCAGGTTCGATTCCAATTAAGGTCAAATACCTTGGTTGCAGGCTCCTCCCTGGCTCGGGCCCGGGTCTGGCCTTGTGCAGGAGGCAACCAATCAATGTGTTTATTTCACATCCATATTTCTGTCTTTCTCTCTCCTACTCTCTCTAAAAATCAATGGAAAAATTTCCTCAAGTGAGGATCCAAAAAACAAAAGACAGTCTCTCACCACATTGCAGCATTTACAACTTCAGTCTGCTCCACCTCCACTCCTACCCTAGTCCTATCCATCACAAGCTCACTTGACCATTTCAGTTGATTTTGGCCACTCTACAATCCACAAAAATCCCAGAGGAGACCTTTAAAATCATGAGTTGGGTTGGGTCTGTCTACTTATCTCATATCCAGTGACTTGCCATTGTATCTAAAATAAATACCAGTTCCGGCTAGTGTGTCTCAGTGGTTGCGTGACAACCTATGAACCAGAAGGTTATGGTTCGATTATCCGTTAGGGCACATGCTCGGGGTTGTGGGCTCGATCCCCAGTAGGGGGCATGCAGAAGGCAGCTGATCAATGATTCTCATCGTTGATGTTATATTTTAAAATAAACACCCGGGTCCTGTGTAAAATGGCCTCTGCTCACCTCTTTGTATTTATTTTTATGCTGCCCTCTGTGTTCCCACTACATGGTCACTTTCTATTTCTTCAAAAGCACCAGGTTCTTTCCCACCTCACAGCATATGAAAATGTTTTCCCTTCTTTCTATAATATACTTCTTCCTACCTTTCACCTGTATATTTTTATTCATTGCTTGGTTTTTCCCAACAACAACCAATTGTCTGACACCAACTAGGTGTCCTACAATTCATTTTGGTTTTGGGACTACCTGGAGTGAGCACAGACCCCCTGGGTGAAAGGCTCAGTATGACAAGACTGCCCCACTTCAGATATCAACTACAAATGGGTCCCCAGTCTACCCACACTTCTGCCTGGCCAACTACAAATTTGAGGGTTGAATACCCCCCCTTAGATTTGACAGTTTTCTAAAATGACTCAGGAAAGCACTATGCTTAAAATTACAGTTTGGTTATAAAGAACAGCCAAATGGAAGAGATGTATAGACAAGGGGTGGAGGTGGGAGGAGAAGACAGAGTTTCTATGCCCTCTCTGGGCATGACAGCCTCCCAGCACATCATTCATTTCACTGACCCACCAACTCCCAAACCTCATTCCATATTTTGTTTTGTTTTTTCAAGGTTGCATTACACAGGCATGATTGATGAAATCACTGGTCTTTAGTGATTGAACTCAGTCTTCTGCCCCTTTCTTCTCCCCTGAGGTTCCAACCCCAAATCACATGATTGTTTTTTCTGGGAACCAGCCTCCATCCTGAAGCAGTTTAGGTCCTTTCCTCTCATGCAGTGGTTCTCAAGCTTCCTAATGCCGTGACCCTTTAAGACAGCTCCTCATGTGATGGTGACCCCCAACCATAAAATTATTTTTGTTGCTACTTCATAACTGTAATTTTGCTACTGTTATGAACTGTAATGTAAATATCTGATATATAGGATGTATTTTCGTTGTTACAAATTGAACATAATTAAAGCATAGGGATTAATCACAAAAACAATATATAATTATATATTGTGAAATATTTATTTCTAATTACGAATAAATGAAATTTTGTCTTGAATCGTGGTATAGCATGGGTAACAGTCTTAATATGACAACAGTAAACTACATTGCTACATTTTATTACACCGAGGAGTGGTGTGTTGGTTCCTAAGACCATGGGAAATAGGTGTTTTCCAATAGTCTTAGGCGACCCCTGTGAAAGGGTCCTTCGACCCCCAAAGGGGTCACGACCCACGGGTTGAGAACCACTGCTCTAATGAGTCACCATCTTCTCTCTATATAAAGGCCTAATATGCAAATTGACCCCTTGGGAGTTCGACCAGGAGACCAGGACTTCGATTGCTCACTATGACATGCACTGACCACCAGGGGGCAGCGTGGAATGAAGGAAGGCTCCTGCCAGCAGCTGGGAAAGGGAGGCCCCAGCTGGCAGCCAGAAAGCCTCCATTGGCCTTCATTGCCAGCCAGGCCTAGGGATCCTACCCATGCATGAATTTCATACACCAGGCCTCTCTAGTTAGCCTATAAAAGATGCTACTGAATTACATTCAACAGACCTGTTATAGAAAATAGGTTGTTCAGACTCAGAAAGACTGTCATTTCTTTTATAATACCCTTCTGATTTGTATAATTGCTTCATACCAAAAAAAGAAATGAGCAAAGATGTATTTTTAAAAAAATTTTAAATATAATTCACTTCTTTTTAATGCTGAGTAATGCTTTTACATATAATATTACTCATAATAATGAATAATATTATATATTAAAATAAACCACAACTTGCTTATCTATTTACCTCTTAATGGACATTGAGTTGTTTTCAGTTTTGGTTATTACAAGTTTATTATGCTCATCTTTCAAATCATGCACTGTGTCATTTCCTCCAAGATTCTATCCAGGAACCCCCAAACTAAATTGTCTGCCCTTGATCTTTCCCACACAACCATACTATTTTTCATCATGGTACTTCACATAAATTTTTACTTGCATAAGATCTGTGTCCTCAGTTAGACTCTTAAGCTTCAACAGAACAGGACACTGTATCTTTTGTTCACCCCCCACACACACACACACATACATATACACACACAAAAAAAACCTCTGCACCTAGGCTCAAATATATGTGGAAAGTAAACTAGACCTTTAGGAAAAGTGCATTTATGAGGAACCATAGTCACCAACTTCTCTGAGGGAGAAAAGCTAGTGGTGCTGGTTGGTGGCTCGCATTTAAGGGTACACAGAGGCTGTTTTAGAACTCAGTTTAGTTATCAGGTATGCTCATGAGATCACCCTGCTTTCAAGTACCAACCCAGTGAGGATTAGTCACTGCTAGTGATCACCATCAGCATTGATCAGAGACCACTGGTGGTATTTTCATCACTTCTCCCTTCTGGGAAAGAATCCAGAACTATGTTTTTTCTGGATTTTGTTTAAGAACTAGGGATGAACTCTTAGCTAAGAATAGAGTCCTTTTCATGAACATGAGGAAGAAAATATTTTCCCAGAGCAAGTTGATGAGGATTTTTTGAGAAGTCTTAGCCTCTGATAGACAGTATAAGCCTTTGTTAGATAGGGACAGGTACAGAAGAAAAAGGCTGAAGGATTCTTTGGTATAGAGCTGACAGGACGTAATGGACACTTAGCCTTGGTCGGTGACCTAGTATTGAAAGAAACACACTTATTTAAGAATGATCTTTGAATGACATTGGCAAAATGTTAATATTGTCAAGGCTAAGTAATGGGCATATAGTAATTCACTAGATTGTTCTATTTCTGAGTTTGAAATTTTTTATGATATGTGTCTTTAAATTACATTTGTATTGAAAAATGTAGAAAAACATTGATAAAGTAAACTGTAGTAGAATGAACACTGACTCACAGCCCCACTGGTAGCCAAGTTAGTGGTAGGAAAAAAAGAAGGGAGGAGTATTGGCAAGAGCCACCTTTGTTGAAATAGCTAGTAAATTCTTCCTTATTAGTATTACCCTAGAAGAAATCATACATGTTTCAGCTTTGAGGGATAATCACTATATGTTGATATGCTGTTTGTGTCACTTCTAAAAGCTGGAACAGGTGGAAGGCACTGGGTTGTTGCTGTTTTCAACTGTTCTATATTGAAAACAGAAGCCTCAGGCCCCGGGGGACAGGGGACCTTCTGAGCGTCAGTAGCGCTTCCCTCCCAATGGTTCTGTAGTGACACTAGGATCCTCACTTCAGAGGTCAGCCCTGTACTCAGCTGCATCAACAGTGTCTTGACCAACTTAGATGCTGTTCTCATTTGCTTCATCCCTTTCATGTGGATTTGCTGCCTCCCTGTGTTTATGTTAGAATATAAACAATATTATGCAAGGAAACCAAAAAAGACTGTAGTCACTCTTCTCAGACTCTTTTATTGCTTCTTTCTTAGCTCCCCAAATTTTCAATGTACGATATACCTTAGGACCGTGGTCAGCAAACTGTGGCTCGTGAGTCACATGCAGCTTTTGGCCCCTTCAGTGTGGCTCTCCCACAAAATATCACAGCCTGGGCGAGTCTGTTTTGAAGAAGTGGCATTAGAAGAAGTTTAAAAAAATTGGCTCTCAAAAAGAAATTTCAATCATTGTACTGTTGATATTTGGCTCTGTTGACTAATGAGTTTGCTGACCACTGCCCTAGGACATCCTATCTAATAAAAGAGTAATACGCAAATTGATCAGACCTCTGCTACACCCACAAGCCATGCCCAACAGCCGATCAGGAGCAAGTATGCAGATTAATCCAACCAAGATGACTGTGGCCATGGAGAGAGCAAAAGGCTTGAGTTTCCCTGACAACGGAGGAAGCCAGGCTTTCCGCACACCCTGGCAGGCCCAGGCCTCCCCTCAAGTTTCAATTATAGAAGATAAATAAATCCTAACAAAAATGGCTGTGGCCACAGAGCTGGAAAGAGCAGGAGGCTTGAGTTGCCCCCAGAGATGGAGGAAGCCAAGTTTTCGCAGCCCTGGCCTGCGTTGGTCTCCACTTAAGGCTACAGAGTTTCAATTATAGAAGATAAATAAATCCCAACAAAAATGGCTGCAGCCACCAAGCAAGCAGGAGGCTTGGCTCTGCTCAAGGCTACAAAGTTTCAATTATAGAAGATAAATAAATCCCAGATACCAGGGCCTCCGCTTGGGTTGCCGGGGGCGTGACCAGCCTACAAACCATCACAGGTCCCTCGCCCAAGCTTCCCCACGCTGATCTGGGACACCTTTCAGGGCAAACCAGCTGGCCCCCACCCATGCACCAGGCCTCTATCCTATCTAATAAAAGAGTAATATGCAGATTGACCATCACTCCAACACACTCGATGGCTGCCCCCATGTGGTCAGAGATGGCTGCCCCCATGTGGACACAAGATGGTGAGCAGGGGAGGCCAGTTAGTAGGGACCAGGCCTGCAAAGGAGGGCAGTTAGGAGCGATCAAGCCTGCAAGTGAGGGCAGTTAGGGGTGGCCAGGCCGGCAGAAGAGGGAAGTTGGGAGGGGGTGGTCCTAGGCCTTCAGGGGAGAGCAGTTGGGGGGCACCAGGCCTGCAGGGGAGGTCAGGTGTGACCAGGCCTGCAGGGGAGGGCAGTTAAGGGCAACAGGCTAGCAGGGGAGCAGTTAGGCATCAATCAGGCTGGCAGGAATGGTTAGGGGTGATCAGGCAGAAGTGGTTAGGGGCAATCAGGAAGGCAAGCAGGTGAACAGTTGGGAGCCAGCAGTCCTGGATTGTGAGGGATGTCCAACTGCCCATTTAGGCCCAATCCTACCAGGAAAGGGCAGTTGCAGGGGACCTGCCCCTGCAGGGGAGGGCAGTTAGGGGTGACCAGGCCTGTAGGAGAGGGTAGTTAGGCTCTGTTGACTAATGAGTTTGCTAACCACTGTCCTAGGCACTCTGAACCCCCTTACCCAATCATCTTTTCTTTCTGTAGCATTTCCTACCTTCTGACTTGCTCTTTTTATGTTGTTTTTGTTTTCTATGTTATTTACTACTTGTCTCCACATCCTGGAATGTAAAGTCCATGGGAACAGTGGGCTTTTGTTCTATTTGTCAGTGTATTCCATGAGCCTAGGACCTGGCCTAGTAAAGTATTGATACAAAAAGGAAAACAGATACTGTCAGGGAGAAGGAAAGATCAGCAGTGTCAGGACAGCCAAGAAGACCAGCAGACAAGGAATTGAAGGCTCTTCTCTGAGTGATAACCCTGGGGCCTCTTACCTTCTGTTAGGTTACCCTGGAGGGGTCTCCATGCTTGTATATTTTGGGGAAGTGGTGAGATGTCAGAGCTTTGAAGTTTCTTTTTGTGAAAAGACCAAAGTTCAATCGTCCTAACATATTTGAGCACCCTTCTCCAGCCAGCCTGGGAGGTCTGCCTTGGGGTCAGTACTTGAGGGCACTGAGGCTGCTTTTCACCAAGCCGATCCCATCTTGCAAACACGAAGCTCAGCAAGCAGGTATCTGGTGGCACGGACCAAGAGCATCATGTCTGTGTATAACACTCTGGAACAAAACTCAGTAGCAAGCCCTTTTACAAGTTAGTGAGTGAAAACACCAGTGTTGTTTTTTTTAATATGCTTTTGTTAATTTTACTTTTTATCTTTATTTTTAGAGAGAGAGAAAGGGGGAGGGATAGAGGAATAGAAATATCATTGATCAGCTGCCTCCTGCAGGCCGCTTACTGAGGATCAAGCCTGCACCCTGGGCATATGCCCTGCCTGGAAATCTAATCAGTGACCTCTTCAATCCTGGGTCCATGTTTAACCACTGAGCCACCCCACCTGGAAGAACACCAGTTTTTAAATTACTTTAGCAATTACTTTAGAGGTATATTTGTTCAATTCATTAATCCTTTTATCAGAAGTTAGTTCTCTCCTATCACAGTAGCTTTCAAACCATTGAGTACCTGATTTACAATTTGAGAGAGCACTGAAATTATCTGCAGTTACATGACCACTAGGACTTAGTCTCTCCTAGTACTTTTAAGAAAGTTGTTAGCTTGAGAATGATTATTTTACGTTACAAAAATGTATGTATTTACTTTGTAAAAATGTAATTGAATATATATTATTATACATAAGTCTGTTTCTTCTATATTTACTTCTTCCTTAAAAATTTATTTTAAAAATTATTTTTTTTCTATTTTTATACCTAAGTGAACATTTGTTCATTTTTATTAAATAGCATGCTTATTATCTGTCATAATTTTGTTAGAATTATTTTCCTTATTTGGGATAAGCCCCTGATGAGCCATTCCATTAAAGGTCCAGTGGAAGGTCAGAGTCCCTCCGAGCACCTGGTGGGGACTGTACAGTCTAAAAGGTCTGAAGTTCAGCTTATTGAGGCCCCTCATACTTTGCTTTCCTATGAACCAGAACATGGTTGTGATTGCTCATCAGAGAGGAGCTTGGGGTGGTAACTGAGGGATTGTTTCCCTGTCTGGCCTGGAATATGGAGACAATGGTGCTGATTCTGGGGGCTGGGATAATAATTTGATACTTTCCTTTCTCACAGTTGTTTCCTCTCTTTGCTCCTGGTGGCTGCTGTGGTTTGGAAGATCAAACAAAGTTGTTGGGCCTCCAGGCGCAGAGAGGTAAGCCTCAGTGGATAAAGATTAATGAATCCTTGTAAAAGCTTTTCCTTTCTACACATTTCTCTTAAGCAAGTCAGCATTAGCTATTAAGTGGTCATTGATGGACATATTCACGGATGGCCAGTAGACTTCAGTTACTGGTACATAAAGTGTCATTAATTCTTATCCACATGGTCTCAGCTTTCTAAAAGGAAACTCTATATTGACTTAAACAGATGCCAGTTTTGCACATCCTGGTCCTGGAGATCTAAGAATTTCTCATATTTCAGGAAAAGATAAATGTGTATCTAATTAAATTTTGACTTGAATTTTATTCTTATATGAATCTTGATTTATTTCCAGAGCTCTGTTGCAAAAGTTAGAAGTCAAACAAATATTTACAGTAGACAAATCAAATAAATACATTCGGTTAAAAATTACAATATAAGGACTTTGTTTATTGTAACTTTCACTTGTTAATGCTCTGCCTTCTGGTCATTAGGTCTATTGCAGTTGCTAATGAAAATGCACTGAGACCTCGCCTTACATGTGCTTTGTTTTCTGTATCTACTAGTGCCTTTTTCTATATAAAAATGTATCTATAATTAAGATTTGGAAGAGAATGAGAATATCTAAAACCAAAATTCACAAGCACTAAGCACTGATCATAGAACATTAGTGTCTGTAATGGGGTTGAGATAGGTTCCAGAATATGGGCCTCTTCCTGGGGGCATGACACCTTTTCTGACCCATGTAAAGGTGATATTATCATAGAAGTAAATGTTGCATCCTCTTTATTATATTAAAAATCAGTGGGTAACATATTCAGAGGATTCTTTAATAGCTCTGTTACTAGGATATTTTAAAGTCCCAATGAATTGTACAGTGTCCTGAAAAAATACAAGTCATCCAAATGGAATAAGAAAAAAGTGAGAGCCACAATAAACTAATAACCAGGGAAGAAGGAATTGAAAACTTGTGAAAATATTACTCTCTCCACAAAGGTCATTAGACTCAGGGAGTTTCTATTTTAAAATGAGTTCATGGAGATAATAATATTCTATTTCTCCTTAGATACTTAAGAGAATTATTTTCAGAACATATAAACTGTTCCAGAGCAAAGGATATGATGAGAAGTTTTAAGAGTCCTAAATCATTCTTGGCCAGGTAGCTCAGTCAGGTAGAGTATTGTCCTGATACACCAAAGTTGTAGGTCAATTCCTGGTCAAGGGCAGATACCTGAGTTGCAGGTTTGATCCCCACCCTGGTTGGTGCATGGGGGAGGCAACCAATCCATATGTCTCTCTCACATTGATGTTTCTCTCTGTCTCTCCCCCTCCCTTCCACTCTTTCTAAAAATCAATGGAAAACATCCTCAAGTGAGGATTAACAGGAAAAAAAGTTTTATATATATGTATATGTATGTATGTATATATATATATATATATATATATATATATATATATTTGTATATATATGTATGTGGGATAGGGCTATATAATTTATTTTATGTATTTAACACAGGTATTGTGACATTATATCTATATTAAAGTATATATATATCTAACTGATAAGAATTTTTTCTATAATATAATGACAATACTGTTACCACATCCAACAGGATTTAGTAATTCCTAATGTTAACTAGTACATGGTCTCTGTCCAGTTTTCCCTGACTATTTTTAAAATATTTGGGGTTTGATGTGTTTGAATCAGAGAGGATGGGATATTTTTAATATGCAGTATTCTCTAATAAAATCCCCTCAGCCCCTTAGTACTCATTGCAGTAATGCTTGCTGTTTTACTCATCAGCAACTTCTGCGAGAAATGCAGCAGATGGCCAGTCGTCCCTTTGCCTCGGTAAATGTTGCCTTGGAAACAGATGAAGAGCCTCCTGATCTTATTGGGGGAACTATAAAGGTGAGAATGTGATTACAAAGTCCCTATAACTTAATTTGTCAAAATTCATGCTTCTGAGTTGGGGAAACCTGAGGAAGAACTTTAATGTGTTGCCTCTTATTTTCCTCTCTCTCTCTTTTTTACAATAAGCCAGCACACCAAAGTTGTATTCTTTTGCTTTTGTTTTCTAGTCTTTGATTCATGTCGTTAAGCAGTCTCACGTTTAAAGAATTTTAAAATATAAATGATTTGTCTGATAGTCTATGGCATAATATTTTAAAACTTGAAAAAAGCTAAATTGAACCATTGTTCTTTATAAGTATTTGGAGAGCTTTGTTTTTAAAGGGATAGAATCATAATTCACTATGAATTCTGTGTAAAGTAAATATTTCTGACTCCTCCCACAAAAACTGGTGAGGAAAATTTAAGAAATTTGTCTTTTAAGAAAATGATGGAATATTTCAGATACATTAGTAAAACAGCCATATGTCCTGCATACAACATACTATTAAAGCATAACTGAGTTCACAGGAAGTAGGTAATATTTTCAGGGACCATTCTTCTTTTTCTTTTCCAAGAAGAACAAGTCATGAATCAAAACCAGAATCTAAAGTGATTCCCATGGACAAGAGAGACACATTTCATGAATAAGAATCAGTAGGTAGATTTAGACAGGACTTCAAATGTTTGAATTGGTATCTAAAGGACATAATATAGCTATGTATGAAATGTTTAAAGAAATAAAAGATGAAATTATAACGATGAGGAAGCTGTGGGAGTCAAAAATGGCCAAGCAGATCTGAAAAACAACCAAATGTAACTGTTAGAAATGGAAAGTATACTAGTAGAAATTTTTTAAATAACTCAGTTTTCATGTCAAACAGCACATCAGACACAAATGAGGACAGAGCTTTTGAACTGGAAGATGAATCTGAAGAAATTACATAGCATGTAAAACAGGAGACAAGGAAATGAAAAATATGACAGATAATAAGGATATAGGAGATCGAATGAAAAGATCTAACATATATTATCAGAGTCCCAAAACAAATGGAGGGAAGTAAAAGTCAAAGAGATAACAACAAAATTTTCCAGAATGATACAAGTCATGAATATACAGATTTCAGAAGCAAAACTTATCAAAAGCAGGATTAAGGAAAGAAAGCAAGGGGAAAGCAGAAGAGGAAAATATAGTACAATTGTATTTATCATATTGGAACTATAGTACTCCAAAGACAAAGAACATTTTTTTTTTTAAAGAACATCTTAAAATCAGCCAGAGCAAAAATAGATCACTGTAATGTGGAGAAAATTCAGGTATCTCAAATTTAACAGGGAATATAAAAATGATGCAGCCACTGTGAAAACAGTATTGATCCTATATAATGAAGAGACAGTATGCAAATTGACCATCACATCTTCACAACATGGCTGCCTATGACCAGGCCTGCAGGGGGTTAGTGAGGGATGACCAAACGACTGAACAAGCAGGCTGTATGGGGTGACCAGGCCAGCAGGAGGGCACAGTTAGGGGCAGCCAGACAGGCAGGTAGGTGAGCGATTAGGAGCCAGTGGTCCAGAATTGTGAGAGGGGGTGTCCAACTGCCACTTTAGGCCCAATCCTCAGGATCAGGCATCCTCCAAGGGGTCCCAGATTGGAGAGGGTGGAGACTAGGCTGAGGGAACACTGCCCCCTCCCCCGTGCACGAATTTTGTGCACCGGGCCTCTAATTTTTTATAAAATAAAATAAAACTATCATATGATCTAACAATTCTACTTCTAGGCATATACCCAAAAAGAATTTAAAGCAGGGTCACAAATATATATATTTGTATACCCATGTTCATAGAACCATTATTCACAGTAGCTAAAAGGTAAAATATCCATTAACAGATGAATGGATAAACAGAATATGGTATATACATGCAATGGAATATTATTCAGCCTTAAAAAAGAGAAATTCTGACATATGCTACAACATAGGTGAACCTTGAGGGCATTATACTAAGTGAAATAAGCCAGTCACAAAAGACAAATAGTGTATGAGTCCACTTGTATGAAGTACTTCAAGTAGTCAAATTCATAGAGACAGAAAGTAGAATGATGGTTGTCAGGGTCTGGGATGGGAGGAGGGATAGGGAATTACTGTTTAATGCTTACAGAGTTTCAGTTTTACAAGATGAAAACAAACCCTAACCAGTTTGGCTCAGTGTATAGAGCATCAGCTTATGGACTGAAGGATCCCAGGTTTGATTCCAGTCAAGGGCATGTACCTTGGTTGTGGGCACATCCCCAGTAGGAGGTGTGCAGGAGGCAGCTGATCGATGTTTCTCTCCCATGAATGTTTCTAACTCTCTATCCCTTTCCTTTCCTCTCTGTAAAAAAAAATCAATAAAATATATATTTTTTAAAACATGATGAAAACAGTTCTGGAGATAGTTGATGGTGATGGTTGCACAACAATAGGAATATACTTAATATCACTGAATTGTACAACTAAAAATAGTTAAGATGGTAAATGTTATATTACGTGTATTTTACTGCATTAACAAAGAAATGGGAAAACAAGAAAATATCACCTACAAAGGAGTGACAGAGTGACAGCTGACTTCTCATTAGTAGCACCTGAAGCCAGAAGAGAGTGGAAGAATATAGTCAAAGTACTGAAAGAGAACTGCCAACCTAGATTAGCATGGCCAGAAACTATGTTCCAAGAACAGGGATAAATTGAAGATACCTTCTGACTAGAAGAAAAACTGAGAATTTGCCCCCAGCAGATAGACCTGTACAGAAGAAATGTCTAAAGAATATGCTAGAAATAAGGAAAATTACCTCAGAAGAATGGAATAATAAGGAATAGCAAGTAAATAAAGGGTAAGCATGTGCATAAATCTAAGCAAACATTGTCCTGATGAAATAATAATCATTGGTGGGATTAAAAAGAATAGACAAACCTAAAGTACTGAACAAAACCATATGTCATATGTTGGCAGCATATAACACAGTTGGTTAATTCTTAGAACACTTTCTTAACTTTCCTCTCAGGACATCAAACACTCACCCTATGGCTGTGTGTGCTCATTGTTCTTTATTCAACCCTCTTCATCTCCCCAACACCTTTTAATAGTGATATATATCAGGCTCAGTCTTTGGGTCTCTTCCCATATCTTTTACACTTACTCCTTTGGTGATTGTCTTAGTCTGGGCTACTATAACAAAATGCCAGAGACTGGGTGGCTTATAAATAACAGAAATTTATTGCTCACAGTTCTGGAGACTGGAAGTCCAGATCAAGGTGCTGGTAGATTCACTGTCTTCTGAAAGCCCACTTTCTAGTACATAGATGGCACCTTCTAGCTGAAACCTTTATATGGTAGAAAGGATGAGGAAGCTCTCTGGGGTCTCTTTTCTAAGGGGACTAATTCCATTAATGATAAATCTGTCCTCATGGTCTAATTATCTCCCAAAGTTCCTATATAAAAATACCATCACATTGGGCATTAAAATTGAACATGAATTTTGGGAGTACACAAACATTCAGACCATAGCCGGGATCTTATCTATCATGAATTTAAACACTATGTGCTCTCCCCTTTCCCTCTCCCATGAACCTCCAATTCATGCATCAGATTGCTTACTCAGTATCTCCACATGGATGTCTTTAAAAGGTATCTCAAATTTAACACGTCTAAAACTGAACTGTATATGGTGTTTCCCACACCTGCTCCTCTGGTATATCTTCCTGAACTCAGGACACATTGCTTCCATCATTCTATTTGCGCAGGCCAGAACTCATGGAATCATCCTTGACTCATCCTCATTCTCATTCTCATTCTCATTGGACAGCCATTTTGTCAGCAGGTCTTTTTGGCTTTATCTTTAAAAGTATTCCCTGACTACTGTGTACTTCTCCACCACTGTGACCTACCACCTTGGTCTAGGCCACTGTCATCTCACACCTGGATTATTATAATTGCTCATAACTGGTTTCACCATTCAGTCATTTCCCTGTGCCACAGCAAGAGCGGTTCTGGAAATTATTTTCTTTAGCCAAACTGAAGAGATTGCTGACTAGTTTGGGAGTGTGGTGGGCAGGATTCTCCAAGATTCCTGTCTCTTGGTTAGTCAAACTCTAGGCACTGATATGAAGGGATTTTGCAGAAGTAATAAAAGTCCCAAGGTAATTGATCTTAAGCTATGGGGAAAGCTTTCTCTGGCTGGTGGCACAGAGAGAACATAATAAGGACTTGATGGATCATCACTGGTTTGAAGCTGGAGAGGCCACATGAGCAGGAATGCAAGCAGACTCTAAGAGAAGAGAGTGGCCCTGGCTGACAGCTAGCAAGGAAGTGAGGACCTCAGGCCTACAACCACAAGGAGCTGGACCTGAATGAGTTTTGAAGCAGATTCTGCCCCAGAGTTGAGATAAGCGTGGAGCCCAGCTGATACTTGACTTCCTCCTTGTGAAGATAAGAGCTGAGACTCTTCACAGATAAAAGATAAGAATTTTCCAGAACTGATAAAAAACATGAATAGTCCTCTATCCCAAAGCAGAAAACCCTACAGAGCTTGTCTGGACTTCTGACCTACAAAACAGAGATAATAGATGTGTTGTTTTAAGCAGCTAAGTTAATAATGTGTTACACACCAACAGGAACTAATACAGAGGGCATCTTTACAAACTCACATTTGAAGGCTGCAGAGCTAAAGCTTGAGAAACACCGCTCTAGCTAATTCTTTTTCTTCACCAGGCTGTTCCCAAACCCATTGCCCTGGAGCCATGTTTTTACTACAAAGCTGCTGTCCTCTCTGCGTTTGTGAGGCTCCCTAGAGGCCTTGGTGGAATCCCTCCTCCTGGACAGTCGGGTGAGTAGACCAGAGGATCAGTGAAGGTTTATTCCCTTTTATAGAGAACTGGGTATAAACGTGAATAGTTGCTGCCTTGTGTTGTTAGGAGGATTCAGTGAGTAACTCCATTGTCACTGGATTTCCTTCACTGTCTTTCCTGAGGTCTTTCCCAGGGAAAGTCCAGAACTCCCCTCACTGCGCCAGCTTCCAGGTGATACTGATGCTTCCTACTACACCTTCCTTTGCCTACAGTGTGTTTGGCCTCTGGCATTGCTGCTCCTTTCCTGTCTCTCCTTCCTCTGCCCCTAAATGTAGGTGTTCTTACTCTTCCTCCATTCTTACTCTCTCAGTCGTCTTACCTACTCTTGTGGCTCCTCCAAGCTGGTGATTTTCAAATTAGTATTTCTAGAACTATTGCATTTAATTTGCTTTTTCACTGTGTTTTATACAGTTTAATTGATTTATTTTAGAGACAGGAATGTCATTTTGTTGTTCCAAAAATTTTTATGCATTCATTGGTTGCTTCATGTATGTGCCCTGACCAGGGATCAAAAGTACAACCTTTGTCTATCAGGATAACGCTCTAACCAACTAAGCTACCTGGCCAAGGCATTTTTCTGTTTTAAATATAAGGCACAAACAGCAATTATAACTATTTATAGGAAGTTTCTGAAAACTTCAGAGTTCTCCTCTCCACACCCATTAATTTTCACTGTTCTGTTGTTTCCTTCCAGCAATTTAGTTGAAATTTTTGTGTCATTCTTATTTTATTCTTTTTTTTCATATAACTTTCATAAACATTTTAACAGCTTACTACATAATCTTTTACCAGTCTCTTTTATACTATTCCATCAAATACATGGATCATAATTTAGATAAACATTTTTTATTATTGAACATGAAGGAAAGGAGTATAGTTTTGAAGTATCTTGATTGACCATGCAGTACTTTGGAGGGATGCCTCAGACAATATGAATATTTTAGACAACTTTCAGTTGAGGTGATTTTGGGGTCTGTGTTGCCTCAGCCAAAAAAAAAAAAGCCTATGAGGAAAGTGTGAGCAGACTACTTGCCCAGGCCCTGAGCTCCACACCTCAAGCATAACCAGAAGAGCCTCCTGCTCAGATGGTCTGCATCTGGGTGCCCTCACAAAAGGAGGTCTTTCGGCATAGCCAGGCCAGGATTTCTGCCTTCACTTCCTAGGGAACAGCTTGATTTGCCCTCACCTGGGGATTTCTGTGAGTTGAGCCCCTAACTTGCCCATGTTGAGAGCAAGATGACGGTTGACCTGAAGACGCTATGGCTGTGTCTTTTGCCACCACATTGGACAGTTCTCCCTGATGGCAAGGTGCTGGCTAGGGTGGGGAGAAAATGACAGTCTGTGGCTTTTTCTGCCCTAATTCTTCCTGATGTGCCCCACCACTCCCCTGAACTCCTGATGAAAGCCCACCCATTGCTTGAGACCCCATTCATTCTCTACTCTCCATTTTAGAGGGTGTCTACTGGACTCCCAGAGCACTGGGAGTGGCTCTGCCTTTGGTACAGCAGTTGTTACTGGATTCTCCACTGAATTCCAGGCACTAAACCTGGCACTTAAAAACCACCTCCTAGCAAAACCGATTTGGCTCAGTGGATAGTGTCAGCCTGCAGACTGAAGGGTCCCAGGTTCGATTCCGGTCTAGGGCCTGTACCTTGGTTGTGGACACATCCCCAGTAGGGGCGTGCAGGAGGCAGCTGATAAATGTTTCTCTCATCGATGTTTCTAACTCTCTATTCCTCTGCCTTCCTCTCTGTAAAAAATCAATTTAAAAAAAAAAATCTCCTCTCATTCCTCCCCACCCCCCATCTTGTAGTGTCAGTGAGATGGAGCGACAAGTCTGCCAGCATGGCACCTAAGAGCTCAGCCCAGCTCTGACCTGGGCTGGCCTTTTCCCAGATGAAATCAGTTAAAGGTTACCAGCCAAAAAGGAGACTGGAATCACCAAGCTCTAAAGCAGAGTGGATGGTGATGAGCAAGCAGCATTCTAAGGATACTTCAGTTCACTCATTGCCTCCTTATACAAGGCCTGTGTTATTACTCCCCATTTTACAAAGGAAGATATAGAGGCACAGGGAGATAAAAGAACCTTATTTATTCCAGAGTCTGCCCTAACCGTATCATGGTATAGATATAAAAATCAGTAGTGCTGGCCCGGCTCGTGTGGCTCAGTTGGTTGAGTGTTGTTCCATGTACCAAGAGGTCACTAGTTTGATTCCCAGTCAGGTGCATGCCCAGGTCATAGACTCAATCCCCAGTAGGATGTTTGCAGGAGGCAGCCAATCTGTTTCTCTCTCATAGATGAATCTTATCTCTACCTTCCTCTCTCTCTAAATTCAATAAAAACATATTTTTAAAAATTACTAGTGCTGGCTGGGCCATGTGGAATGAATCTGAATTACATTGTAAAGAATGCTGCTTGCCTGGCCAGTGTGGTTCAGTGATTGGACGTCGACCTATGGGCAGGAAGTCACTGTTTGATTCCCGGTTGGGACACATGCCCAGGTTATTGGCTTGATTCCCAGTGTGGAGCGTGCAGGAGACAGCCGATCAATGACTCTCTCTCATTATTGATATTTCTATTTCTCTCTTCCTCTCCCTTCCTCTCTGAAATTAATAAAAATATATTTTTTAAAAAAGAATTGCTTTTCCTTGGCCTCCCTTTGGAGGCCAGCAGGAGAAATTTCGTGCTTAGAGTATGTCTACAATCATACTAAATGCTCCCACCACCAAGCAGAGCACTTGGCTTGACTGATCTGAAAAGCAGGCTATACCTTTTTGTATAACTAGGGAGGGGCAAAGAATATGTTTTGTATTTGTATAACTAAATTCTGAAAAAATATACACAAACTAATGAAAGCAGTTTCTCAGCTGGCAAGGGGACAGGTGTAGGAAAGGGCAGAGTGCAAGTAAGACTTCCCTATATACTTTATTGCTTTGTTTATTGTATTGTGGAAATGTAAACAGATTTTTAAAATTTATTTTTGAAAATAAAGGCAAGCTGCTTCTTAACGTGTTCCCTCTGTGGGTTCTCCCAAGGTCTCGCAGTAGCCAGTGCCCTGGTGGACATTTCTCAGCACCTGCCAATGCTGTACAAAGAGAAGCTAGGAGCACTGAGAAACCGGAAACAGCAGCCCCCTGCGCAGCCTGGGACCTGCATTTGATGCTGGGGCCAGGGAATCTCTGTGAGTGAGCAAATGGAGGCGAGTGGCGTGCTGGAGACTGCAGGGAGGGAGCAGGCAGGAGATGCTGTGCAGAGTGGAGCAGGGCAAAAAACTGGAAACCCTCTGACTGGAAACATCGACTCATCTGCATGTTCAAAAGCTTTCTTTGACAGTTTCTCCCATCTGTGCTCCAGCATCTAACCTTTTATTTTTGCATAGGGAATTATTGATTTACTTACAGGTCCAGGAATGATCCAGATGTTTCTGGAGGAGGCCAGTGTGGAGCCAATGAGAGCTAGGAAGGATACTCAGGTTTACTTGTGGGAAACTTGTCTTGGGACTGTCTCAAACAGTGCAAAAAACAAAGATGTAGTGTTTACAAGTAAACGTGTGTCATCAGTCGTTCTGGAACAAGGTCTTTTCAAAACTAGTTAAATGAATGAACTTGTCATCTGAAACATGCTATCTTTTTAAAAAGATGTGCTATTTATTCTTGCACATTTTAGGCAGTTAACTCTCTTCCAGGGAGCTTTTTTTCTAGTTGAGAACTAATGTCACTTTTGAATCATATTAAACTGAGATAGAAGGGGGCTATTTTAAATGTCAAGGTCAGCAATGTTATTTAGAATGTAATCTGGTGTGATAGGTAGTTTTCTATAGCAACTTGGTTAATTTAAGTCTTAATCCATTTGAAATTCCTCTCTCTTTCTCAACATACACACACACATACACACACACACACCACATACACACACTAAGTGCCTAGACTTTAAATAGATCTAGCAACTGGAAAGTTAGTAAGCTTAAGTTTTTACATAATTGCATTCCTACATTCTTACAGAATTTAAATAGTCCCATCAGCAATCTGCTTTTTTTCTAAAATGTGCTTTGTAGCCAGGAAAGAATTCTCACCCCAAGCAACCTTTATCCCAGCAGCAAGGACTGAGAGGAGAGTGGAAATGACCTAACTAAAAGCTCCTGTTGTTCCTGTGACATAAGGACACTAGGCACGATCCCCACGTGTCCCCTTCCCCCAGATCACTTTCAGCCTGGTGTTGGCTTCAGCCTTTCTGGCCTCCTGCTGCCAAGGCACCACAGAAGAAGGGACTCACTCGTGGTACATGTCTCCCTGAGCAGAAAAGATCATGACAGCACCTGTTAAAGAGCAACTCTGTCCCTGGAGCCTGCGCCGAGCTGCAGGCTGCGGTGGGATCTCACGCCAGGGGAAGGACCTCTTTCCCACAGGAGCGGCTGGGCTACTCACGCCTCCTCCCCAGGCCCAGGTGTTGGCCGCGGGGAAGGCAGTGAACACTAATAGGATGAAAAGCACATGGAAAAAAGGGATGAGGGGAAACTACGCCAAATGGAAAGTGACCAAATGTAAGCAGGGAGGGGCAGATCGGCTTTTCTCCCGGGCACTGCCTGGCATCATGCTGTCCACCCGTGTGCTCTGTTCTCTGGCAGTATGCAGCGGCCTCCCAAGACCTCTCCTGCTCCCATGCCTGGAGATGGGCCCCTACACAACAGCGATCAAGTTTGTGAATGAAGATAAATAGTCAAAAACGAGCAAAAACTACGGCATTTCACCTTTAAATGCAGTGCCTAGAGAAGGGAGTTTTATCTCTTTCCCAGTACTGACCCACTCCCGTGAAGAATGACCTGCGAAGATGTTTTCAAAGAAGCTGAACCATAAAATACTGTCTGGTGCACAAAACACCTCTTCTCTGAGACTTGCCTCTAAAAGCTGTGTTTTCACATCACTGTTAAAGAGCAGATGGTTCTAGAAAAAACCTCTGAACTCCCCACATTGCTACTCCAGGTCACCACACTCACAGGGAGCCTGCTGTGAATGGCCCTTCACCTTTGTGACTGGCCAAGAGGGAGGCACTGCAGAGGATCCTACCACAAGGGACATCCTTGTTTGTTCTAAGGACCCGTGTGCCCTGGGCCAGAGAAGTCCCTTCCCCACAGTAGTCCCATGCCTTGAAAGAACATGCACCGGTCCCACACCACCTGGTTTTATTTTTTTTTTTCCTAAAAGATATTGTTTTGTTTTAAAATGGAAGAAAAGAGCAGAGAAGCAGCTGAACCCACTGCTTCTCTTTTGCAGCCCACGGCAAGTGGCTTCCTCCAGGCTCGGGCAGAGGAAGGGGGTGGCAGGAGGAAAGGCACTCGCTTCGAGCCAGTTACCAAGAGGGCATCACTTGGAACTTCAGAGAGATGTCTGCGTGTCACAGGAGAGCCTGTACATAAGTTAAAGTAGTCATGACAACCTTGATATTGCACTTGTACATAACTATACAGTAGTCCAGAATGTTCAGACATTCAAAAAGTGTACATAAAACAGAAAAATATCTAAATGTATTTTTATTAAATTTACGGCATCTGAGTTTCACCCAATGTGTTTTTGTGCCATAAACTGGATATCCAAGTTCAGAGAAGTCCTCTTGTTAGCCCTGAAGCATTGATAACAAAGCCAGAGTGTGCACCCTCATCGTGCTGATGTGTTCGATGTTCAAATGCATCTGGTACTAATTGGATAACCCCGAGAACCCGGGTCATCTGTCAGTACACAGATGAAAGCTGGCATTGAGTTCATTTAAACAGCAGTACGTGAGGAGACTCGAAGGCAGTGGGAATCTCTCTGTCACTATTGTAGGCTCTGCAAGTGCGTCGTGAATCAGTCTGTCAGCCTCTGGGTGCTGTGGGTGGCCAGAACAGCCAGTTTCATCATGAGAAATGTTTTTCGAAGTCTTTAAGTTCAAAGATTATACCTGTAGAATCAGATTTCCTGAAAAGGGGTTTTCCAAGCTGCATTTGTGGTCTTGTCTAAATTTTTAGTGATCATTTCCAAGGACCATAGTTTACTATACTGGAAACTGTAGGTGGGAGTGGAATGGTTTGTTGATACATAGCTCCTACATCCCCGTGGAGAACCGTACACACCCTGACCTTCTACCCTCTCCTATTCCCTTATACACACAGCTTTGGAAGAAGTCTGTGCTTCTCTCTGAGGATCGCCTCCAAAAGGTGGGAGGAGGTGTGGAGAAAAGGCAGCTCCTACTTTGCCGGGCTATCCCAGAGAAAAAGCAGCTCGGGATCGAAAACTGGCAGCAAAAGGGAAACATAGGAATATCTGTGGTGAGGCCTGAGGTGCAAGATTAGAGACACCAGAAAATCTGGGGCAAATGAAGAGACCAAAGCACTATTAGAAAAAGACATTTTACCTTCAGTGCAAGTCTTACTCCTTCAACTTAGGGAGTACATTTGGGTAGGGGTGGGAATGATTCACGTCCTTAAGGCGGGTGCCCTTGTCATGAACACCTCCGATCCTTCCGTTTCATTCATCCAGTCAACGAATATTCACTAAGCACTTACTAACCTAAGCTAATGCTAGGGCAGTGACTGTGATGAAAAAGCAGCTCCAGAATTACAACAGAATCCAGTTCCCAAACCCATCATCCAGGAGATCATTCCTTAGGGATTCTGTGAGAATTAGCCATCCTGAGAATAGACCCAGGAAGACAGAAGGGCTGTCCTCAGCTGTGCACCAGCTCTCAATCCAAAATGTTTACCCAGTGTACCAAACTCGGCCTCAGAAGTCATGGTGATGGTGGTGATGGTTTGTAGATAGCCAGGCCCGCCAGGAGACATGTCCCTGAGTGGTTCAAATTAATAAACACCCTTGCCTGCAGGGAAACGATCTGGAGAACAGATGAAAACTGGTGCCTTCTCTTTTAAAGGCAATAATGGAAGTGACTTCCAGTAACTGAATTTGGGCACAAAACATTCTGAACACTAGTGAAGCCTGTTTCATTGAACTAATTCTGGCTTTGAAAATGTTTTGTTCTATAGTTATTTACATTTTTGTTTGTTTGGATTCAAGCTTAGTTTGTTAATATGTATAATTTAGCATTTATTGCACTCATGTAAATATGGAGTAAGTATTGTAAACTATTACATTGCTGAGGATTGTGGGTACTATACATACATTTAAGGACTGCAGTTTTTTGGTATTTTTTGTATTGTAAAATAACAGCTAATTTAAGCAGGAATAAGAGAATTAAGAGAGGTCTGCATTTTAAACATAAATGTGAAGAACTTGTATATAAACAAAAGTAAATACTATACTACAAACTTTCTTCTGAAATAAAAGTAGATCTGGTAAAAATGTGGGGTTTTATTCTCTCTTTAATTTTTGTAATCTTTGTTTTGTTTCTTTTTTTTTTTTTTTACAATTTGGTCATTAGAGCCTTAAGGAAAAAAAAAAATTTTAATGGTCCCCAAATTTCAAGCTGCCTCAGAGGAAGCACTTGGCAGTTGAAGATGGTGTAAATCTCCAGCAGGTGGGCACCTCCAATGCCTCTGGAGGAACTTCTAATGTTCCACTGTACCTGGCGCCCTTGAGATGAGAATGGAGACTGGTGTGCAGAACGGTCCACACTGATGCTGGGCCTGCCAGCTGCCCATGGTCTCAGCTTTTCATCTCCTCATAGGCTCCTGAATGTCTCTCTAGGAGGTTTTTCAAACTTCTAAATCTCAGGTATGCTGATAGGTTTCACCCCCCATGGCCTCAGCATCATCATTGATCTTCAGTTTTTTATGAAGTTATCAAAAGTGTCATCTGTGTGCCTTCTGCATGTCTAGCCCCACTTTATGCAGCTCCTGATCTCAGAAATGGGGTTAGAAGTGCATTTTATTGCCCTGGTGCAGAGTGCAAAAAACCCAAAGGATAAGATGAGGCTCAGGAGAGTTGAGGACATCTGAGAAAGTGGCATCAGGAAGGACGGTGGTTCATACAGGGTAGGGTGGGCGAGGGCTAAGGTCTAGGAGTTGGGGAAAGGGACTGGAGGAGCCTGGGCCAGGGAGGAAAACCTTTGGACTGGTGGTTGCTACCACCAGTTGGGGAAGACATTGACTGTTCTGAGAGCCGTCAAGTGTTCCTGACAGGATAAAAACCTGTGCTTTAGTAGTAGTGTGGCAGAGATGGCTGTGTGTTCACCAAAACTGTTGAATTTCGCCTTTGGACACCCACTCAGATCAATTAGGTTGGTGCCATAAACTGAGCCATGGCCAAAGAACTGTCGAAAGAAGTGATCCATACAAGTTCCAAACTTGGCACATATCCTGCCCCTACGTGGGACTCCCTGGGGTCAGGGGTCAAAGATGTTGGGGGGAATTGGGTCCCTGAGTCACCACTTAGAGGCAGGTCACCTGGGCAGCAAGAACAGTGTGCTGGTCTTTGCATCACTAAAAAGCAAACTTGAACTCCCCTAACCCTCCGATTTGAGGCTTTATTGCAACAGGTAGCTTTTCTTACTCTCACCAATACATAAATTGGTACCTTGAAGTGGAAGGTAACTAACTAACTGTAACCAAAACCTCCAACACGTGGCATTGGTTTGGTTAGAAGCCAGGTGGCAGGCAAGCAGATGCAGTGGGCAGCACAGCTGGTGATCCCTCTCAGGCAGTGGCAGACCATCTGGTAAGGCTGTTATGTTTGATAACTTGGAAGGCAAATGATGTGTATTCTGATTTTTTTTTTTTTAGCTCGAGGGGAAGAAGTTGGGGGAAAAAGACAATCTAGTATGTGTTGATTATTGGCTGCTTTTGGCAAGGCAGCACAAGAGAGTTGACTTCCAGAATTAGTTTACAAAGAAGAGGGGAAAGTGGTGGAGAATCCTGAAAGCTAGAGTCTTGGGGTATTGGAAAAGCCAATTCTTGCTTCTGGTCTCCAAACAGTAAGAGGCATTTGTGAACAACAATGACCCGGTGACATTTAGTGATTCCCCTTCCAGGTGAGAATCAAGTACAGGATGTGGTCTTCCCTCTGGAGCCTCATAACTCCCAAGACCATCGACTTGAAGAGGCATCTGGATAAGGAAGCAAAGAAATAAAGCCAACTTCAGAACTGTGTCCAGGAAACAACCAGGGATGTTGTCCCTGGCACTGGACCTGTGCTGGAAAGTAGAAAATGAATAGCATAGGTTTTTGAGGGAATCGAGTTGCCAGAGAAACCATTATCCTGACCTTTACAAAGGAAAACAACCAACTATTGAAACATAATTAGAACCATCTGCAGGCAGGAGATGGCTATGAAAGCTGTGTCTGAGGGCACAACCCAAGGTCACCTCGGATGTGCCCCAGAGAGCAGATTTGGGCCTGAGCAGAAATCTGCCATGCTCATCCTTCCTGTACAGGCAGGTCATGAGGGTATCCTGCCTGGCCAGGCATTATGTAGGAACCAGGGATCTCACAGTGAATAAAACAGACAAAAATCCCTGCTGTCATAGAGTTTACAAAGTAGGGGAGGAAACGAAGAGTAAAATGTCAGATGGTTAGTTCTATAAAGAAAGGTAAAAACAGAGTAGGCAGAAGGTGCTGGGGCGTGCTACTTTACATGGTGGTGCTGAGGAGGGACAGTTGTAATGTGACAGCTGAACAGAGAGCTGAACAAAGGAGGGAGCTGGTGTGGAGGCCCAGAGGTGATAGTGTGCCTAGTGGGTAAAAGCAAAGTGGGTTATAACAGCAGTGGTAGGAGTTGGGGCAGGCAGGTCCTGTGGGGGAATGGTTTTCAACTTGCATAAGGTTGCGCTCCAGAGGACATTTTGGAAATAGGCGGAGGAGATTGGGATTAGTGCTATGATTTAGGGGGTGGGCCAGAAAGTAGTCATCCTGTGGCATGCAGGACTGTCCTGCTCAACAAGGAATTGACCCACATCCCACTTGATTTTCAGACGTCTTGCTGGATATTTATGTAGGTGAGAAAATAAATTTCTAATTATTTTTTCTGTAGAATCCAATCCTATTATAAACACAAAGTATTTGACAGCTGGTTTAATATACAGTCAGTTTTCCAGATATGCAAGTATTGTATCAATCAAGGGAAGACCAAACTGTTTTCTTCATAACATTAGCAAGATTGAGTCATTTTGGAAAATTCTGTCACCAACAGCAATGTCATTCTGGTAACTGAGTCCCCAGTCCCACACACTTGTGTGGGTTGCATCTGAACAGACACCCTACAGTCCTGCATTACTGGCTGTGGAACATGCTTGGCAAGAATTCTCTTCTGACTTGTTTCCCCAGTTGAGGGACTAGACCAGGGGATCCCAGCGAATGTATGACGTGTGCTGCACAGGAAGCAGGGGCTCGGCCCCGCGGCCAGGCCCGTCCGCACACAAGGACTTCCCTCATTTGCTCAACCCCCGTCCCTTGAGGCTCAGTTTATAAGGTTGTTTGTGCATTTTGTTCTGTTGTGTGTGTATCATCGTTTTCCTCTCTGTATCTTCTGGCTTGGACTGGAGGCGCCTTTGGGTGGAGTGACATGTCCCTGGCAGGACAATTTCCCGAGATATCCTTCAACTCCGGCCCTCCCAGGCCTGCAGCCCAGCGAGGCGGGGCCATGTCTCTGCCTCCCTTCACATGTGTGCCAGACTCACTAGCACATTTCTGTCCAGGTGGGGGGTGTCTCCTGAAACCCTGCAGAGCCGTGACCTCTGCTTCTCTGGAAGTTTCACTGCTAATGTCCACTCTTCCTGTAACAGTGAGCTGGTTCTGAGGGACTGGCCCTGCTCTCTGAGTTGGGGAAGTGGGGGCGGGGAAGGGCAGTGAGCAGTTTCCACATCAACCTTGTGCCCTAGGCAGCGGGCTCCAAGCCAGAGTGGGCATTCATGAACCGTGAAGTTTCCACCAATAAATCAAGAGAAGCTTCTAGCACCTGCCTTTGTGCCTCACTCCCCTGCCCCCAGCCACCTGCAGCTAGCCGCTCAATGTTGACAACAGTTAAGAGACTCAGGCACAGGGATGAGGCCAGGGCCAGGACCAGTTTCCTGGAGTGCACGTTAGAGAGTGACAGCAAGCGGGCTACCTCGTCAGACACAGAGACAACACCCAGATGTGGATAAGCGTGGCAGGCCCTCTCCCTGGTTGTGGGGGCCACAACTGGACTCAGTCTTGAGATGTTTGGCTAGACTTAACACCATGTATGAGCCAGGTCCTTTGTAGACAGAAGTGACAGAAACCAGACTCTGACAACCTTATACAACTCCATTAATTTACCTGGGGCTGCTAAGACAAATTATCCAAACTTGCTGGTTTTAAACAACAGAAATTTATCCTCACGGTTCCAGTAGCCAGATGTCTGGAATCAGGGTGTGGCAGGGCTACTGTCCTCCAGAGGCTCTGGAGAAGAATAAGTGCTCCTCGCAGGATCCTTAATTTAATCACATCTTTTGCCATATAAGGTAATAGTCACTCTTTTGCCTATATATAAGGTAACATTCACAGGTTCCATGGCTTAGGATGTGGACATATCTTCAGGGCCACCATTCAGCCCACTACAGCAACAAAACCAGAAAGTTGACTGCCCAGGAGTGGCAAGACTGTGCCTTTCACAGACCAAAACACCTGGTCCCTTCTCTTGGCTTCTCTCTGCAGAGCTGGCTGGGTCCATGCCCCAGAGCCACAGGCCACTCACATAAAATGTTCACTCTGGGGGGAAACAGAGCCAAGCAATGGGGCTCAGAGACCTTTCATTTCCCCCGCCCCTGTGCCCAATAAGAAGCCTCTTTTTCGTTGTGCAGTGTCTGATGTTAGAAGCTCCGCTTGGGTAAGCCTGAGTTTGTCTGTTTGGAGATTAGTACTGAAGGAAGACAGCCAGCTGCCATAGAACGGTTGTGCAACTTTCAGCTAGGTTCTGCTCACTTTGATCTTCCCAACATTTTGAAAGGTACATGCCTGTGTTTTACTCCAATTATCTGGGTAAAACGTGGAGTGAGAGAGTTTAACATATTCTCATGTAAAGCAATTATTTAGCAGATATTTAATTCTATGTCTGGGCCACCATGCAATCATGGTGAGCTGGACACAGTGATGCTTTCACTTCCCCATCCTGCTCCCATTCCTCCCACTCCCCCCAACAACACACACAGTATCTCCCCAGCCAACTCCTAGGTGTCCCTTCCCATGCAGATGCAGGTGGTTGAGAACATTCCTCCTTCTTCATAAAGTAAAAACAGGTTGGACTCTCACTTGGCCCAATACCTCTCCTTTTTTCCATTGGAAAACTGCTTTCCCATTCCATGTGATCTCAGTGGGCTAATGTCACTCTCCAGGCCATGGGAAGAGGCTTATAATCCATGCTGGGGCCACCAGAGTCCTCCCTGGGACTGTCTGTGAGTGGTGGGAGCCAAGAATGCTACAAGGAGAGATCGTGGACGGGAGGCTGCTGGTGGCATTCTTACCTTCACTGTGGTGAGAGTCTGCCTGGGTGCAGAGGAAAGCCAACCACAGGCCAGCAGGGCAACATCATTTGAACCCCTGGAGACAGCTGTGTCTGAAACTCAGATGGTTGAGTCCGGTGCCCACGCCAGTTGGATTTGTGATTTGTTTTAATCAGGAGAGTCCTGGTTGAAGCTGGGAGGCTGGTTGACAGGGTGTCTGTGAATTTGTTGCGAGTTCCTAAGTACTTAGTATCAGACCCGGTGGCTCTTTTTCTGGTTAGGACAGCCCCAGGCCTGGGCTT
Source organism: Lasiurus cinereus (assembly GCA_011751065.1). Taxonomy (NCBI): domain Eukaryota; kingdom Metazoa; phylum Chordata; class Mammalia; order Chiroptera; family Vespertilionidae; genus Lasiurus; species Lasiurus cinereus. The sequence continues at coordinate 29,872,131 of JAAGEH010000006.1, read as the reverse complement.
TGGTGTGGTCTGTACCCACCCATCTTGAGTCAGGTTCTCCAAAAGCTGAGCCCAAGGTAGGAACTCTCAGGCCCTGATTTATTGGAGAGATTACCCTCAGGGAACCTCTGAAGGAGGCAGGAGTGGGCAGGAGAAGGAGCTATCTTGGATGTGGTCTCGGTTGGGATCTGGCATGGAACTCTGGAGCAAGACTGGCACATAGAATTGTCCCACCTGAGGCAAGCAGGCTAGGCCTCTATACCCCCACCTCAGCCAGTCACTGACTGTAGTCCGTGTCGGGGAGCAGAGTATAACTTTACAGGCATTTCTTTTAGAGGAGGAGGCAGCTGTGAGCTGTGTTTGTAGCCAACATTCCCAGCAGCTTGGAGATGGGTTGCCCTGGCTAGAGAAGCCTTGGAGCAAAGCACCAACAGCTGTGCCCACTTCTACCAGATTCATGGCCCCTGGCAAGCCTCAACCAGGTTTGAGAAGAGCAGCCTGGAGACATAGGATCCCTTCACTCATCAGGAGTTTCCACGATTTTGAGGAAGGAGGAGTGGGCAGAAAGCTTAGTATCTGTCCCCCGTTGTTCTGTCTTCTCCTCCCCAAACTCTTTTGCAGAACTGAAATTTAACACAGTGTCCTTAGCTTCACTGGATCCACACTGGCCACACACAATGTTCACAAAAACTTTTATGATAACTTTCCCTCAGTTCCAGGAAAGGTTTGAATCTCTGCAGATAGAATATGCAGGAATAAAAAACAAAACCCTATCACCCCTTCTTTCAAGTGTCTGTCAGGGCTGGGTTCTGTAAGCACTGAGGTGGGGCTCCGCTAAGTGAGTATGGTAGGTGATCCCGAGGCTCCCAAACACCTTAGAAGTGGGACTGTGTCAACCAGGGAGGGCCTAGGTTTGGCTGCAAATAACAGAAGCCTAGGGAGAAATTGCCTTAAACAAATTAGAGGTGTCCTTTTTCTTATGCATTGAAAGGTCCAGAGGGAAGCAGGCTGGAATTGGTGCAGTGTCTCAATTTTCAAGATGGTGCCCTTATCCCAGACATTGCCACCAAGGTCTGGGCAAGAAGAGGGGAGGGTTGAGGCTAGAGACTCAAGGGGCCAGTCAGCAAGTCAGTTCCAGTTTAAAGAGCTCTCCTGGAAGCCTCATCTGTGAATTCCATTCATTGGCCAGAACTATGTCACATGACTATACCTAGCTGCAAGGGAAGCTGGGAAATGTAGTTTATTTATCTAAGTACTAATAGAGAAGTAAAAATATAGATAAAAGCAACCAAAATCCCTGCCACTAGAACCTGGCAGTAGATTCAGTTCAGCATCAATAGGGGAGGAGACAGAGCCCAGAGAAGTTCTGAAGCCATCTGAGGTCATCTAGGCCAACAGAAACACACCCTGTGGCTAACCGTAAGTCCCAGGACACAGATCACATGAAAGCAAGGCCAGTCTCAGTGTACATGGATTTATTGAGCTGTGGATACCATTCCTAGTGCTGGGTTAAACCATGGGGTAGGTGGCCACATGGCCAGGTGCAATGCAGGGAACTGGATTCTCACCTACTCAAGGTGGTACCCACCAAGCAACATGTCACTCTGTCATGGGACATTTGTCATGGGACACAGGTGATTATCATCGTGGGTGGCACATAACTGGGAAGGGGCCATGAAAGACTGCAGTGTTCTAGAGGGGGTTTTGCCTATAAATCTATTCAGATTACTCTTTAAGGTATAATCTGCTTGGGGGGGCAATAAATCTCCTATAATTCTTGGAGTTTGATTGGTCTCTCACCTTCTCTAGGTTATCTTGGGGCCTGGTGACCCCCTCTCATGCCTAACCTTTAGGAAACTCCAACTGTTCCAGATCTGTGGAGAAAGAGACCTACAACCAAGAAACCCACTAAAAGGAAAACCGTGAGCTTTGAAATTAGACCTGTAGCCTATATGCCTCACTCCAGGGGATAAGAACACAGGATGTCCAGACCTGCAGAGGGCAGCAGGGCAAGAGCACTGGGGCCAGCTTGGGGCAGGAGGGTAAACCAGTCCTTTTCAGTGGGGCAGTAGGCATGTACCTTGGGCAGGGTGGGATAGTTGGCTGTGCTGTTCAAGGTCTGCTGTCCTAGTCAGAGCAGAGTCTGGAAAGCCAGGGCAGAGATGGAGAGCAGGGAGCACCCCTGCAGGGGCCCATCTGTGGAGGATACCTTGGAGGGTGGGAGCAGAGTGTGGGCTGGAGGCAGAAGCCTAGCCCCTGCTCTTTGTGCCCACCCCCATCCCAGGTCATTCATGTCCATCTAGGCCCAATTGGCATGGAAGGATGGAAGAAACAGTGCAGGGGGTGCCAGCTCACCATCCCCTACCTGCACCTACCTGCAGGAGGCTGTGCTCAAGGTCCTGGCTGGAGTCTGGATGGTCCTGCAGGCCTGGGGGCTGCCAGCTGGCAAAGGCCTGTATAGCGCCATCTATGGAGGGAGGGGTCAGGGTGGGCTTGGCTGGGAAACTCTGGCTCAGGGGGCAGCTCTTTGGGGACAAACTGAGAAAGCCCTGGCGACCTTCGTGGTCTCTCCTACGAACAGATGGGAGATAGAATGTCTGCGAGGACTGGCTTCTGGAATGGAAGGTGCCGGGGTAAGGAATAGCCAAGTAAGGACAACTGTGCTGTGAGTGCCTCACAAACCTGGGAGTCTCCTCCTCCCTGGGGCGGGTGAAGTTGCCATCCCCATTTTACAGATGGGCACAACATGGCTTCGAGGAGGGCTTCAAACTCAGGCCCCCTAACTCTCAGCCTGGGCAGGGGACCACCAAGCTACTCAGAGGAAGGCAAGACCATCCATGGAAGGCGCTGGCGGGAAGGAACTGCCTCAGAAGTGGCAGAAGCAGGAATCTCAACTAGTTCCAGTCCAGGGCTCGCTGGCCCGCAGGGGCGCCAGCTACACAGCCCGGGGAACCGCTGGGTCTTTGCTTCCTTAGGGCCAGGACGACGGCAGCGGGAGAGCTGGGCCGGCCTGGCTGCCGCGGAAGCCTCACTTTCCTCGCCTCTTCAGCAGGGCCCGCCGCCGGGCGGCTCGGCGGAGAGCAGTAAGGGCCGCGCGAACGCCGCCGCCCGGCCCCGGCCCCGGCCCTCACCCAGGCAGCGGTTCCCGGTGAAGAGCTCCCGGAAGGCTTCGCACTCCTCCCGGCGATTTCCGCTGGCTCCGCAGTCGCACCAGGGCGCCACGCGCGCGCTCCCGTTGTCCACATAGTTGGGGGTGACCGCGGTGCCTGCGGGGACCCCGAGAGCGCAGTCATCGGCTCACCCAGGTGGGGGGAGCCCGGAAGAGCCCGCCCGGGCCCGGGCCCCCGCATTTCGTACCTACGAGGCCCGCGTAGGCGCGCAGACAGCGGGAGGCCTGCTCCTGCGGGCAGCCGTCGGCGGCCCTGGGGGCGGGCGTGCAGGAGGCCTGGAAGGCCAGGAGGCGGGGCCTGGCGGCGGAGGGAAAGCCGTGAGCGAATGGCGGCCCGCCCCGCCCGCCCCGCCCCCTCCTGCCCCGGCCGCCCCGCCCCCGCCCGCCCCGCCCCCGCCCGCACCTGCAGACGCCGCTGCGCTCGCAGGTGTCCAAGGGCGCGAGGCAGGAGGGCGGCGCCCGGCCGGGCTGGGAGAAGGCGCAGGCGGGCACGAAGGTCTGGCGCCGGCGCTCGGCGCACGCGGGGTCCACACACGGGCAGAAGAGCAGCGCGTGCGTGAGCGCGGGCGGCCCGCGGGCGAAGAAGCGGCGCAAGGCGCGGCGGCAGCGGGCGCGGGGGCACACCCCGCCCGCGCCTCCTCCCAGACACGTCGCCACGTACTCGGTGCGTAGCTGCTGACACCGCGCGTCCGCCGTGCACGCCTCGGCCGCGTCCACGCATCGGTTCCGTGCGGCCGAGCTCGCAGACCCTAGTGGAGGGGCGGGCGGTCTGCGGTCAGAGCTCGGTGCGGCCCGCAGGCCCTCTGAGATGCACTCAGAGCCCCAGGGGGGCCGCGGGGGCCGTGAACCACCGGCGCTAAACGGCCTTCCGTCGTAGGGATGAGCGGCGGCCCCGGGATTCCTGCAACACATCAGGGACGGAGGGGGCGCGCCGAGGCCCCCCTAGAGGCTGAGGCCCATCCTCTCCAGGCACCACCCCTCCCCCAGAACGGCCCCACCCATCCAAAGAGGGATCCCCGAGCCTCCTCCACTCTCATGAGACGCCCCTGACGCGAGACACAATGCTTCTGGGGACCCGGTCAATGCAGACCTATCAGAAATCGCCTTGAGGACAGGGGCTACTCCTCATCCTCACTCGGGCACGCTGAGCTTTCTTCTTTCTCCTCCTTCCCTCGCCCCCTCCCGTGTGGAGGCCCTTCACACGGGGCCATAGATTTCTGGTTCTCCCTCCTTTCTGACCTCCTACACCTCCACCGGCCCCTGCCACTGGAGTCTTCCCCTCCACTTCCTTCTGGCGCTCCTTTCTGGCCAGTCTAACCCATGCTGCTCCATCTGGACTCTGGCTTCCTCCTGGTTCCTCCACCCTCTGCCAGCGAGGCGAAAAGGGGATTCTGGGAAGGGCTCTGGGCACTGGACAGCCTGACTGCTAAGGTATGCATCTGGGAGAAGTCCTTTGGGCAGGCCACAGGGCTCTATCCTGAGCCACAGAGCCAGAAAGTGCCCCTGGCACCAGCAGCACACACAGGTGTGGGTTGGGCAGAGGGTGTGCTCTGGGAAGATGTGCTGCAGGCCACATCGAGATCCAGCCCAGACAGCATCCCCGGAGGTTGAGACTTAGCCGCCCCTTCCTAGAACCTAGGTCACCAAACCAGGCTCCCGCTGCCTCTCAAGTTCACAGAGACCCTAGAAGCTGACAGGACAGCTCCCAGCCTGACCCCACCCCCATCTCACTGTGTATGTGTGGAGGGGGGTCCCCTGCTTCAGGGCTTGGAGCAGGACCCCTCTGGCATTGGCCACCTCTTCTCAGTGCCCTGGTGATTCTTGCAGTGGCTTCAGTGCCCTCCTCTTTGCTGGAAGGACAGACAGACACGACTTGGAACGGGTATGTAAGTGGAGAGGTTTGGCAGGAGAAGGGTGAGCCCTTCCTCTCTCCGCTTCTCCCCTTCTCCTCCAGGACACAGCACAGCAGGCAAACTTTGCCCTTCTCTCCCAGCAAAGCCCCTCCTGTTCCCAGGCCTCAGCCAGATACAACAGTATCCGTGTCTGTCCCCTAAAGTCGGTTCCACCTTTCCTCATTTGCTTACCTGTCTCTCTTGGGAAGAGCACCCTTACCTCATCATCACCCTCAAAACAGCACATCTCGGCTCCCAGATCTCCTCTGCCTTGAACCTCTGCCTGATTTCATTCTCCCCATCCCACCCAGTACCCCCTCCACGATGCTTCAGGTGGGAAAGAGATAATCTAAGCAGGTGGAACAGCAGATGAGTGGCATGGAGATGCCGGGCAAGTAATCAGTATGAAACTCCAAGACTGAAGGTGGAGGACTGAGGCTGGAGGAAGAGGAAGAAAGGTGGGAGAGGGGAGGCAATAGGAAAAAGAAAGTTCCTGGGGTACGAGTTCCACGGTGGGGCATGGGAAAGGGGGTGACTGACCCGAAGGCAGGAGACAGGATGAGCAGAGCTCTGTGAGCAAACTGCCAGGTGTCCCTGCACCCCAAGCACAGGTCTCTCACTGGCCACACTTCCTGCCTTCCAGCTTTACCCTCCTGTCCCTGAGAATCTGGGATAGAGAGGCCAGAGTTCAGGGGTCCTGAGAAGAGGCGGCCACTCACTCAGAAGCAGCTGTAGCAGCAGCAGCAGCAGCAGCATCCCGGGCCCCAAGCTGTGGGCCATGCCGGCCTGCAGAGAGGGGACAGCACCAGGCAGGACCCCACTGGACAGGTAGGTGTCTTCTTCCCAGCCCTGCCAGAGCTGAATTGGATAGAAACCCAGATGCTGTGCTGACATGAGCACTCCTGCCACTGGGAGGAGCCTTTGCATGACTCCCTCCCCCACTGAGTCCCCACCCTAAGCTTCGCCTCAGGGAGATCCAGGAGCCACTGAAAGTAGAGCCTGAATGTCTAGATGGACCCCACAGCACTCTCCTCCCCACAGCAACACCTACAGCCACACAGGGAGGCCTTGTCTCATTCTAAACAGTTAACTTTTTGAAACATTGTTCTTTTCCTTCTTTTATAATTTTATTAACTTTTTTAAAAATATGTTTTTATTTTATTTTATTTTTAAAGAAAGAGGGAGGGGGAGAAACCATCAGTTGCCCCCAGTATGTGCATCAGGGATTGAACCTGAAACCTGGATATGTGCCCTGGCCGGAATCAAACAAGCGACCTTTTGGTGCACAAGACGATGCTCAACCATCTGAGCCACACCAGCCAGGGCTATTTTTAACTCTTTATTAACTGATTTTATACTTGAACAAAAGTTGCAATGTTAAGTGTTTGCTTTACACCTTTTACCCAGCTGCCCCTTATGTTAACATCTCAAATAATTATCACTGGCAGTCCGACCTCCCCGAGAGATATAGCAGTGCCTCGGAGTGGCTCCGTAGTGGTAGCACTGCCACAGAGGCAGGAGAGGCTGGTGCCACCACAGCTGTGCTCACCAGCTGTGAGCCCAGCTTCTGGCTGAGTGGCACTCTCACTGCGGAAGTGTACTTACCACCAGGGGACAGCTCCTGTGTTGAGCGTCTGCCCCTGGTGGTCAGTGCATGTCATAGCGACCAGTTGAACTATCTTTCAGTCACTTAGGCTTTTATATATATAGATGGTTAAAACTGGGGATTAACATTGGTACAATACAATAAACTACAGACCATTTTTAATTTCTCCAGTGTTTCCACAATGTCCTTTTTCTGTTTCAAGATCCAATCGAGGATCCCATGACACTCAGTGGTCATGTTGCCTTACCCTCCTCCAATCTGTGGTAGTTCTCCAGTCTTACAAGCCTGGTGCTTCCCCCTGCAGCCCTGCATGTCCCCTTTTCTTGGGGACTGTAAGTTGATAAAAACTTTCAATGGCATTAATCTCTTCAGGTCATCTCTCAGTCATCTCTATAAATAAAAATCTCAGATACAAAGAATGCAGGACTTTAGAAAAGTCTCATCCAGCCTCTTGAGTCTGGGGCTGCCTCTTCTGTGCTGCCGATAGGAGGATCGGACACTTACAACAATTCCCCAGCTCTTCACACGCTCTGAAATGTGATTTTGCACTCCTCCCATTAAGAGGAGAATTTTTTTTCCCCAATCCCGGGAACCCAGGCTGGCCCACAGAGTGTTATGGTAAGCAACATGTGCCAGACATGGAATCTTAGGAGATCTCACAAGCTTCCAATCTATTGCAGGATGAGGTGAGAGAGAACTTGCCTCAGGATCAAGTTCTGACTTTTCCTTTTGCCTCTGGCTCCCACCTGTCTTGGGGTGGCACTGTAATTGATCCTGTCTTTACTTAAAAAGTTAATATTTTGTTCATCATGGATTTTCAGTGTGTAAGACCTTTCCCCCTTACCTGGGTCGGTTACACCCAGTACCCCTACTCGTCCTGCCCATCTTATACAGCCCTTTGGCAGCTGCTGCATGGTGTGGTGGATGTCCACTTGGTCTTGCCGCTGCCCAAGATGTACCTTGTATATGTTCCCTCAATAAACTCTGGTAATGATGGAGTTGCCAGCCTCTTTCTTGGGTCTCTCAGACCTGGGAAGTTTTACATAACAGATGCATTCTGGACTGGCATGATTCAGCCCTAAAGCACAGAGAGATAGCACTGGGCAAACACTGATGAGGCTCTGGGATCCTGGAGTGGGTAGGGCAGATGTAACTTGGGGAAGAGACTTGCCAGCTGCCTGAAGGTACAGGTCAGCTGACTTGCTGACTCTGCCCCTGGTGGTCCACCTGTTTTTAAGTGTCCTTATCTCAGGATCCCCCTCTCACCAGAGACAGGATCTTGGCTTCTGGACTTGACCTGCTAAAAATAAAGTGGGGGAGGGGTCATCCCCTGAGAACTGGGACCTCAGGCTATGGGTCATGTGACAGGGACCCCCTATCATCCCTCAGTGAAGACAGATGACCCAGGAAGAGCCCTAACTTCTTCCTCCCCCACTCCAGAGGCTTCTGGCCTCCATAACAACAGCTTCAGAACCCAAGCTCAGAAACGCCAGAGTAGGGAGCAGTGAACTGAGGGGCAGTGGGAGGTGGAGGCCCCCACACCAGGGTACCCACCTACCTTGCAGGTAGGGCCACAGGGCACAGGTTCCTCAAGGTGGCTGTTGGGCTCTGGGAGGGATCTCAATGTCTGGGAGCAATGGGTAGAGAATGAATGCTGGGAACCCAGTTGGCAGTGGTCTCTGGGTGGGTAGGGCACAGGGGACTCAAGGTGGCTGGGTGTTAAGTGTATAGGAGGGGACCCAAGAGACCATCCCTTCACTTCCTTCCCCAGCTCCCTCTGCACCTCACTCACTCAGGGGTCGGGGCTCTCCGGTGGTCATCGGGCCCAACTCCAGGTGCTGAACACGGCCCAGGGGGTGACCCCTGCATGGGCCATCTTTGGACCTGACCAGCGAGATAAGAGGTTGGAGCCGTGCTACTGAGCAGGACACCCCTCCCCCTGCCTTCTGTGTTGACTGAGGCTCTGCCCTTCTGCTCTAGATCACTCTCTCTAGTGGCAGCTGCTCTGCACTCTTTGCCACTGTGTGGCCCTACTGCCCTCAATGACTCCAAGCCATTCTTAGCTGCCCATGCTCCATCTCCCAGGGCCTGCCACTTCCCTGTCTCTTCGAAACAGTGTCCACTGCTCTCCAAACTCCGTGCTGGCGGTGACATGCAGTCACTCTCCTCCTGGAGAGCTCCCCCTGCTGATTCACCAAGCTCTGAGCACCTTGCACCACTGCCCACAGACCCGCAATCACTGCTCATTGTGTCAAGGTCCCTCACGTGACACCTGGGACCTGCCTGGTGCCCGCCCTGCCAGGGATGGCCTCTGTCCCTATCTCCAGCCCAAGCCCTGCCCTTTCCCTCCGCTCATGCTAGGCCACCCACAGCCAGGCTGTGTCAGATGTGGCTCTGAGGTGCCTGCCTTGCCCAGTACCCAGTAAAGGGGCAGCCCTAGGTTAACCATGCTTGGTATTGTAGAGCCCTCCTCCCAGGTTATGAGAGCTGGGTTCTGCGCAGGGGGGTGGCGGGAGGGGGCCTTGGCTGACCAGTGGTATGGAGTGGAAAGATTGCCCGACCCCGAGTTAGGAACGTGAAGGAGGTAACAGCAGAGATTTAGGCAGAGGAGATGACAGGGGGCCGAAAGTTCATGGGAAAGAGGCTGGGGAGCCCTTGAGGCGCACAGTGGAGCAGGAACTGCATTATGAGTTGGTGGAAACAGGGCCAAGTCAAAGATGGTGGGAGAAACAGGAGAATGGACCAAAAGGGACTGAACCACAGCAACGGGGAAGGACCCACACCCTTGGCTCCTGGTGCCTGGTGCTCAAGACTTCTTTCCACTACCTCAGCTGCCTCTCTGCCCTGGGACCAGGCCTCAGGACATCACCTAGGCAGGCCCAGCAGAACTGAGGAGCAGGGACCACAGGGGTGGGCTTGGGTGGCAGGGGCCTCAGAGCCTACCCACTGTCCCTCCTTGAGCCCCACTGGCATTGCCAAAGCTGGGATCCCCGCTGCCGGTAGCAGCACCAGGCCAAGCCGACCCCGGGGAGCAGAGGCAGGAGGAAGCTGAAGATCACTGCCAGCAGGAAGGCATCGGGGTCTGCAGAGGACAAGGTGGGCTGAGTCCTGCGGAGTGCCCCACAGGGCCCAGCCCCACTATCCCCCGTGGGCGCACTTTCAGGCTGCACGGGGCCGCTGTCCAGGCTGCCGCCCGACCCCGGCTTGTCGCAGGAGGGTGGCGCCCAGCCGGGGTCACAGTGGCAGTGATGGTTGCTGTTGCAAACCTGCAGAGGAAGAGAAAAGGAGGGCCCCATGGGATCAGGACCTCAGGGTCACCCGCCCCCCGGCCCCGCCACACACACACACTCAAGACCACTCACCCCATGGCCATGGCAGGCGGTCAGACAGAGCTCCAGCTCCTGGAAGGTCGTGTTCCGGCAGCGCCTGTCCTGGCACACCTGAGGGCAGCGGTGTGCACTGAGCGCTGTGGGGGAGTGTCGCTTTGGCAGAGAGGGGCGGGTGGACGGGGCTCACCATTGCAGGTCCACACGGGGTGCCTGGCTCCACCAGGCCCACGTCGGGCAGGTCCAGCTGGGCACCCGGTAGCAGGAAGGCGCCCCGGCAGGTCACCTCCCCGCTGTCCAGGCGGAGGGTGGAGTCCACCGGTATCACGTGTGGTGCCAGGGGGCTCTGCTCCCCGCCCTGGCACTGCAGCCTCCCACACTGCGCATCCCTGGGGACCAATTGGCGTGTCAAGCAGCATGGTGGGGAGGGGGTCCCCTTGTCTCCAGGCCCCTCCCCAGCTCCCGGCCCCGCTGCTCCTGCTCTCACCTCTGCGCACAGGGCGCGAAGCTGCCGGCTTCATCGCTCCCGCAGTTGCCACTGGCGTCGCCTGCCGAGTTCACCGCGTGGAAACAGGCCTGGGGCGCTGGGCGGGAGCCTGGAGAAGCGGGCGCGGGGCTGGGGACCAGGCCGCTGCGCCCTCGGTGCCCTCCCACCCCCCGCCGCTCCACCTTTCCGAGAGCAGGAAACTCCTCAGACCCCCCAGGAAGGGACGGGGTGCGGGCCGCGCACGTCTCCTCACCAGGTCCCCAGAGCTGCTGGCACTGCTGCTCGAGCGTGGGGCACGCGCCGTCCCGGCAGTAGCCGCGGCCGCCGGCGCAGGGCGAGCCGTCCTGGAGGTGCAGGTCCGGGGGACAGTGGGGAGAGGCGCCCGTGCAGAACTCCGGGAGGTCGCAGTCCCCCGCCGCCCGCCGGCACGGCGCGCCCGCCGGCTTCAGCTGTGGTGGCCGCGTGGCGCCGGGGCAGGGACACCGGCGGTGAGCTCCGCGCCACGGCGGGGCCGGGCGGGCAGGGTGGACCCCGGCGCGGGCCGAGCGCGCACCGCGGGGACGGAGGGCGCCCGCCTGGCCCGGAGAACGGGGCCGCCCTGAGCACCTCCTCCCCACCCCCGGCCCCGGGAGCCGGCCACGCCCTCACCTGGCAGCCGGCACAGCAATCGCCGCGCGAGCACCGCGCCCCCGCGCGCAGCGAGCAGTTGTGGGCGAAGCAGCAGGGGTCGGGGCACTCCTGGAGCCGAAAGGCGAGAAGCGGGGCAGGTGAGGGAGCAGCGCCCCATCTGGGCGGAGCGGGGCCGGGGCCAGCTGGGCCCCGGGACGGCGCACCGCGCTCACCTGGTCGGCGCCGCCCTCGCACTCCTCCTCCTCGTCCACGAAGCCGTCGCCGCAGCGCGCCCCCCGCACCGCCAGCCCCGAGCCCGGCGGGTTGGCGAGGCAGGAGCCGCCGCCCTTGCGGAAGAAGGCGCGCAGCTGGCGGCGGCTGCAGGCGCTGAACACGCGGGGGAACGGGGGCCTGCGGGCGGGAAGGGCGGGGGGCGTGCCGGGGTCACCCCCAACCCCTCTCCTCAGCCCCCCCAGACACCGTGCGGCCCCACAGCGGTGCCGGCGGCTCGAGCGCTTCAGGGGCGGAGTCGCCCCGCGGGGCCGAGGCGGAGCGCGGACCCCGGGGCCAGCACGCGGGCCTGGAGGTCGGATCCCGGCCCCGCGCGCCAGTCCCGTAGGAACGGCCTGGCTGGGCGTTTCCGAAAGAATCGTTACACCCTGTTCGCTCCCCTGAAGCCCCAGAACTCGGGGAGGCACCAGGATCAGGCCCCACTGGGCAGGAGAGGCAGCTGAGGGAAGCATTCGCCCGAAGGAAGCGGCCCGGGGGGCCCGGGGCTGGGGAGCCTCCCTCGCAGCTCCCCCCCACCTGGTGGTACCCCCTCTCCTCTCCCCCACCCGGTGGTACCCCTCCCCCCCACCCGGCGGCCGTACCCCGTGGCCGCTGCCATGACGCAGCCGCCCGGCTCCGAGGCCGCCCCCACGCAGCAGCCGTCGGGGTCGTGGCTGAGGCCGAGGCTGTGGCCGATCTCGTGGGCCATGGTCGCTGCAGCGCCGACGGGGAGCTCCGCGTGGTCCTGCGAGGGCGCGGGGCGTCATCGCGGGCTGCGGGCCCCCGCCCCGCCCCGCTGCCCGCCCCCGGCGCCCGCTCACCGCGGTGACGCCCCCGGAGGTCTCCGCGAGGCACACGCCTTCCACCGGGGCCAGCCCCACCGTGTCGCCCCGGAAAGCGCGGCCCCTGGGGGTGGAGGGCAGCGTGACCGGGCCGCGGGGAGGAGCCCCCGGCGGGCCGGGTGCGGGCGGGGGCACCCACGTGAGCAGCTGCGTGGAGTCGTGCGGCCGCCGCCCCCACAGCCCCCGGCGCCACCGCAGGAAGGCCCAGAGCGTGCGGTTCGCGTCCGGCGTGATGCGGATCTGGTCCCGCTCGGTCCACACTTCCAGGCCGGTCAGCGCCACCTGGATGTCCAGGGTCCTGAGGATCTGTGGTCAGGCGGGGCGGGCCTGAGGCAGGGCGGGCACACCCCCTGCTGGCGCCCCCTTCCCGGCACCCCACCCCCCCTCCAAGCCTGCCTCCTCCGCGGGGACCCGCCCGCCCCGGGGCCGCCCTGCCGGGGACGCCTTCCCACCCATCGCCCGCACCTGGGCCACGTAGTGGGCGATCTCCAGAAGCCGCTGTTTGGTGCGGTTTAAGTCCCGGTGCTGGGTCACAAACTGGAAAGGCAGCCATACGGTGACGGTGAGGGACAGGCTGGCTGGGCCCTCTCAGCCGACAGCCCCGGGGCCTCCTCTCACCAGGGTGTGATCCGCCACGATGTACAGCTCCAGGAACTTGGGGCTGCGATGGGCCTCCCGCCAGTCCTGCGGAGAGGCAGCATGACCCTGAGTGGCAGGCTCTGGCTCGAAGCCCTGACAACCAACCCCGATCCCTGGAAAGCACCAAGTTGACCTTAAAAATTCTCAAGACCTTGTTTCTTCAGCCTCCAAATAAGCAGCAGGACAGGAGACCCTGACTTGGGCCACACTTTCCCGTCTTTCAGATTTGGAGGGACAGCCCACTCCCACCCCTGTCTGTGCCTCTGACCCTGATCGGGGTGGCAGGAGAAAGGCTGGCCATGTTCCTTTTGTCTGCAGGATCCTTCTGGCCACAGACCCCTTTCCAGCCAAGCAGCTGCTCTGTCCAGAAGATCCTGTGGGTTGAGGCATCCTCGGCCTCCCCAGCTGGCCAGGGATGCACATAATAGCTGACATTGCTGCTGAGCGTGATCAGACCCCTAGGATGCAGAGGGGTGCAGAAGGGGGTGTGAGCAAACTATCACCCCAGCCCCAAGCCCAGCCTCCTCCCCCAGGACTCCTCACCTTATCCCAGAGCAGGTGCTGAGGACTACCCAGGAGTCCGGGAAGCCCCTCACATGCCCATGGTAATAGCAATGATCCTGGAGAGCAAGGGGACCCAGCCTCAAATCTCAGCCAGGACTGAAGTGGGAAGGGCAAGAAAGCAGGCTTGGGGGTGGGGAAGGGTTGGCTCCAGCCTCTCCTTAGGAACAGGAGAATGGGGAAGGAATGGTGGGGGGCCCTCGGGGAGTGCAACCCTCACCCTGTCCTCAGTGCCCATGAAAGTATCTCACCCTCTGGTTGGGGACCAGCACCACTGGCTGCCCATCCGGGCTGTAGTGGGTTTCTGTGTATCCTGCGGCCAGCACCCTGCTGGGAAGGGGTGTTGTAGGGATTACCTAATTCAGCTCTGCCTCCTCCAGGATGCTAATTGAGCAGCTCTAATAGTGAGGCACAGGGCTAGCACTTAAGAAGCACCCAGCACGGCCCGGTGTTGCTCAGTGGTTTATCATTGACCTATGAACCAGGGGGTAACGGTTCATTTCCTGGTCAGGGCACATGCCCGGGCTGCAGGCTTGATCCCCAGTAAGGGGCGTGCAGAAGGAAGCCGGTCAATGATTCTTCCTCATCATTGATGTTTCCACCTCTCTTTCCCTTTCTGAAGTCAATAAAAAAAATTTTTTTTTTTTAAAGAAGCACCCACAGTGTGTCTTAGGAAAGGGACAGGAATGACTATGTGTTGCTTAGCTCAGAAAAACCTTGGGCTACAGGGAGAAAATCGAAGAGCAGGAAGAAGCTCTGGTGATGGCTTAGACACGGGAACTGGGAGTGTGGGAAGCTTCAGAGAGGAGCAGCAATAGGGGCAGTTTGTGATCCTGTGGAGCCTGTGGCAGGCAGCTGGTTCCCCAGGTCTAGGGCTGGGCAGAAGGAGAGGACTCAGGAGACACTGCTGAGGAGGTGGGGCTTGGAGCCAAGGAAGTGTGGTTGAATTCCCTAGGTGGCACTTCCTGCTGCCTAGCCGTGTTGGGCATCTGGTCAAACCTCTCTCTATTCTACCTCCCTATCTCAGGATCCTTAAATCTTCTCCTATGGCCTGCAGAGCCCACATATCTTCCCAATTGTCCTTCAGTGAGGCGCATTCCCCTAATGATTCCATCTTTGGGCCCCATCTCACCAGGATCCTTCCCACAAGATGGATCAACCACAAGTCAAGCTCTCTTAAGGAAAATCCTTGACCCCTGCCTCACCTTGATCTCTGTACTGCCAGACCACCCAAAGATCTGTGATGTCTCCACCCACCACCCACCCCCAGTCTTTCCTTCACCTTCTCAAGCTTTGCTTCTCATTCCATGCACATACACAACCTTAGGAGGTAGGTGATATGATCAACCCATTTAATGTGGGGGACACCAAACCCCAGAGAAACTGAGGGTAGGCATGGTGGAACTAGCTTATTCCTAGTCCATCTGATTCCATGGGGGAGAATAACATGTGTGGAGAGCTTAGAGCAGTGCCTGCAATGAAACAAGCTCTGGATACATAAATAACTGTTGATAATACAGTCAGCATGGTTTGAAGATCCCACACTCTATCTTGGACACCCACCCCATCCAGCCCAGCTCTGCCTGCTCATTCACCAACTTAAAATCTCTGGCTCTGCACCATCCAGGATACTCAGCACTAAAATGGCCTCTATGATCCAGCCCCACTGGAACTCCCCAAATCTGTTGCCCTTTGGTCCCTTCCCTGCCGGACAAATTGTGCTCCCTGAATGTGCCTTGATCTTGGCACCACTTCACCTTTGCCCTTAGCCTGGCGTGCCTGTCCATCCAGGGGACCTATCTTGGATTCTCTGTGGACTCAGGGTTCTTTTCGAGAACCCATCAGGTGATGCGCACTTATTTCTGGCAGGGACTCCTTTCTGACAAGAAGCTCCTGGGCCTGGGTGAAAGATGTGCCCCAGAGCAGGGCTGACCCAGCCCAACAGGCCATTTCAGCCTCAAGGGAGCCCTCCCCCTTCCCGCCTCCCTCCCGGGTTTCCACCAGCCCCTGCCCCCAGCATTGTTCCCCACCCCCAGAGAGAGAGAGGCTGTCTTGGCTCCCAGCCCTCTCCCTGGCCTGGTACTCACTGGTTCTTCTCCAACTCCAGGAGGAGCTTCTGGCCTCCAGCCTCCAAGGCTACCAGCGCCGAGTCGAGCTTCAAGGCCTGGGCAAGAAGGAGTGCAGGGCGGAGGTGGCACGCAGCCTGGCCTCCTGCTTGCCAGGGAGCTGGTGGGTGGGGAGCCAACTGGCCAGGTAGTTCATGGGGAGAACATGGAGCTGAGGGGCAGAAGGGTCCTCACTTGCCCTCGTGGGCATGGATGGGTGTGAGGGTGAGAGCATGCTGATGGGCATGGATGGTGTGGGGGTGAGATGTTCCCAAACTCAGGATGTTTGTTCTGACAACAGCCATTTGATGTAGCCTGTTAGGTACACACCACTTCCTCTCTAGAGAGACGAGGGGCTCCAGAAAGGTGCCCTGCCTTGCTCAAGGTTCCTGGGCCTTCCCTCTGGCTCTTCCTCCTCTTTCACGCCTAGGCTTCCTCTAGGCAGGAAGGAAGTGGGGTCCTGAAGACAGTGCAGGGGGTGGGTGGATGTCAGGTAGCCATGGCTCGGGCCTCCTTACAACCTTTTGTTTTGGCATCTTTTCTCCCCACTTCCTGTAGAATGCAGACTTTACTCCTCCACCTCCAATTCTGACAAAATGTCAGGCCCTGAAATTCCTTTGTCTCCAGCAGGCTCTCCCACACCTGTTTCATGGGTCCTATGAAGTAAACACAGACCCCTTGCCTAGGCCAAGAGAAAAACACTGGCGTTCTTGGCCGGATTGGGCGGGGGAGAGGTGGGCCAGGCCAGCCTCTCCTTCACTGCTCCCGAGGCTGCGTCCCACGTGGGAAGACTCATCTGCCTCCCTTGTCCATCAGTCTGGCTGGCGGCCCGGAGTCAGAGGCAGCCCAGGAGCCTCCAGGAGAGCTGCTGTGTCTTTAGAATGCTAGCCCAACCCTCGCTGGCCCTTCCTTTTTAGTCCACAGTGCACGGGGCTGGGCCGGGGGCCAAGGGGCTCCCAGTCTTGGAGTGGAGACTTCCTCCGCAGGTGGGGAACAGACAGCTCCCTGCCCCAGCAAGGCCCCAAGCATGAGCTCATAGGGCCGGAATGCCATTTGCTTTATTGGAGGAAGGTTTGTACGAAGGAAAGACAGCGGCCTCAAAGAAAAGCCTCCTCTTGCCACCCTCGGACCCCAGAATCCCCTCTCTGCCCCTCTGCCCCTCTGTCCCCCTGCTGTCCTCACTTCTTGCCCTCCGAGTGACTTTACTCCTCACTACGTACCCTGAAATGTGAGTGTTTCCTTCCTCTGGGACAGGACGCCCTGCCTCAACACTGACCTCATCTTGGCAGGCTTCCTGGGGGCAAGGGCCAGTCAGTGGGGAAAGCAAGGCCCCTCTGGGATTCAGCTCCTGGGCACAGCCCAAGCCAGACCAGGAAGGTCCACAGTTTGGGCGCCTCCAGCCTGAGCCCAGCCTTGCCCTCTGCTGGTGATGTCCAGGAAAAGGATCTCGAAGCTTGGGCCAACGCCATGCTTGACCACTTGAAGGGGGACCCTGAGGGTCTGGGGGAGCCAGTGAGGGAGCTGTGGGCCTGTGTCAGCCTCCCAGCCTCATGGCAGTGCTCTCCTGTCTTCCTCCTAGGGACCTGGGACAATGGGTTGTCCTTTCTTACCTGAAAATTCAGGATGAAGAGGGCTCTCTAGGTTTGGGGCACATTGGCCAATGGTTTGAAGTCTTTCGGACCCAAGTGGGTCTCAGACTTTTGGGCGAAAGAGCTAGGTGAACTTGGGCAGTTTCTCCAACCTCTCTGGGCTTCAGTATTTCCTCTCTGAGATGGGCATCCCCAGCCACTGGCCTCCTGGTTTGCAGCACAGCTAGCTGTGTGGCACATGTGAGTGGGGCTATGGTTACTCTGAAAGTGTGTGATGGGTGGCTGTTGGGAGGAGACGGGGGCAGAGCATCCTGGAGAAATAAAATGGGTGAGCTTGCATCTGAGGGCCACCAGCAGAGTGGCCAGTACCCCCTGGACAGAGGTGGATTCTGCATGAGCCCGGGAGGCTAAAGTTTCAGGCCCCTTAATGGCAGGGTCATGTAGGAGACAGCAATGTGTCCACAGGGTCACATGTTCTGGAAAACTTTGTGAAAGGCCAAGTTTGTGTTTTCTTAAAGAGACCCCTGAAGTTTCATGCCTGGAGAGTTGTGGAAAGGAAGAGAAAGAGGAGGCAGTGGGAGTGAGGGAGAAGCCTGAAAATGACTTCCATGTGTGCCGGTTCACATACTCTAGATGTCTCCCCACCTCTGCCTGCTCACCCTTCGGGGAAGAGCCTAACGGACTGGGAGGGGGGCTGAGGGAACACAGTAAAACTGCCACCCTGCAAGGTGGGGAGGGGCCAAGGGGCTGCAGAGCCTGGCCCTGCAGAGGAGGGATGCTGTGGCACTGACCGGCTCCTCCAGGGTGACCACGCGCCAGGCTCCTCCGTCCAGGACCCAGTGAGGGGTGACTGGCTCTCCGGGGGTGTTTCCTGGTGTGAAGACAGAGCACAGGGTGAGCAGGGACAAGAGAGGGATGGGGCTTGACAGCAGCAGGGAGGACCATCCATCTTCAACAGCCCATGGGGTGTCCTGGGATCTGAGGAGCAGCCTTGGGGTGGGGGGTGGGGGCGGCAGAAGAGAGACAGAGGAGCCTAGGAAGGATAGTTCTGCTGGGGATGCTTGGAGCCCCACGGATCTTGGGAGAGGCTTGGTGTCAAAGGTCACGAGGGAGAGGCTAAGGCCAGCAGTGCAAGGGGGGAAGAGGAAGGCAGCCGGGGTATTTTTAGACTGGGCAGCAGATGCCTTGAGGGGGAGAGATCTGTGAAGAGGGTGCCTGTGTCTCCACCACCCTCTGGGAAAAACAACGGCTAGATGTTTTCTTGGGAGACTCACTTGGCTCAGAGCTGCCTTTGGGGGCTTCATGCAGGAAGTGGGGCTTCTGGGGACCTGGGCCCAGAGGCTGGGGGGCAGAGCCTGAGTGCTCCCAGCGGGAGTGGGTGTGCTTCAGGAGCTCCAGGAGGAGTACAGAACCAAGCATTACTCAGAGGAGGCCGGAATGCTCCCCTGGAATGCCCCCAATCATCTTCTTCCCAAGGACTAGAGTAACTCGCACTACACCCCCCTGTAGGAGGCAGGCCCCAGGCAGCCCAGAGCCTGCAGGCAGCCCACCCAGCTCCCAGACTGACAGCTCCGTTACCTCCCCCAGCCCTGCCAGGCTGAGACCTAGTCCTGTGGGAGTGGCTTAGCAGCTGCCAGGCCACCACCCCAACTCCCTTCTCCTTCTCTGTCTCCTCCCCTGACCCCATCATCAAAGACCTGGGAGAGCAGCAACTCCAGGAGTTCCCTTCCCCCAAGAAGCCCTCCCTGATTGGATGAGTGAGTTGCTATCAAGCAGTTGCCATCAGACAGGACAAGTGTGGGCAAGGGTCTCAGTGCTTCTGGGGAGAGGGGAGGACCTCTCAGCCCAGAGAGGATGTCAGTGGGTGTGGAGAACCAGGTCTTGCTGGGCCCAGGCATCCCACATATTGGCCTCTGGCACCTTGATGAGGGAGAAGGGGGCAGAGATGGAGCTGTGGTGACCAGATGAAACCAGGGGAGCCAGTGTAGTGCTGGGGAGCATAGAGCCCCTCTCCACGCCTCCCCTGGCTCCAGGCTGAGGAGGAGGAACCAGTGGAGTGCCTGGGGACTGTCACCAAGAGATTGAGGGCTGTGGTCCCTTCCCTGAGGGTTCAGGGGTCCTATCCCTGTTGGGTTCCCCCTCCACAGGGCTCTGCAAACTGCCCCCTTCCCAGTCCGGCCTGTCTGGCCTTCTCCCTGACCCTCCCAGGCATTTGAAGTCCAGGCCTCCGCCAATCCTCCCACCTACTCAGAGCTGCTGATCCAGCCCGGCCTCAGCCCCGCCGAGGGTTGGAGAGGTCACCCTCCGTGAGAAGCCCTCCTCCTCTAACCAAACATGGCAACAGTATAAACTAGTTACACCCTGGCCCAGGGCCCAGGATGGGGGTGAGCTTGGGTGATGGGTGAAGGTCACAGTCAGAGATCACAGCAGGGTTTCTGGCGGGCCAGCGGGCTGGGGGCTTTCCAGAAGGGGAAGACCCTTGAGCCCTAAGGAATGGAGGTGCAGGGATGTTGCCCCTGGAGGATGGGGCCTGGGAATCCAGGCAGAGGGGTTTGAGGGGCAGCGCTGCTCGGAGGATAAGCATTCCTGCCACTGGTCGCGGGCACAGTGGCAGTTGGGCAGAGGGTGCAAATCTGGCGAGAATCCCTGGGCAGGTCCCAGGACACCTTCCCAAACCCTCTCTACTACCCGTCCTGGAGGCGCATTCCCGGGAGGGGGTCGGTTCAACCGCTCCATCTCCTGACAGTGACCAAGCCCGTCCCTCCGGGCGCGCCCACTCACCGCGGAACGCCTCGGCCCCCCACACCGACCACGGTAGTCCCAGCAGCAGCAGCAGCCAAGCCGGCGGCGACCCTGGAGCCCTCAGAGACCCCCGGCGCATCGCGGTGGGCGCCTGGACTTCTGAGCTCCGGCTCCGGCTCCGCTCCGAGCCCCGCCCCAGCTGGAGCGCCGCCGACCCACTCCCTAAGCAGCCGGCCAGCCTCATCTGCCCAGCCCTCCCCGCACGCAACCCCGGCCACCCGCGCCGCGCCCGCAGCCAGTCCTCTCCCGACCCTGGCCGGCAGAACCCGCGTTCGCCAGCCCCCCGAACCCGGGGCGGCCCCGCTGGCAGTCTAGGGGAGTAGAACTTGCCTGGGCGGGAAGGGAATCCCCCGGGACCGGCCCGCGCCATCCCGCCCACAGGTCTCCCAGAGCCCCATACTTGTAGGAGTGGAGGGTGGGAGGGGGTGCAGACCCTCGGGAAAGGGCTTTGAGGACCGTAGCAGAGGGGACAAAGGCCACCTGTCGCTGCTGGGGTCTGCCCATGGGAAGTCCCCGCTCCGAGATCTCCTGGGGCGGACCTCTGCCCCCTCCTTGTCACCAAGTCTGCCCAGAGGCGCCCTGGAGAGCACCCCTAGCAGAAGGGAGGCGGTGCTCCCGGGTGGGCGAGGGGCGCGAGCGGAGGCCGCTCTCCTGACGACTCTGTGCCACTCAGAGGTGGGGCCTGGCGCACAGGTGTAGGGGCGGGAGAAGCCCTAAGTCCCTGGCATGGGCCTGCGGTGGAGTGGGGGGTACAAAACCATAGACTCCCACTCCCGGACGTTAGGGATCCTTCGGCCACTGTAACATCTGCTTCTTGTTTTAAAGGTTTGTTTGTGTACTGAGTAGCAAATTGGAAGTTGCAAGTATTCCCATGGGGAGAAGTATTAACTTTTAAGCAAATCTATTTGTTGCTGAGTAATCAGAGTGTGGCAATTCAGTTAGTAAGTTTCAGCAGCAAGGGAAATCCATGTTCGCTTAATTCAAACATCAAAAAGTATAAGATGTTCAGGTAACATCCCTCCCTCTTCTGTGTCCACCTTCTCAGCCCACATCCCCCATCAGGAAGCCACTAATTATTAATATAGGCTTTTAGATTGTTTTATCCATTCCCGAGATAATACAGACATATTTTTCTCCGATTAACATTTTTTTGCACCTTGATTTTTTTTCCCACTTAATACACTTTGGAGATTCTTCTATAGTGATAATGAGACCATTCAGTGAATTTAGAGCAGTCTCATTATCACTATTCTCATAATTATTAAGGTACAATTTACATACAATCCGATGCACCTTATATGACATGCAATTAGATGAGTTTTGATAAAAGTAGAAATGCAGGGTCTTATGGTAAGGGCATAATTTAATTTTTAAAGAAATTTTTTCAAAGTGGCTGTACCAGTTTACATTCCCACCAGCAATGTATGAAAGTTCCAGTTTCTCTACATTCTTACCAACATTTAGCGTTGGTACCAGGCTGGTGTGTTCAGTGATTGAGCATCGACCTATGAATGGGGGGCCCCAAAGACACAGTCAAGGCTCAGGTGCATTCAAAGGGTAATGTGATGTCCTTTGGCAAAGTGAAGAAGGTGCTTTAAAAGAATCTGTACTCGGTCAGAATTTGGTTAGGCTTCCCTAGACACCCAACATAAAAGGTGGGAGATTTTTTAAAACCATCTTATTGAAGTTAGTTATATTTTCAGAAAAATGTGCCCTAAGTGCCTTTTAACGACCCTCGGAAAAGGGCTTTGAGGACCGTAGCATAGGGGGACAAAGGCCACCTGTCGCTGCTGGGGTCTGCTCATGGAAAGTCCCCGCTCCGAGATCTCCTGGGGCGGACCTCTGCCCCCTCCTTGTCACCAAATCTGCCCGGAGGCGCCCTGGAGAGCACCCCTAGCCGAAGGGAGGCGGTGCTCCCGGGTGGGCGAGGGGCCCGAGCGGAGGCCGCTCTCCTGACGACTCTGTGCCACTCAGAGGTGGGGCCTGGCGCACAGGTGTCTTCAATGACTTTTCACAAAGTGAATCCACCCTTGAAACCTGCCCTAGACCAAGAAACAGCACCCTGTCTCATCCCCGAAATCCCTTTGTTGGTCCCTTCTGATCATGGCCTTTCCCCATAAGTAACCACTATTTTGACTTTCATCACCATTGATTAGCTTTGAACTTCACGAGAATGGAATCATGCCATCTACACTGTTCAGTGCCTGACTCATTTCACTCAATATTATGCTAAACATGTGTAGTTGTAACTCCTAACTGCTGTATAATGTTCCATTGAGTGAATATAGCACAATTCATTTATCCATTCTATTGTGTTTTTGTTAATCCTTACCTGAGGATATTTTTTTTTCATTGCTTTTTTTAGAGAGAGGGAGGGAAAGAGACACACAGAGAGAAACATCAACGTGAGAAAGGCACATCAATTGGTTGCCTCCCACACGGAGGTGCAAGAAAAAGACTCACTCCAGTTATGTTGTAGGATGGAGGTTTATTGGAAGGAAATGCCAGACAGGCTCCCAAGGAAGGGTCTAGCCATGAAGCACTGAAAAGATTGGGACCTTGGACCAAGAAGGATCCCAACCACTGCTAATGGAGCTCATTAGTCCTCCCATTTCTTCCCAACCTGTTAGATCCGTGCTAACGTCCTATTACTCCCCATGTTTCTCAATCTAAAGCCCAGAGCAGTGGACTCTTTGTTCCTCCCACCATCTAACACCGGGCTGTCAGGAGAGTCACTAGCCTACCCAAGAACTGGCTCCCCTCAGGTACTGACTTCCTGGGAGCACATCATTACTTCTTGGTGACCCTCATTCATCTTAACAGCCTCTGGCAGGAGCCTCCAGGAAGAGGATGTGAACTCACTGGATCATGGAGAGGAATGTACTTGGAGCAAAAAGAAGGATGCTGTGTCTGCTCCCTAGGGGTCGGGAAGCGGAAGGGGGCACCTCTTCTTCCAGGGACCAGATCTGACATAAGATGTCTGCTCAGGCAACCCCACTACCTGGCATGCCCTCTCCCTAGGGACCATTAAACCTTCTTGATTTTCTCAGTCTTAATGTTTGAGGACTGCCTCTTCCAGGAAGCCCATGACCATAGCTTGCCCTTCAGCAGATTGGCACTGAGATAGAATGTGCCCTGCTAGCAGCATTCTCATCATTGTCAAAAGTCTCAGGGATGAATCTATAGTTAGGATAGAATCAAAACTACATTTCCCACAATCCCTTGCAGCCTCTAGTGGCTTAACTCTAGCCAATGAGAAGTGAGTGGATATGACATGTGCAACTTTCAGTTATGCCCACACTGCGTTCACATCTCCAACAAGAAGAGTGGGAATGGTGTACCTTCAACTTCCACTCTTCTTGTTGGAGATGTGAACGCAGTGTGGTCATTGTGAACCCTCATAATCAAGATAAGCTAGAAGGATCCAGAGCACCAGCAACTTAAATTACCATAACATACTCAAACTAGTATGGGAGAGAAAAATAAAATTTTCTCAAATTGAATTTCTGTGTTTGTCTCTTGTTAGAGCACTTAACTAATATTCTAACTAGTACAGAGTTCTAGTACAGTGTGAGTATGTACTAATCCATCCAAACAGTCCAGAATGGGCTTGAACAAGAGAGATGTGAAAAGGAAGTATATTGGAAGATAAATGAAGAAATGAGATCCAGAGAAAAGAGGAGAAGTGGACAACATGATCAACTCCTTTTTCTTCAGCATCCTCCAAGGTCAACACCTTCCTGGGTATATTAGGGTTCACCCCCTACTCTCACCACCTATTTTTCTTGGGGCCAGAGGTTTGGAATCAGGTCATAGAATGTTAGATGTCACAGCGTTGTTTTCACAGAGGTGGTCAGGATCCATTGCAGCCTTGTTTACCAGGACCAAGTCATCACAGATTCCATTGGACTCCTCCTCCTAAGGGCAGGCAATGCCACATGGTCAGCTCAGGGGTGAAGCACAGGATGAAGTTTCAAATGTGGCTGCATCAGGATCCATGAGTTTCCCATCGAGAAAACCCTGGTCACAGGAGGACTCTGGGAGATGTCATAACCTGATCCCTAACTCTGGAGGGCAGTTCCCCAGACCCCAAGCCTTGGGTAGGGGTCTCAAGAGAATTGGTGAGAATGTGCATGACTATAAGCCCTGTCTCAACAAATGGATTATCTACAGAAGGGGAAACATTAAGGGGAAGGAGAAACAGTTTTTCACTCTTGCCCAGGTAATGGGCAGAGAGACGCCAAAACACAGGTGGCGTTCCAAGATGTGTCTTGAAAGTAGAGGTGTCGCTGCTAATTTCAGAATGTCTGTCCCTCCCAGTCATTTAGCCAGCCGCACAGCAAGCACATGGCTTCTCTCTGCCCTGATTGGAATACGGCTCTCCCTATCTTCTCAAGGAGCTCTGGATCTCTATATTCTGTCCCTCTACCCCCAGAAACCAGCCTATAAATGAGAGCAGTCTCTAGGGGCCAGCCCTGCATTGTGGGGTAGTCAGGCATTATGTCTGTGTGTGCCCACATGGTTGTTAGATACCTGCACGGTGTCCTTCTGAGAAGCCATCTCCATCGAATTCTCACCCACGCTCAGCTTATGAAAACGTCTCCTACAAGGGCAAGAGTGGACTCAGAGAGCCTCTCCTCTCCCCGCCTGTCCCCATTTCTTTCACCCACCCTACACGCTTGTCCCAGACTGCTCACTGCACCAAGCAGTGGGGAGCATTGTGGGGAGTGGGTACCTTATCTTTCATCCCTCCCAGCCCTTTCTTCAGCATAGACAGGGTAGAGATAAGGAGAGAAGAAAACTACTGCAAGGTTGATTTAAAGAGAATTCTAGAAAGGATATCTAAATTTGGAAAGTGGGAAAGGAGGAGGACAGGATAGAAAGTATGGAGCTTATGAATTTGGCAGGAAGGACATGGAGGAATGTTAGGGAAAACAGAGAAGGCTGAGGTGGCCCCACCCACTCTCCAGCTCTGTACCCACCTCCAGGTGTAGTAGGCTCCCAGGACCAACAGGAGGAAGAGGAGGCTAGCCAGCAGCCCCAGGAAGCAGAGTAGGTTCTGGAACAGATGCAGGCGGTGCAGGGCTGGAACACAGGGCACAGCTCAGGGGACAGCTGTGGCACCAGGCCTTCAAAGCTCCTTTCCAGGTGACTTTGCCAAGGTGAAACCTTTTCTAACTCTCACTTTATGTCAGGAGGGTCCCCATGCTAAGGAGCTTCAAGCAACCAAACTAGACTAGACAGGCAAGCTGAAGCAATTAGGGAAAACCTCAGAAGGAAGCCTTGGGACCTGAGCACCAGGCCTTGGGCAGGATGGTCTGAGAAATGGAGCCCTCCCTCACCTCTGGTTCCAAAATAGGTGGAGGCAGAGGCAGAGCCCAAGGCATTGGAGGCAGAGCACACATATTCCCCTTGGTCACTAGGCCTCAGCTTCTTAATGTCCACCCTCAAGGCATTGGGGGTAGCTGAGACGTGGATGTGGGGCTCTGCTGGAGTGCTCAAGGGCTGGCTGGAGGCCACCACTCGACTGCCAAGGTGGAGGGTCAGGCTGGCTAGGGGTTCGCTGTCCACTCTGCAGTCCAGAATACCCTGGATGCCACCCTCAGGTTCCACAAAGACCGTCATGGTGGGTGTCTTGGGAGGGTCTGTGGGAAGACAGAGAGTGTGGTGATTATAGAAAACAACCACAAATTCCTCTCCTCCCTGTACCCGTGCAAGGTGATGTTGCTGCTCCTCCCATTCAGAGCCTATTTCCTCACCCCTTGACTTGCTTTGACCACTGGGAGGCAAAAATGACATTGCATAACTTCAAGGATAGATCTAAAAGTCCTCACAGCTTCTGCTCTCCTTGGAATACAGACATGTGGGAAATCCAGGCCAGCCTGTTGGACACATGTGGCCCAGCCGGCAGCCATCCCCAACCACCAGGCATGAGGGTGAGGCCATCCTAGACCACAGTTCAGCCATTAGACAGTTGCAGCCACATTAAGTGAAACCAGAAAAACTGCTCAGAAAGGAATGTAAGAACAGAATGAAGAAAGTCAGAATGTATGAAGGACTGACTTTCCGGCCCACAGAACTGTGATCAAATAAAATGGCTATTGTTTTAAACACTAAGTCTTGGGGTTGCTTGTTACACAGCAATAGCTGACTGAAACAGCATGAGGCCCTAGTGGAAAATGGACTAGAGAACCAAGATCAATGAAGGCTTATTGTGCGCCAGGCATTCTGCATGCTTTATGTCCTATGTGCCTCATAAGGTGAGGGGACTGACATTTGCAGATGAGGAAACAGATGCACAAAAAGTCAATAGGAGTCCCTCAGTCCAGGACTCCATGCTTTTGAAGTCTTTGCTCTTTGCAGGCAGAAAGGGAAGAAGACCTGAGGTGGGCATGTGAGCAGTAGGGAAACTGAGGCGGAGGGTTGTGTCACACTCACAGAGCACACGGAGCATGACTGGAGCAGAGGTGGTGGTCCCAGTGGGGAGCTCAGCCCGGCAGTGGTACACTCCAGCTTGGGCACGGGACACGTAGGAGAAGGAAAGGGTGGACACAGGCTCTGCGTATAATTGCCGACCATTCCAGAACCAAGTGAAAGTGGAGTTGGCCATGGGCCTGGGGCCACCAGGAAGGTGACAACTCAGGTTCAGCGCTGCACCCTCAGGCACATCCAGGCCTGGTTCCGCCACCACACGCACACCTGCGGGCCAAGGACCAGGAGCTGGTTGGGGATCTGCAGGCCTAGGTAGGATCTGAGGGGGATCTGAGAGGCCTCTGTGCATTATGGGAAGTTCTTATCTGACTTGGAATCTGAGCCCCAAAGGTGGGACTGTGTCCCCATCAGACTAAGATCTCTGAGAACAGGGCTGTCTCTCATCCTCACACGAGAAACCTCCAGGGTAGGGCTGTGCTGCCCTTTCTCACCAAACTAGATGTTCTGACGGATGAGGCTGTGTCCTACCCTCAGACTGGACTCCCAAGGGTGAGGCTGCACCTCCTCCCTCAGCCTGCTGCGGGTAGGACTCTGTCCCTCTTCCCACCCAGGTTTCCCTGGTGCAGTGCACTGTTCCCAGACTGCGCTCTGTGAGAGCAGGGTTACATCTCCTCTGCTCCCAAACTCTTCTTGAGCATTGTTACACCTCTGCTCTCACAGGGAGCTCTCCAAGGGTAAGGTTGTTTCTCCCTCAGGCTGGGCAACCCCCTCCAGTGGGAGCTATCCCTCTTCCATTAGATCAGGCGAAGCTACATCTACCCTTTTAGGCCAGTCAAACCCCCTCTACATGGACTCTGACCCCACAGCACCTGAGCCCGTCCCCTCCCCCATCGCCCACTCACCTTCTGCCTGTAGCTGTCCTGTGGTACTGACTGAGCCCAGCAAGTTGTGGGCTTTGCAGACATAGGTGTTCTCATCACCTGAGGGCACATCTTGCACCTGTAGCCGAAGGGCATTGCGGGCCACCTGGACATGGCCCGAACTTGATGCCAAGCCATGGACCCCATGGCTGGTGGCCAGGACCTTGCCATCCCGGGACAGGGCCAGCTCGGCAGGTGGCTCGCTGTCCACAGTGCACTGCACCACAGTCATGGGGCTGGCCCTTGAGTCTCGGAAGGAGGACAGGACAGCATCCCGAGGAGCATCTGGGGGTAGGCAGGGCACAGTTGGGGTCATTGCTTGGAAATCCTATTCTGTCCATTGTCCACCCTCCTGGCATTGGTGAGGCTGAAGCCTCTGGACAAAGTAATTTTCTAGAAGGGCCACCTTCTCAGGAGTCCCGTGAGAAGATTCTTCAGGCAGGGGTCACAGGGACCCAGGGCCTCTTTCCTCACCATCTGTCCTTCTTTCCCCAAGTGCCCATTCCCAGCCCACTGCCATCCTGTGCCCACCCCCATCAGGGCCCCAAAGTTCCCTCCACCACCCTGGGTACCCCTATCTGAGGACCCCTGCTCACAAAGGACTTGCAGGGCTGCAGGGCTGGAACTGCGTGTGCCCTGGGCATCCTGGACTTGGCAAGAGTAGGCACCGGCATGAGCCCGAATAGCCACTGGGATTGAAAGGGAGGCGGAGGGCCCTTCCTGCAGCCAACGGCTGTTGTGATACCAGGTATAGAGGGTGGGTGGGCTGGCAGCAGGGTCCTCACAGGTCACTGTGATGGAGGCCCCCTCGGGCACCGCGGCCGACGGAGCCAGGGTCACCTGCACACCTGTCCCAAGGAGGCCAGGGTCAGCGGGGCCCCGCCAGATACACCAGAGCAGATCCCACCCCTGGTGGCCTTGACCTGAGCCCTGCCTCACCCTCTAGCCGCAATTCCAGGGACGTGTTGACCTGGCCCAGAGGGCTGCGGGCCAAGCAGCTATAGCGCCCCTCATCCCTGGGCCGGGGCTCCCACAGCTCCAGGCGCAGGGTGTTGGGCACAGAGGCTTCAGTCGAGGAGGCCAGGAGGCGACCGGCATGGCTGAGGGCCAGCTGGGCGGGTGGGTGGCTGTCCACAGTGCACAGTAGCAGGGCCAGCCGCCCCCCACGACTCTCCAGGAGGTAGGTCAGGCGCAGGCTGCGGGGCGCATCTACAGGAGCACGAAAGGTGTGGACAGAGTTCAGACCGCAGCCCTGAGGAGGCCAGTGTGTAGGTGCCATTCAAACCAGGAGGGCCTAGGCCTGCTGTGGTTTCTCCCACCCCAAGTGCTTCCACTTGCTCATCTGGGGCACTGCTGCTCTGCCCAGAGGTAACCTGTCTCCATTAACCCCCCTCTCCCTCCCGCCTCTCTTACCTCCCCTGCTCCCCCCCGCCAGACTCTCATGCTCCTGTGAAGGGCTCCATCAGCTGGCCGAGTTCTGGTACTGAGTTCCTCTGGCCATGCCCTGATCCCTGTAGGCTTCTGTCATTCCTTCCAGCCCCACCCTGCCACCAGCCACTCACAGAGGACATCAAGGATGACAGGTCTGGAGAAGCGTGGTGCCTGGCCAGGGACTGCCACACCACAGTGGTAGGAGGCAGCATCGGTGACTGTGACATTGGGCAGGTAGATGGAGTGGGCACCTGGGCGCTGCTTCCCGTCTTGGTACCAGGTGTAGGTGAGCTGGGCCTTGTGCCTGGTCCACACAAGGCAGGTCAGGTTCACCGGCTGGCCCTCCCGCACGGTGGCCTTTGGCCACACCTGCACACTCACAGCTGGGGAGAGGAGGGGCGAAGACACGACACCAGTGAGGGTCATGAGGCTGTGTGAACAAGCCACTGGTCTCCATGAGGGAGGGACACCCCTCAGCCTCTGGGAGGCACACATGGCTGCCTGTGAATGGGCTGGAGCTCGGCAAACAACTCATCATCTCTCAGCTGATCCCAAGCAGAGTCTGCAGAGCCCTCCCTGGCCGTGGTGGGGCGCACATGGGAAAATACAGGCCTCCCTAGGCCTGCTGTGGTTTCTCCTTGAGCACCCCCTTTCTCCTTAGTTTTGTCTACTAAGCACCCATATAAAATTCTGTTTTTAAAAAAGCTCTTCCATGAAACCCAGGTTTGGAGACTGCTGCTCTTAAGAAGGGTGGGAATGGAGACTATCCTTATGCCCAGCCCTCTTGCCTGTGCCCAGCCTTCCAGAAGTCTCTCCAGGCAAGCTTCTCTCCGCTTAGAGGAGCCACCCACCCACATACACCCCCACACTGACCCTGGGCATCGAAATTGGCTGAGGCCGAGGTCTGGCCGAGGGTGTTGGTAGCCTCGCAGGTGTAGACTCCCTCGTCCTCCAGCCCTGCATCGTGGATCTCCAGGCGCAGAGTGTTGGGGGCCACAGCCACCGTGAGCCGGGGAGAGCTACCTGCCAGTTTCCCCACGCCTTGTAGGGTGGAGGCCACCAGGTGGTCCCCATGGAGCAGGCGTAGCTGGGCCAAAGGGTCGCTGTTCACACGGCACAGGAGGAGGCCCAGTCGCCCAGGGCCCGTGTCCATCAGGGTGGTGAGTGTGGCCTGGCGTGGGGCATCTATACAAAGTGGGGAGTGGTCAGGGTCTGGCCAGGTGGCCCCTCATCTAAGGATCAGTCATGGAGGCAGAGCCCAAGACCCAGGGATCAGTATCCCCTCCCCCCAGCCACACCCTTGTCTCCTTCACACCCCAAGAAACATATGCAGTACGAAAGCACTTACAGGACACATGGAGGCTGACGGGGGTGGCCAGGCTTGTGGTGGCTGAGCCTGGGGCCTGGGCTTGGCAGTGGTAGGCCCCGGCTTGGCTCAAAGTTATGGCTGCAAAGCGGAGTGTGGCCGAGGTCGAGTCCTGCAGGGGCTGGCCATCCCGATACCAGCGGTATGAGGTCCCTTCCAGAGCCTCCGTGGGTACCTTGCAGCGCAGGACCACAGCCTGGCCCTCCTGGAGCTCGGGTGATGGTGACACCTGGACCCAGGCTCCTGCCGGAAGAAATCAAGAGCAAGTGAGGATCCTCCGCCATATTCTCCCACAGTCTGGGACTGGTGTCATCCACACCAAACTGCATGACCTCAAACCTGTGCCAATTTCAACCCATGCCTTGGTCTCTCCTGCTCCCAACTTCCCTGCATGGGTCTCTCCTGGCGTTTACCACCTACCACCTTGAGGTATGGCTTTGTTCTGTCAATCACATCTTGCCTACCAGAAGGCGGGCCTCTCGAAGGTCCAACACACTTATATGACCTGCAACCCATTGCCAGGCACAGTGCTTGCTTGTGTTAGCTCTTGACAAATGTTGCTTTGACACCATAAAGCACTAAATCCTGCCAGGGGCCATTGTCCTGATCATGAGTTGAACTCAGCATGCGTGGCTGAGGGCTTAGAAGGGGAAGTTAGCAGCTGTGTGATCTTTTCCCTCTAGCTCTCTCTAGCCAGCTCTGCAGCCAGGCTCAAGGTCATGAGAGCCCAGGAACTGGAGACTAAGCAAAGGGCAGTTCCTAGTGCCCCCTGGGTCTAAGGCAGGATGAGGCCAAGCTGGGGGTGAGGGGTGAGGGAGATGGAGGGACAGCTGGAGTGGTGACTGAGAGCATAGGCTATGCCTGGGAACAGAACCAAATTAGTCCCAAGCTAGCAGGGCCACCTGCTACTCATGTGATCAGGAGCAAGCTTCTAAAGCTCTGACCCACAATTTCTCTGCCTATGAAATGAGTATAATAGATAAGAAAAGATCCGAAACTGGTTTGGCTCAGTGGATAGAGTATCGGCCTGCAGACTGAAAGGTCCCAGGTTTGATTCCGGTCAAGGGCATGTACCTTGGTTGCGGGCACATCTCCAGTAGGAGGTGTGCAGGAGGCAGCTGATTGATGTTTCTCTCCCATCGATGTTTCTAGCTCTCTATCCCTCTCCCTTCCTCTCTGTAAACAATCAATAAAATATATTTTTAAAAAAAGAAGAAGATCAAAAATAAGAAAAGATGTATAGAACCAAGGCCCAAGGCAAATGTTCACAAATTAATGTTTGTCATTGTGAGAGAAAAATTGTGTGTGTGTCTTTTTGGCCTTTGTAACATTATGGATATTAACTTTCCTAGCTTGGTTTCAGAATGGGGCACTTCTTCCTAGCTTATTCACATAGGGAGAATTTTTATAGAAAAACTAGAGGCCCAGGGCATAAATTCATGCACAGGTGGGTTCCTGCATCCTGGCTTCGGGAGGTTGGCCAGGTGGCTTCCCCCCCATCAGATCAGGGCCAATGGAGGGTGCCAGCGGCCTCAGGGGAGGGAACTCGGGAGGTTGGCTAGCCCTGGAGGTTGGCTGTGGGAGCACACTCACCACCAGGGGGAGCTCCTATGTTGAGCATCTGCCCCCTGATGTTCAGTGCACGTCATAGCAACTGGTTGACTGATCGGTCAGTCATATGGTCGATTAGTTGCTTAGGCTTTTATATACAGAGATATAAGAATATATTCTTATGCATATGGGTACATTTGTATATGCATTTGTGTATACATACACACTTTGGTGTGCATACATTACACATAGATATGCATAATGTACATATATATTAGATTTTGTATAAGATACTTACTATCTAACAAAATTATACAATTGCATAAGAAATTATCTATTAGAAATTGCTCCAGACAAACAAACTGCCTTGTGCAATTGGCACTACCTCCGAGTGGCTGCCATAGTTATTACAGGTGAACATGTCTTGCTGGAGACAAAGGGAAACCTCTGTGGGTTGGTGGAAACTGTCCAGAAACCATGCCGGAAAAAGACCTCACATTCTTGCCTGGCCAGAATGGTCCCAGGCATCTGTTTCTACCACATCGCCAGAGGACTGACACTCACCTCGGACCTGGAAGAAGAGGGAGGTGTTGGCTGATCCGAGGATATTTGTGGCCTCACAGCGGTAGCTGCCAGAGTCCCCAAGGCCCAGGTCTCGGATCTCTAGCTGCAGGGAGTTGGCCATGGCCTTGGCATGGAAGTGGCCATGGGATGGGAGCTGGGGCCCCAGGCTGGTAGCCAAGAGATGTTCCCCATGAAACAGGGCCAGTTGGGCCAGTGGACTGCTGTCCACAGTGCAGACAAACACTGCCATGTGGCCCTGGTCCACGTCCAGAAGGGCTGACAGCTTTGGAGGATCCGGGGGATCTGTAGGGACAGGGAGACGCTGAGGCCACCCCCCACCCAGCTCACCACATTCCAGCTGCCACATTGTGTCCCCCTGTCCCCCTTCACACACATTCCTGGCCCACCCTTCCCGAGTCCAAGCCACATTCTTGTCTCCCCAAACCCAACCCAGCCTGGTTCCTCCCAGATCAACCCTCCAAGTGCCAATGCTGCCCTTGCCCGTGACGCACAGAGCACACTCAGGACCACGGGGGCGGAGAGCTGGGCACCAGCCTCAGACAGGACGCGGCAGGCGTAGAGAGCAGCATCTGTTCTGGCCACAGGCAGCAGGGTCACCGTCTCCAGAGGGCCCTGTGTCCACAGTGCCCCGTTCCGGAACCAAGAGAAGTTGGCAGGGCCTCCACCGGCTTCCCGTCTAACACTGCAAGTCAGGTTGGCGCCGGTGCCCTCTGGCAGCGTGTGCGACGGAGTGATGGCCAGGACCGTGGCTGGAGAGCAGGCAGCACAGGCCTCCTTGAGACAGGCCGCACTTTGCTTCCCTGCAAGCCCGGGCCACTGGTCCAACCTCCCAGCCTGGAGGGGGCAGGAAGGAGACCCTCGGGAGTGCCCACTGGACAGGGGTAGGAAGCAAACTTCCGCAGCTGAACAGGTGGTTCCACTGGATGGAGCCGCTTGGAGCCAGGGTTTCAGCAGAATAGGGTTTCAGTGGAATCAGGCCCCTGACCCTGTGCCACCATTCCCCGCCCCGACTCACCCTGGGCATCGAAGGTCACTGAGGAGGAGGCGTTGCCCAGGGCGTTGCTGGCCTCGCACAGATATACACCCTCATCCTCCAGCACGGGGTCACGAATCTCCACACGCAGCAGGTTAGGGGCTCTGTTGACATTTATGCGCTGGGAACAGCCCCCACATGTGCTGCACCCACCCCCTGATTTCAGGGAAGTAGCTACTACGTGGTCCCCGTGGAGCAGCCGCAGCTGGGCGGGGGGGTCGCTGTCCACACGACACTCCAGGAAGCCTCGACGGCCAGCCCCGAGTCCCGCAGGGTCGGGGTCCAGCCGGGCGGTGAGGGTGGGCCGGCGTGGGGCGTCTGCAGGGAGGAAGAGCAGGGGCACTCATGGAAGACCACAGCCTCTGCCAGGACTGCCGGGGATCCCAGAAGACACTGGACAAAGGCCTGAGCCCAGAGCAGCCACAAACAGCCGAGCACTGACAAGGACAAGCAGGCCAGGGTGGGAGGGATCCAGCCCCTACCCTTGGACTCAGCCACCCTCTAGGGCTGTATCGAATCTTCCCAAGGGAAGAAGGGCCTTTTCTCAGGGGAACAAAGGCCCCGTGTGGGCTAGCACACACTTACCTGACTCCTAATTGCTCCTGAGCAGGGCGCCCTCATAGCAATCCTGTGAATCTTGCCTCTGCTCTCTCTGCACCCCATCCCTTGCCCCAGGCTTCCCCTTCCCCTTATCTCTGGTCTTCAAGCCAGCTCTATTTAGGATAATAGACAATGCCTAAAGTGCCTCTTTCTAGAGGCTTCTGGAGATGGATGGTCAAGGACAGCCATCAGCAATGCCTCCACGTGATCTCACCCTGACACTCGAAAATCCCTAAGAGGTGGCTGCTCTTCCTGACAGTCCCAGGATGTTGCTCCTGCTCATATCGGAGAAAGCTTTCTATGAGCTAAGGGTGCCCTGAATATTGGTGGGCTCCTCAGGCTAATTTGGCACATCCACTGCTGACCAGACCCAGTCCCTGTGCCTCGAGAGGTTCTGCTTTCATGTCTCTGGGGGCCTGTGAGGGCACAACCCGTGGGGTGTGTGCACATATATTATATAGGAGTATGGTGTCCCACGGTCCAGTTCAGGAGGATGAACTGGTGCCCATGGTGGGTTTGAGGCTAGGCACAGAGGGCTCTAACATGTCTGGGATTGGAGATGGGCCATGGGGAGGTTTAAAATCTCTAGCCTTGTTCCCCAAATGGTAGCCCTGGGTAGAGAGGTCCATGGTACCCAGGCCTGTGGCTGCCCTCCTGATCTAGACCCTGGGCAGGACAGGGTCAGGAGGCCGAGAAGAGGGAGGGATGGCTGGTGGACCCAGTGGACTGATCCATCCTCCCCAAGACAGGCAAGGCCAGTGGGGAGGCTGCTCACAGAGCACCGTGAGGACGGCTGGCGAGGAGGGCCCGCTGGCGCTGTGACTGTCCTGGACGCGGCAGTAGTATGAGCCAGCGTCGGTGCTGGAGGCCGCGGGGAGCAGGAGGTTGCTGCTGGGCCCCTCGAGAAGCAGGGCTCCGTTCAGGTACCAGGAGAAGCGGATGTCAGGCGTTGGGTTCAGGCCACTGCGGCAGCTCAGTGTCACCATCTGCCCTTCCACCACCTCTGCTGCTGGGCTGATGAGGAGGTGGGCTGTTAGCAGAAGGAGACAGGGAGGCTCAGCCCACTGCACATCTGTGGCCCCAGGCCACCCACTGCGGGAAGCCCTCAGCATTCCCCCCAGCCCTGGCCACTGTAGGTAGGTCGGGGCTTCGTGCCATCAGCTCTATGAATCTCTTGAGAATCATCAGGGTTTGGCCTTGGAGGTCTATTCTAAACTATTGATAATAACTGGCTGCAGCATGGCTGAGAAGGATTCTGAGCTTATGTAAAAAACCTGGCATGATCCATTAGCTATGTTTGCCATGGCCTCAGAATGAAGGAAGGGTAGCACGGGTACCAAGAGTTGGAAGACCCTACCCTATTGTGCCTCCTGCATCTGACTTCTATCTAGCACAGAACCTGCCCCAAACATTTGATAAATAAGAAACAAATGAATGCATATGAGGGACCTTCCAAGGTCAGAGTCAGAACGTACACCAAAGGAATAAGACAACCTGCCATGTTCCCCATTTTGCCTTGACTTCCATGAACCTCCCACGTTGGGATGACTGTGTAGCCCGGGTCCTTGATGTGAGTTTTAGGATCCAGCTAGTTCAGCCCCTCGGTTGAGCCCTCGAGACTCCGAGGAGGAAGAGGCCGGAGCAGGCCTCCTCTTTGAGCTCCCTCCCACCAGCCCCACCAGCCCCGCCAGCCTTCTTACCAGTGGCTTGGAAGTCCAGGGTGGAGGACGTGTTCCCATAGGAGTTGGTGGCTGTGCACGTGTATTCCCCACTGTCGGCTAGCCCCAGGTCTCGGATCTCCAGGCGCAGAAAGTTGGGGGCAGAGGAGACAATGAAGCGTGGGCCACGGTCATCCTTGCCAGAGGTAGAGGCCAGGACAAGTCCCCCGTGTGACAGCACCAGGGTGGCCATGGGCTCACTGACCACGGAACATTGGAGGATGCCCACTAGCCCCACCTGCATCTCCAGGAAGGCAGTTAGGTGCGGAGCAAGGGGTGGGTCTGTATGGAGAAAGGCCTGTCACCCTCAGACAGGGGCACTCCCTGGATTCCCCTTTATAGTCTACTAGTAGCCCTGCACAGGAATCATTGGGCCAGTAGCTCTCTGCTGCCCTCCTAGAGCTTTCCACCTGCTGCCCCACACTCCTCCAGCTCCCCACCCCGCTCCCTTCCCCCCTCATAGCTTGCTGCCCTGCCGCCTCCTGTAGCTTTTCGCTACCCACTTGCAGTTCACTGCCCCACCCTCCCGAAGATCCGCGATCTGGTGTTAGTCGTTACGCCTTGAGGCATAACGGATAACTAGCATGTTCCTCTCTTATTATATAGGATAACCCCTGCACCTCCCTTGTCCCATAATGCCCTGGGAGATTAAAGGGAGACCCCAGCAGCTCCTGAATACTAGCTGAATAAATTTTTGTCCCTGGACTGGGTAAAGCACTTCAGTCGATCCTTGTGGTGACCTCAAGAGTGGGGATCAAGACCCCTTCTTTAAAGATGGGGAGCCTAAGCCAGTTTGGCTCAGTGCCTAGGGCATTGGACCATGGACTGAAGCATCCTAGGTTCAATTCCAATCAAGGGCATATACCTTAGTTGTAGGCTCGATCCCAGACCCTTGTCAGAGGCAACCAATTGATGTGTCCCTCTCACATCGATGTTTCTCTCCCTCTCTCTCTCTCTCTCTCTCTCTCTCTCTCTCTCTCTCTCTCGCTTTCCTCCTCCTCCTCCTCCTCCTCCTCCTCCTCCTCCTCCTCCTCCTCCTCCTCCCCCTTCTCCTCCTTCTCCCTTCACTCTCTCTAAAAAATCAGTGGAAAACTATCTCGGGGTGAGGAATATAAATAAATAAATACTGGCAAAGAGGTCTGGCATTGGACAGCACCTCACCCAAGTGACCAAAGTGAACTCTACCAGCAATGGAACACATTGCCATCATGTGCCCCTGATGCGATGCGGAGACAGACACAGCATCATGGCTGTGGAGTTCTTGCCCAAGTTCCAGGCTCTGTCTACTGATTCAGACAAACACAAACTGAGGGAGGGACACCCACACAACCACAGGCCTGTACTCTCAGTGTCAATGTCAAGAAGATGAGAAAAGACCAAGGCACTGTCCCTGATTAAAGGAGAATAAGGAGACACAACAACTGAACATAATGGATCCCAGATTGGATCTGGGACCAAAAAATAACTGCCATAAAAGGCATTATTGGGTCAATTGGCATAATTTAAATATGGACTTTAGATTAGATAATAGATATCTATCAATGTTAAATTTCTTGATTGTGATCACTGTACTGTAGTTATGTATGAGAATGACCTTAGAAAATACACTGAGGAACTTAGGAATAAAGGATATCATGTTTACAATGTTAGGAATATAACTAGATGAATGGATGAATAGATAAATGATAGATAGATAGATAGATAGATAACTATTGTGTGTATATGTACCGACAGAGTGCATGTGTGCATTCTAGAGGCCTGATGCATGGATTTGTGCACATTGAAAAGAAATTAATTAGAAGAAATATTTTAGAGGCTGAAGAGGGACCGAGGGAAGGCTCCAGGGCATGTCTGGTCCTCTTGCCCAATCCCAATTGGCCGGACCCCAGCAGCAAGCTAACCTACCAGTTGGAGCATCTGCCCCCTAGTGGTCAGTGCATGTCATAACGACTAATAGAACAGTCAGTCACTTAGCATATTAGGATTTTATAGAGAGAGATGCTTATGTATGTGTTTACAGCGAGAAAATGTGTACATGTGTGCACATACACATGCACATATATACATGTGTGTATATGTGTACATGTATATACACACACATAATATATATTGTAAAAGAAAGTAAGCACAGAAACCTAAATGTTAACAAATTGGTACTTTTTTATTTTTCTATTTTCCAGGTCCTCTTTTTATTTTTTTAAATATATTTTTATTGATTTAGAGAGGAAGGGAGAGTAAAAGAGAGATAAAAATCTCAATGATGGGA
Source organism: Lasiurus cinereus (assembly GCA_011751065.1). Classification (NCBI taxonomy): domain Eukaryota; kingdom Metazoa; phylum Chordata; class Mammalia; order Chiroptera; family Vespertilionidae; genus Lasiurus; species Lasiurus cinereus. Next base: position 29,834,353 of record JAAGEH010000006.1, on the reverse strand, counting down.
ATCATTGATCTGCTGCCTCCTGCACGCCCCCAACTGAGGATGGAGCCCTCAACCTGGGCATGAGCCCTTGACCAAAATCAAACCCGGGATCCTTCAGTCTGCAGGCTGGTGCTCCATCCACTGAGCCAAACCAGCCAGGGAAACAAATTGGGACTTTAAGTTAAAGGTACTGTACATAATAATTCTTTGTAATCTTTTTGGAAGTTTTAACTTATTTCAAAATCAATTTTTTTAAATCAGAGGAAACAGAGGCCCAGGGAGGTCCGAGCCTTGGCCAGGCGTGCAGAGCTCAAAGCCACCTGGCCCAGGACCTAACCTGCCTGCAGGGCCCCACCCCTTGTCCCGGCTCCAGCAGTGTCTGCCACACACTGGTCACTTACGGATGACCACCACGCTGATGGGCCCAGAGCGCTCCCTGCCGTGGGCGTACTGCACCTCGCAGACGTAGAAGCCAGTGTCGGCCCTGGTAGCCGAGTGCAGCTGGAAGGTAGGGCTGTGAGCATCCTCCAACAGGGCATGGTTCTTGTACCAGCTGTAGCGCAGCCCGCTGGGTGCTTCTTTAGGCACATTGCAGGTGAGCGTCACCGTCTGGTTCTCCTGGATGGGGCCTACTGGGCTCATCTGGACCTCAGCCACTGTGGGGGCAGTGGAGGGCACACTGGGGATACCCAGCAGACCTGCAGACCCCACTCCTCAGAGTCCCGGAGTTGCGGCCACTCAGATTAATCTGCACGGTCTACATCAAACCCTTCTGCTGTGAAGCCTGCTGTGTCTGTGCTGGTCACGGGGACTCTCCTGACACTCCACCCTGCTGGGGAGGTTTGTCATCTGTCTTAGGAGGCACCTTGACCTGGCTCTCCTCAGCCCCTGTGGCCTGGACCCCTTCCCACCCTCTGGTCAAGACCCAGGTGCACACAGGACTCACTGAAGATGTGGAGGCTGAACGGAGGCGAGACTAAGGAGCCCACTTCATTCCCAGCTTGGCAGGTGTAGACTCCGGCGTCGTCCCAGGCCGCCTGGGGCAACTGCAGCACAAGACTCTGGGATTTGAGGGGCGTCCCATCCTTGAGCCACTGCACAGAACTGACCATGGGGTTGCTGCTGTTCACCTGGCAGGTGAGTGTGACCAGATCACCTGGACGAATGTTCCCCTCCAAGGGGCTGAGGAGGATTTCCACACCTTTGGGGGCATCTGCAAGGCATGATGGGTGGGGGTGTGAGGTAAGAAGCCTTGGCTGGGAAGGCGTAACCTACTCTCTGTCAGCACCCTGCCCTAAGGAAGCCCAGCCAGATAAATCATCAGTCCCATTAGTTCCTCTGTCCCGGGCTGTGCTGAACCCCATTTTATGTTCCTAATCTCTTCCTTCGTCACCGAGAGTCTGATAATGCAATGTTTGGCCTACTATCCACACTGCCTTCCAGGGCTTTTTGCCTCATGACAATGTCCAATGCCCTCTGTCCTATGTGAGAGTTGTGGGTACCACACTGTTTGCTTTGGTGGCCTGTGGCAGCTGTTGGTAAGGGACCAAGCACCTGATGGAGGGAGCCAAAGACCGTCGAGTTAGCTCTGAGAATGGTTAACCATTTGTAAAGAGGGCACCAACGATATAAAGAGACTGCATTTGTTAGAATCTTGTTTCAAAGCTTCTCATGATGCAAATGTGCTAATAAAAGCTCACATTTTCAAGTCCTTAATCTACATAGAGATGAAGATAGTAGAAGCTAATATATTTGACTGGTCAGTATATGCCAAGCACCTCCTCCAATGTTCATAGCAATCCTATGAAATAGGAACTAGCGTTTCTTGTTACCTCCCCTTATATAGATGAGAAAACAGGTTCTGAGATGCGAGTAACTTGCCCAAAGTTTGCTCATTTAGTGGATGGTTATGTCAGCCTGTGGACAGCCGTTGTTCTAGAAGAGGCTGCCCCATTGTACTGTGATGGGAAGATGCTCAATCAAGTGGGAACTCGGCTTTCTCCCACAGCCTCTTTGCCATGTCCCGGTGATGCCCTGATCACCATGGATGTCAGCGCTAGGCCACAAAGGGTGGACCCCACCTCTGAGCATCCTTCAGAACTGGGCTAACTCCCAAAGTCCTTACTGCCTGACCCCCAAGCTTCTGGATCTTTGTCTCCCCTTCTGTGCCCAACCTGGCCCCAGGGACAAGAGGCGAAAGGGGGCTTGAAGGTGACCCTTTGTGCTTAGCAGTTTCTCTACCCTGGCCCCACCCAGGAGATCAGAGAGCATCCAGCCTTGCTGCTGGGGCGAGGGCTCTGTTTCTGTGGGCTGGAGAAGGAACTGATTTTTACTGGGGAACCACAGTTGGGTGCTCAGTGACGAGGGTGTGGCCCCCAGCACACTCACACTGCACTTGGAGGAAAATCTCGCCCTTTGTCTTGTATCCAGCCACTGAGAGCTGGCAGCTCAAGGTCCGACCGTGGTCCTGCCAGGACAGGGCCATGTGGAGGGTCTCCCGGTGGCTGATGCCTGTGGTCTCGAGCTTCTGGAATTGGGAGGTGACTGAGCGAGCTGGGTCCTGGCCTTGCCACTGCAGGCTGACAGGCTCCTGCAGGCACGCATAGGGAGTGGAGCAGTTGAAGTCCACCTCCATGCCCTCGCGAAGTTCTAACGGTGAGGCAATGGTGGGCACACTGGGCTCCTCTGAGAACAAAGACAGGAGGCTCAGGACGCCCCCTCACCACACTTGACGCCTTCTGCTCTGCAAACCCCAGCTGAGGCATGAGCGGGCAAGGGACTTCCAAGGGAAGGAGAGGCTGCTTTCTCCCGCCCCCCTCTCCCTTCTTGGGGTGAATGCATGAGAACACAAGGCTGGGACTAGCCTGGGGCTGGAGGTGGGTTTAGGACAAGGTGGGGGCTGTGAGTCGGTGGGGCCAGAAGCAGCTTGGGAGCCCCTTGGCAGCCAGGCCACCCCACTCCTCACCTGTCACAGTGACCGCTGTACCTGTGGCATCCACCCAGCTGTTGACATCACTGATCTCAAAGCGGAAGCTGTAGGTGCCCGAGTCCTGGGGGCTCAGGTCCTTCAGCAGCAGGTTGCACACCTTGTGCTCGGCATTCCCCAGCAGCTGGGCACGGCCACGGAAGCGTGCCTCTACCTGCTGGGTGTCCCCCGAGTGGTAAACCACCTGCCGATTTCCTGAGTAGTCATAGTACCAGATGGTTGTGATGCCATGGACCACCTCCACATTGTCAGGGAAACTGAAGATGCAGGGAATGATGAGGCAGGACCCCTTCACGCCCTGCACAGCTACGGGACTGGAGACACCCCATAAGGCCAGGACTGAGGGAGGAACAGACAGACAGGAGAATATTGTAGGCCTGGGGTCACTGCAGAGCTCTATGATCTGCCTTATAGAAGGTGCCCCAGATGGACCCCTAAACCCTGCTTTGTCCTCTGGGAGAGTCACTGCTCCCTGACACTGTCTCTCTGTGCCTACCCTCCAACCTCAGCAGCCAACCTGTGACCAGGCACAGTCTGTCTGCTGGGCCAGCAAAGGCTGGGGTCACGGAGGCCAGGCCCAGTGAGATGAGCAAGGCCAGCACAACTTACCTGTCGAGATGGATGCGGCCAGGTGGAGAAGCTGAAGCAGGTAGCCCATAGCAGGTTCTCGCGCCTGTCCTGGTGCATAAGAGAATGATGTGGACTGTATTGAGTGGACACACAGGGCTCCTAAGGAGCCTCCGGACACCTCAGCCCAGAGCCCGCTGAAGGGTCAGCCCTGCGTCCCCAAAGGCGATGCTGAGAGGACAGGACTTCCAAGGACTGTTGGGGCAGCCACCAACTGGGAGTCAGGAGCCCATGTGCATGGCTTGAACTTTACCCAGCAATGCCCTCACTTGGTAGAATGCACTAGAAAACCCTCTGGGTGTCCCTCAACCCCACCCCAAGTTCTGCTTTCCCAGCCCCTCAAGAGCACTACCCCAGAGCAGATGAACAGCTGTTTCTCCCTTTCCTCCACTTCCCTGCCCCCTTCCTGTGCCTCCCTGCCACCCAAGCCAACAGGAACTGGAACCCAGAGAGGCCCAGTGACTTACTCCAAGGTACTCAGCAACAACAATGGTTTCTTACTTGAGACTTATCTCCCTACCTCTAGTCTTATAAGCTATAAGCCTTATGGGGCTTGATTAAGTGCTGTCTTTAAGGGCCATTCCCTTGCTCAAAAACCTCCTGTGGCTCCCCATTGCCCAATATATCCCTAAAAAGTCTTAATTTTTTACTCCCAGCTTTGCCTTCATTCCCTGCTCCTCACACACCCACCCTGGGGCCAGTCCCATCTACACATGGGCTCTCTAGCTGACTGACTCTGTCCCCACCACAAATCATCTCTGCCTGTTGAAACTTTATTCAGTCGTCAAGGTACAGATTGAAGGCACCTTCTAGCTGAAACTTCCCCTTTGGGGTGACTGTAGTCACAAGAACCATCTCTGTGCTTGGCTTGTCCTTGGCATCTTGTGGGAGCCTGAAAGTGGAGACATGTGCCCTGCAGAGCAGCCCCCAGGCTTTGCAGCAACATGCAAAGAGAGGTGTGATCTTTGGGGTTTAGAGCTGGTAACAAGGCAAGTTTAGGTGCAACGGAGGGCACAAGGGCCCTGCACAACACATACCCCACAAGCATGAATTAATTGCCTACAGTATACAATGCACAAGAAGGCAGAGGGACCCTGTGCCATGGAGTGATCCTAGTGAGGTAGAGGGTTCTTAGGGATGCCAGAGATATGAATCTGAAGGGGAGAGAAGGCAGAAGCACATATAACTGAAACTACAAAACCATTAAAGGAAAATATGGATGTAAAGATTCATGACCTTTCGGGCAATGATTTCTTAAGTACGACAGCAAAGGTACAAGCATCAGAAGAAAATATAGGTAAGTTGAACTTGATCAAAATAACTTTTGTGAATCAAAGGATACTAGCAAGAGAGTTAAAAAAAAAAAAGACAACCCCACCAGGTTAAAATCACACATAAGGGATTAATATCTGGAATATATAAAGAACTCCTATACAACTCAACAACAAACTCTAAACAACCCAAATTTTAAAAATGGACTAAGGGCTTGAATAGACATCTCTTCAAAGATGATGTAAAATGACCAGTAAGCCCATGAAAAGATGCTCAACATCATTAGTCATAAGGTAAATGCAAATCAAAACCACAATGACCCTATCTGGGAGGCTCAGTTGGTTGGAGCATGGTTCCATACACCAAAAGGTTGTGTGTTCAATTGCCAGTCAGGGCACATACCTAGGTTTCAGTTCTGAGCCCCTGTTGGGGTGCATACAGGAGACAACTGATAGGTGTTCCCCTCTCTCTTTCATTCCCTTCCTCTCTCTCCCTCTAAAAATAAATAGATAGATAGATAGATATAGATATAGATATAGATATAGATATAGATATAGATATAGATATAGATATAGATATAGATATA
>JAAGEH010000006.1:29813610-29828893 GCA_011751065.1 Lasiurus cinereus | reverse complement strand
ATATAGATATAGATATAGATATAGATATAGATATAGATATAGATATATAGATAGATATAGATAGTAGAGGTCTGGTGCACGAAATTCGTGCATGAGGGAGCGGTGTTGTCCCTCAGCCCAGCCTGCACATTCTCCAATCTAGGACCTCTCAAGGGTTGCCCAACTGGCAGTCAGACATCCCTCTCACAATCCAGGACTGCTGGGTCCCAACCTCTCATCTGTCTCACTGCCTGATTGTTCCTGCCAGTCTGATAGTCCCCTAACCACTTCCCTGCCAGCCTGATCGACGACTAACTGCTCCCCTGCTGGCCCAATTGCCCCTAACTGCCCTGGTCACCCTCAACTGTCCCCCTCTGCAGGTATGATTGCCTCCAACTGTCATTCCCTGCAGGCCTGGTTACCCCCAACTGCCCTCTTCTGCCAGCCCAGTCACCCATAACTGCCCTCCCCTGCAGGCCTGATTGCCCCCAGCTGCCTTCCATTGCAAACCTTGTCCCTCCTAACTTCCCTCCTCTGCTGGCCTGTTTGCCCCCAACTGCCCTCCTCTGCTGGCCCAGTCACTCCTAACTGCCCTCCTTGCAGGCCTTGTTCCTCCCAACTTCTCTCCCCTGCAGGACTGGTCCCGCAAACTGCCCTCTCCTGCAGGCCTTGTCCCCCCCCCAAATATCCTCCCCTGGAGGTCTGGTCACCCCCAACTATCCTCCTCTGCTGGCCTGGTCACCCATAACTGCCCTCCCCTGCTGGTCTGTTTGCTCCCAACTGCTTTCCTCTGCCAGCCTGGTCACCCTCAACTGCCCACCCTTGCAGGCCTAGTTCCTCCCAACTGCCCTCCCCTGCTGGCCATCTTGTGACGGCCATCTTGTGTCCATATGGGGATGGCCATCTTGTGTGTTGGAGTGATGGTCAATTTGCATATTACCCTTTTATTAGATAGAATATATCTATAATAATAAAAGCATAATATGCTAATTAGATCAAACGACTTTCCTGATGATCACGCTATGACACCCACTGGCACCAGGCCAGACAAGATGGGTGCAATGTGATTGGTCAGAGGCCTGGCCATTGCCTCATGATTGCCCCGCAGAGGGAGGCCCAGGCCACCAGCAGGTGGGGTGATCAATGGGGAGGGCTCCATGATCACCCCAAAGAGGGAGGCCCAGGCCACTGACCAGCAGGCTTAGGCAGGTGGTGGGTCCTCCCTCTGTGAGGGAAGCCCAGGTACTGGGTGCCAGAGGGAAGCCGGTGCCAGCAGCCAGGGGAAGGAAGATCTACTCTTGCACTAATTTCATGCATAGGGCCTCTAGTGTCCTCAAATAAGGATAACAAAAACACAGTGAGCTACCACTTCACACCCATCAGAATGGCTATTAACAAACAAACAAAATCAGAAAATAAATGTTGGAGAGGATATGGAGAAATTAGGAATTCAGTGCACTGCTGGTGGGAATGCAAAAGAGTGCAGCTCCTGTGGAAAACTATTGGTGATCCCTCAAAAAAATCAGACATAAATTACTGAATGATGCAGCAGCTCTGCTCCTGGGTCCGCCAGGCTCATAGAAGTGTTATTTGCAATAGCCAAAAAGTGAAAACAACCCAAGTGTCCATCAACAGATGAATGGATAAAAAACAACGGTATAGCCATAAGAAGGACTGAAATTCTGACACATTTTACAGCATGGGCAAACCTTGAAAATGTTATACTAAGTGAAGTCAGCCAGATCAAAAGGGCAAACATTGTAAGATTCCACTTAAAGAGACACCTAAAATAGGCAAATTCATAGAGACAGAAAGTAGAAGAGAGACTTTCAAGGGCTACAGGGAGGGAAATTAATGTGTAATGGGTGCAAAGTGTATGTTTTGGATGATGAAAAAGTTCTAGAAATAGACAGTGGTGATGGTTCCACAATATTGTGAAAGTACTTACTGCCACTGCATTGTACACTTGAAAGTGGTTAAAACGGTACACTTTATGCTTTGCCCACTTTACCACATACACATACAAAACCCATGTTGCCAACTTTGCAGTCCTCCCTGGTCCTAAATGCTGACTCTGCAGTGAGGAGCAGGGCCTGGGAGGCTGGAAGTGGGGACAGGAAACTCATGACAACTCCCAGCCCCCGTGCACCAGCCCAGCTGACTCTGGTGGCTACCAGGGGGCACACCTGGGGAGTGCTGAGCAGACACTCAGGGCCTGGGTGAAGCTGGAATGCCCTGTCAGGATGACAAAACAGAACTTAGCCAAGTGTGAAAGAACAGGGTGTCCTTGCAGGGAGTGAAAGGAAATGAACTCCCCTCTATCTTGTCCTATAGGGCTGGGACCCCTGCCTAAACCCCCTCCCTTTTCTGGGAGTGGCCACAGGTGTGCCAGCAATGACTTAACTTCCCCGACCCCCACCCAAATGGGACCAATGAAGCTCCAGGAACACAGCTAAGATCCTAATTAGGCGTAACCACAGAAAGACCCCAATCCAAGTGACCAATCTCTGTAACCCTCATCACTTTCCCAAGCCCCCTAATTATCCTACCCCATAAAACTCATTGTTCCTGCCCTGCTCGCTCTATCGCCTCACTGCTGCGCCAGAAAGAGGCTGAGAGCCAAACCCGGGTTTGAATAAAGACTCTTTGCTTTTGCATCGGAAAAGGCTCCTTAGTGGTGGATTATTGGGGACCCCGAACTCTGAGCACAACAGGAGCACATAAAGCAAAGGCAAGGGAAGGCCCGGAAGAGCCCTACTCCTCAGGAGACCCAGTCCCGGGCTTCGGATGCTTCAGCAGAAAGGTCTGGTCATTTTCTGAGACCCACTGGCCTATCCCCAGTTCTTTAGGCCATCCTAGGCCTGCTCTTGTCCTAGAGGCAATACCCACACCTGGTCTTTGGCCATAAGAAAGGCTCATGCTGGTCCAGCTGTAGGCAGCTCTGCAGGATTCAGTTTCTGCTTCCCAGTGTCAGACTTGGCCCTGAGACCTGGGATGCTGGGCTGAAAGGCAGCCCGCTGTGTGTGGTTGGGGGCAGGTCTGGCCCTGGAGCACACAGCCACACTTGTAACAGGGTCAGATCTTCTATAGCTAGGACATCAGCAAGACAACATGCGCATGTCGTACTGATACCCACAGCTCCCCTTCCTGTTCCCACCTGGGGCCTTGGAAAGGGCAATGCTGAACCTACTGGTGGATTTTAAACATACTGTTCCCAGAATGGAACAGGGATTTTGGAACCTTTGAGAGGAGGACTCTTTCTAGAACTACTCAAAATTACATCATGTAGATGTCACCTATACTTTAGCCCAACCACACTGTCCCACCAGAGTCCATCTTCATAGCTTAGCCTAAAAATCAATCTCAGCCCAAAGAACTTTTCTGGAAAAAAAAAAAAAGAAGAAGAAGAAGGGCAAGAAGAATCCCAGACAGGGAGACCCTTGTCTCTGTTTGAAAGTCTGGTATAGCAATAGCTAAGCTCTGGAAACAGCCTCAAGTGCCCATCAGTAGCCATGTGGATAAAAAAAAGCTGTGGTAAATGTACACCATGGAATACTATGCAGCTGTAAAAAAGAAGAATCTCTAACCCTCTGAGACAGCATGGAGGGACCTGGAGAGTATCAAGCGAAGTGAAATAAGTCAGTCAAAAAAAGAAAAGTATCACATGATTTCATTTATATGTGGAATCTAAGTAATAAAATAAACTGATGAACAGAATGGACCCAGAGATATGGAAGCAAGGAACAAAATGAGGAATCTCAGAGGGAAGAGGGGGGGGAGGGTGAGGGGGGGGGGAGTGTGGGTGGGTGGGAGGTAGTCAACCAAAGACCTGGTATGCATATATGCATGACCCATGGACACAGACAATGGGTAGTGAAGGGTTGCGGGGGCCTGGGGAGAGGAACTGAAAGAGGCCAATGTTGGGGAACATATGTAATACTTTCAACAATAAAGAATTGAGAGAAAGAGAGAGAGAGAGAGAGAGAGAGAGAGAGAGAGAGAGAGAGAGAGAAAGAAAGAAAGAAAGAAAGAAAGAAAGAAAGAAAGAAAGAAAGAAAGAGAGAGAGAGAGAGAGAAAGGGAGAGAGAAAGAAAGGGAGGGAGGAAGGAAGGAAGGAAGGAAGGAAGGAAGGAAGGAAGGAAGTCTGATGAGAAGGGGTAGGTATATTGGGGAGCAGAGATTAGTACAGCCCTAAAACAACCTACCCCTTAGGCAATGATCATTTGAGAGAGTAGTATTCCTCAGGCCTCAGGAAGTTCCTGAGGTTCATCCTTATATCCCAGGTCTTGGGTGCTCTGAAGACAGTTTTAAATCCTCACTCCCACCCAGAAATGGTAGAGGTTGCGTCACGGTTGGGATGGAGTGGCCTGTCACATGGTGGGCACCCATGTTTGCTGCCTGTGTGGGAGCAAATGAGCGGGTAAAGTCTCTGTGAAACCACATGTCCCAGGGCAGCTGAGGAGGGTGGATTGGATCCTGAGTGCCTGACCTCTGATCCCAAAGGCCAAGTCCAGCCTGGGCGAGAGTGAGGGTTAGGGGGAGAAGTAAAAGCAGTTTCACTGCAGGCAGCTCAGCAGGATTCGGTTTCTTTTTCTCAGACCAGGGCTCCCCCACAACTTCCCTATCAGGCTAGAGAAGGAGGGTGACACAGCCAGCTGGAGTGCTCTGCCCACTGATAGGAAATCAAGGTACAGGTGGGCAACCCTAGGAGTACAGTATCTCTATAACACTGGGAAGTCCCAAACATTTAACTTTGAGAGACATACAATCCATAAATGCAGTCTATTGGCTTTGAAATGGGCAACAGAAATGTCACCTTTTAACCTGGTTATAAATGCTCTCAGCCGGAGCACCCATTCCCCGAGCTTTGCCGAACGGTGCTGGGCAAAGATGAAGGAAGCCGTGATAAATGGCGGGAGTGGACTGGGCTTAGGGTGCGGGGAGGACGAAGGTTGCGCTGCAGTTGGGCTGCGGGGAAAGTGATGGCTAGGCAGTGATTTGGAATGAAATCAGGGTTGACATGGAGGTGAGAGTGATGGGCTTGGGTGAGGGTAAAGGTCGGTGATTAGTAAATGGTTGGGCTGGGATGCAATGGAGAGAGAGATAAGGGTGGGCCAGGGACAGGATGGTGGTTAGGATTGGGATTGGGATTGGGCCTGGGATTGGGGTGTGGGTTGGGAAGATGTGGGGCTGTGAAAGGGTTTTAGGTTAGGAGTGCAGCTTTGAGTAGTGCTTGGGCTTGGGTTGATTTGGCATCCAGCTCTCACACCCAAATGACCCCCAGCCAACCTCAGCCCAGCCCTGCTCCCTTCCCTCCACTCGCCCCCCAGGCCCAGGGATAGGAGTACCTGCTTCGCAGAGAAGTGGCTGCAATGCTGGTGAACCGCAGGCGAGGAGAACGGGAAGCAGGGCCAGGTGCTCCGATGCTGCCTGCTCTCGGGGCTCTGTCACCCTGAGAGAGGAGATCCAGCCTCAGGAGTTGCTGCTTCTTTTCCCAAAGCCTCCACTGTACTGCCCAGCCCGGAGGCTGGTCGGGGAAGCTGCAGGCCTTTCGCAATCCAGGACAGGAAAGACTTGGCAGGGGAAGGCTGGGCACCAAGGCACTTGAGCAAGCAAAAGTGGGACCGGGGCCACTCTGTAGCCTCCTCTCAGGCAGAGTGGAGGGATATGGAGGATCTGTTCACCCCTCTCTTTGGGGCCCTCTCTTTTTAGGGAGTCTGAGAGTGGAGGGGAGCTTTCTGCGCACTGTTCCTCCTGACAACTGGGCAGGAGGCAAACCCAGGGAGATCAGGGAACAGCTGGGCAATTCCAGGAGCACAGTATCTTTATCACCATGGGAAGTCCCAAGCATTTAACTCTGAGAGACATATCATCCATAAATAATGTCTACTAGCTTTGAAATGGGCAACAGAAATTGCCTGGAGAAGGGGAGCTTTCCAGGGCACCCAGACCAAGGTGTTGATTCTCCACCTCCCTTGGGAGCCTCTCAGCACCCTCATGACATACTGGATTCTTTGCGAAGAAACCCCCCACCAAGAAGCAGGTCCTAGTTGTAGGGAACACAGGGGCCCTGATATCTGGGACACCCAATGAGGTAGAAAAGGAAAGACCCTAGCACGGGAGAGTTACCATTATAATACTGGAGCCTATTTTATTGAGGGCCTACTATGCCAAGCACTTAACATATGGTACAGATGTTAATTGCTCCAAACAATCCTGGATACCAGGGACAACACATTTCTTTGTTTTTGTAACTTAAGTTTATTTCATCTTAGCCTCTGCCTGTCTGTAGTGATAGGGAGCCCAGCTATGGCAGACCATCCCCCCTCTATCCTGTGGGCAAACCTCATGTGCTGATGAAAATAAAAATAAAAGGACGTGAAACCCTGAATCGGATGCACCCATGATCCAAAGCAGATGCCTCCTGACATTCTATCCTGAAATCCTCAGCCCCACAGAACATAGGTCTCTATCACTCTCTCCTCTTTGTAGCCTCTATATCACCCCTCACCTTGTGTTCATCCCATTGCTTCCTCTTTCAACCCCAACTTAAGGCTTGTTGGTCCAGAGTCCCCCCCACCCACCCCCCAGCTCTGGGCCTATGCAACTTATTGGCCCCAATCTGTCGACTGCATACTACATATATCTATGCCATAGCTTTGTGGTGGGTGAAGCATACTCCTTTACCCATCGACTTGGTCTTAGCCAAAAGGATGTGCATGGACATGACAGAAAGTCTTGAAATACACTCCAATGGCTTGCCTTGCCCTCTTGCATTTCTGCCATTGCCATGCAAAGAACATACTCCAGCTGATCCACTGGTCCAAAGAGGAGGACAGATATGTGAGGCTAACCCCACAGCCTGAAATGAAGCCCAGCTGGGCCGGACCAAAGTCAGCCAGATGTGCGCCCACCTGAAGATGCGTGTTTACTGTTGGATGACACCGAGAATTCTGTGGTTGCTCTTTAGCTACAGTAGGAAAGGCTATGCAGGATGGGGGAAGAGTACATATAGGAAGTCTCCGTACCTTTCCCTCATTTTGCTGTGAACCTAAAACTTACCTTAAAATAAAAAAAGAAAGGGAGAGAGAGAGAGGAAGAAAGATCATTCCACTCACTCTATTCTCCCAACAATCCAACAATTTTGGCCATAAATGGTCGGCACTCAACTTTGACATCTTCCATTACATGAAACTAATCCCAATCCAATCCGAATCACCATCCTGCCCAATGTGGGTCTCTGTTCCACCTTATCTCACCCTCAGTTGCATCCCAAGCCCAACTGAGGGTGCGAGACGACAACTGACATGTCTACCTTGAGGCAAGTGGCTCAAAGTAGTGTGCATATCTGCATTTTACCCATATTAGCTGGAGGGTGTAAGATGGAAGGAATAAAGGTCAGGGGGAAACTCGTTAACATATCTTGGACTTTTGTGTCCAGAAAGTTCACCTCATTGTAATTAAATGTATCAGATCAAAATCTGTCCTAAGAATGGCAGGTCTAAAATAATAGAACTTTTTAGAATTGGGAAAGAGCAATACTGGGTATGTGAAATCTCAAGTATGAAGTTATACCTGGCGAATAAATTATTTCATTTCATGGCTTAATGGTTTTACTCTGAGTATAATTTTGATAGTTTTTTATATTTGTTCTGGAATAAACTAGCATAATTTTTTTCAAATAAAAAACACACACATAGTTTGGCTAAAGAAACTCAGAATAACCGTGTTTTAAATAAAATAAAAGTGTTTCTCAGTATCTCAAGTAAATGTGGGCATCTGAGGCTAATATGGCAATTGTTCAATCATCATGAAACTAAAACCCTTCTTCCTCTTTTTTTTTTTTATGTTTCCACTATTTATTTATGAGAAATTCCACATCTGTGATGCTCTTTGAGACAATGCCATCGGCCTTGGCCAGTCGGAGAATGGCGTCATCTGACTCACCCATCCTGCGGATAGCCCCGCAGACAGCATAGGTTTTAACTGGCCCTGGAACCTGCCTGTCACCTTGTCAGCCTCGGCCTCGTTCATCTGGATGGACACGTGGTGCTTGGCGTCCATGATGCGGTTGCTGGCAGAGCACTTCCACTGCACGTACAGGTCCACGAACTTGTTGGCGTCGTTCTGCATGTCGAGGGTGCGCCTGCCGCCACCACCATCACCATCACCTCCACCACCACCCACACACCACCTCCACCACCACCTCTACCACCACCACCACCTCCACCACCACCACCTCCACCACCACCACCCACACCTCCACCCATACCACCACCACCCACACCACCACCACCACTACCAACACTACCACCACCACCACCACTAGCGCGTCAGCTAGACCCCTTCTTAATGTTTTGCTCTGCCCTCTTCAAAGAGCTACTTCCACTCACGGTCCATGATGGCTGCTTGATTTCCAACCATTATACCTGAATTCCAGAAAGCAGTATGGAAGAAAGAACAAACTCTTATCTTTTAAAGCTACACCCACTTTCACTCATTCAGTCACTACTTAAATTACACACTTTATTTCTGCCTGTATCACATGGCCTTATGCCTTCATTCTAATAGATGATGTGCCCACATACTAAGAAGTGCGGATGATGGGGATAAAGCCCTGCTCTTACATGAAATCAGGACCATAATTCTATCATTCGTTTCTGGAATCTACAGGAATCCCAGCCCTGGGCTTTGACAGCTTCTCTGCAGAACCTCCTGTCTCCCCCAGAGGGCGCCAGAGTCCCCAGCTTTCTCAACTTTGTCTTCAGACCCAATTGCAACGTAGTCTAAGGGAGATGTTCTGGATGCTGCTAAGATCAGGGCAGGGCAGGTGGGAGTTCCGCAGTGCAGTGGTTAAGCCCCTGAGCCCCGCATAGAACTGAGTTCAAATGCAGACATTCACCCCTATGTGATCATGGGGAAGTCACTCAACCACCTTGAACCTAAAGTTCTCCAGACAGCTTGAGTGAAGGGTTCCCCACATGGCCTGGAATATAAGATGAGCTCTGTCAGTGCATAGTGAGAGTCACTGACAGCTATGCTCCCCTCTTCTACCCAAAGTGCAATCTAACCCAAAGTTACACCTATTTGCACTCATTCAGTCACTACAACAGCCTGTGGTCTATCCCTCTGCCTCTCCTGCCTTGTTCATGCAGTACTAGCTCTCTTGTACTCCCTGAGTTTGTGGGCTCTGGAGTTTTTAGGGAGACTGAAGGGGCTATCCTTCTCCCCAAACCAGCATTCAGGTCTATGGGACAACCCACAGAGGCCTCACAAGAAAATAAAAAGGCCTGCCCTAACCGGTCTAGCTCAGTGGATAGAGCATCAGCCTGTGAACTGAAGGATCCCAGGTTCGATTCCAGTCAAGGGCATGTACCTTGGTTGCGGGCACATCCCCAGTAAGAGATGTTTCTCTCTCATCGATGTTTCTAACTCTCTATCCCTCTCCCTTTCTCTCAGAAAAAAAAAAATCAATAAAATATATTTAAAAAAAGAAAAAGTGGAGCTTATTTTAAAAAGAAAAGAAAAGAAAAAGGCCCAAGTTGTGGGTCCTCTTGTTCTCCTTCCTGTTCAGGTTCTGGGTGTCCATTGTAAACATTTGCAGCCCCAGGGGCCCATCTGTGCAGAGCTGAATGGAGTTAGACACATTTAAACCACCGCCACCAACTTCCAGTTCTAGATGGTGGACTGGGAATATGTTTCTACCACTTCTAGCCCCTCAAATGCCACCAAAAGCATAGAATGGAAAAGAAAAACGGAAATAAACCCATAGGCTGAGGACAGGATGGCTGGAGGTGGGGAACACCAGGGGTTTTGATTGACTGCTAGAAGCCAGAGAAAGGGCTGATCGCAATGAGGGACAAATGGGGGCAGAGGAACCATGCCGAAGCATGTCTGAGACATAGCTGACTCAGAGGCTGAGCAGGTATGGAGCACAGGAGTGGGTCAACACACCTCAACGGGATGGCAGTAGCCATATGGACCTCTCTGCTCCCCACTACCAACAGTCCAGGACACAACAAATACTCTACATCGATGCCCATAGCAACAGCCTCACTCCTCATTCATACAGATGAATTGGTCACCAGGTATTACCAGAAAGCTGGAAAAAAAAATAACAACAAAAATACAAGAAAAGGAGAAGGATTAAGAAAAGAATGGCAAATAACTACGTATTGAGTTCTTACTGTAGGCCGAGCATTGTTTAACTCATTTAATGACTCTCTGAGCTAGATGCTATTGTTCTTTTGACTCTTCAGGAAACTGTGTCACAGAAAGGTAGCCTAACTTGGCTGAGGTTTGCACAGCTAGTGAGGGGCTAGAGATGGAGTCTGAACTAGGGCAGTTTGTTTCATGCATTGCACTCTGAACTACTCAGCTATGCTGCCTCTTTAATGAGCTAGACAAAGGGTGAACAAACTGATCCCAGAGGAAATAGGTAACTGAAAGAACAGAAGAATTGAAAGAATAGTCTAATCCTATTACATTCATAAGACAAAAAGAGGCAGTGACAAAAATAAAGCAAGAAGTAACTCTTAGAAATTTAAAATGGAATCACTGAATTTTTTTTAAATCAATAGGAAAGAGTGTGAACATTTGTGATTTGAGTGTTCAAAATGAATTCACTCTTCTTTTACTGAATAAAATAAAGCAAAACACTCTGATTTCCCTGCAGTATTCCCAAATCCTTTGGGTTGGGTAGGATTAGCAACCACAATCACCACTCCTGTTTGCAACATAAGAGGAATTTATTCCTACTGGAAGTCCACCATAAATAGCCAGTGGATAAAGACAACATTGAGGGCAGAGGGAAGATATGTAGTGACCCTGGATCCTTGATGACATCATTGGATCAAGCCTTAACTGAGGCTAAAAGCGTGAGTGCTTCTTTCTATCAATATCCACTGATTAAATCCCATAGAAGGACTCTATTAATCCATACCACAGATGAGTCATCATCAAGATAGACTGCCATATCTTGAGTATAAGCCCACCCCAGAGGCACTGCAACTGAAAAACAACCCAAGTCACACGACTGGACTAAGGGAGCAGCAGTTCCCAAAAAGAATGCTGGGTAAACACAACAACAGCTACCACGAGTCACTACACGCATCAAGGAGCTGGGCGTGGAAAGTGTGCATGGCTCGTACACCTTGCAGCCACACAATGGAGATGACATCTGTTTCTTCTCTCAGAAGGAAAAGAAAGGCAATTAGAAAACCAGAAACAACAAAATCTATTCTGGGGGCAAAATATGAAGCAAACACATGTGAGGCATGACTTTGAGCAATTAGTGGAGTGTAAGAAAAGAGACTGTGGGAAGAGAGAGAGGGAGGAGGAGGAGGAGGAGGAAGAAGAAGAAGAAGAAGAAGAAGAAGAAGAAGAAGAAGAAGAAGAAGAAGAAGAAGAAGAAGAAGAAAGGGAGAGAGAGAGAGAGAGAGAGAGAGAGAGAGAGAGAGAGAGAGAGAAAGAGAGAGAGAGAGGGACTGCACTTGAATGAAACTAAAGCTAAAGAATGGAAGATTTCACTATAATTATAGAACATTTAAGTGTTATAAACTTTGACCATGGGAATGTAAAGATAAAACCAACAGAAATTAGAAGGAAGTGCAGAAGGAAGGTGTCAGATGGCACGGAGGGGCTAATTGTCCTTATACAGTGGTGGGGCTCAAGAAGTGCTGTCTGGCCCAGCGGGTGGCTCAGCTTGTTGAGCTTTGTCCCATGCACCAAGAGATTGCCAGTTCGATTTCCTGTCAGGACATGTGGTTTGATTCCCTGTCAGGGCACATGCCAGAGTTGCAGGCTTTACCCCAGTACAGGATATGCAGAAGGCAGCCGATTGATGTTTCAATCTCTCTCCCTCCCCCTCGCCCTTTCTTTCTCTAAAATCAATAAAAACATGTTTGTTTGTTTTTAGTTGTTTTTTAAAGAAATACCGTCTGAAGTTGATAGAAGAAAAACTATGTTTTAAATGTAAGTGGGCATGGGGGGAGCTGAGAGATAGTGTGGTTTAAATTCTTAATGATAAGCTATCATTAATTGCTCTCTTGAGTTACTAAATTGAGAAACAGAGGTAAACATATTATTTAATACTATGAAGCTAAAACTCTGGAATAGCTAAAAATGGAAAAAGTTCTGAGAAGTGAAACTGGTGTAGGAAATTTTGTGTGTTTTTTTGCTTTGTCCCATTCTGTACTGGTTGAATTTTTTACTGACACATATTATACCCTATCAGAAGTCCCCCACCCCACCCCCACCCCCAGGGCCCACCTCCTATGTACCAATGGAAGGTAGATACTCCCTTCCCACCTCTTTCTAGTCTGGCTTCCTGTTTTTACTGCAGGGGCGAGGGTTACATTTCCCAGCCTCCCTTCCAGCTACCTGAACACCACCAACCCATCCAGGCATAATTAATTCCCCACTTCCCAAAAATGTGGAACTGGAAATGAGAGACACTATTTGGCATCTGCTGTGGCTGGAATGAAGGGCAAATAGATTCAGGAGCTGTGGGGTGATCACATGCATGGAGAAGAAAAAGCAAATAAAAGGCAAACTCTTAAGAGTATGAAAAACAACCACAGACTGGGGGAAATACTTGCAAAACGCATATCTGATAAAGGACTTGTATCCAAAAAACACAAAGAACTCTTTAAAGTCAACAGTAAGACATCAAACAACCCCATTAAAAAGGGGCAAAAGGCCGAGACTGGTTTGGCTTGCGAACTGAAAGGTCCCAGGTTCGATTCCGGTTGGGGGCATGTACCTTGCTTGCGGGCACATCTCCAGTGTGGGGCGTGCAGGAGGCAGCTGATCGATGTCTCTCTCTCATCGATGTTTCTGACTTTCTATCTCTCTCCCTTCCTCTCTGTAAAAAATCAATTATATATATATTGGGCAAAAGATCTGAACAGATACCTCACCAAAGAAAATAAACACGTGGCAGACAAGCATATGTAAAGATACTCCACATCATATGTCATTAGGGAAATACAAGTGAAAATAACAATGAGATCCCACCACACACCCATTAGAGTGGTCACAATCCAGAACACTCACAACAGCAAATGCTCACCGGAGTGTGGACTCTCATTTGTTGCTGATGAGAACACAAAATGGTATACATAATCCCTTTGGAAGATAGTTTGGCGGTTTCTAACAAAGCTGCTAAACATCGTCTTACCATACAATACAGCAGCCAAGCTTCTGGGTATTTACCCAACTCAGTTGAAAACTTGTGTCTGCACAAAACTCTGTACATGAATGTTTATAGCAGCTTTATTTATAATTTAAAAAAAAAAACACCTGAAAGCAACCAAGTCATTCTTCAGTCGGTGAGTGGATAAATTGTGTTACATACATACAGTGGAACCTTATTCAGTAATAAAAAGGAAATAAGCTCTCATAGTCATGACACGACATGGAGGAAACTTGCATGCAGATTACTAAGTGAAAGAAGCCAAGCTGAAAGGCTACATCCTGTCTGATTCCTACTATTTGACATTCTGGAAAAGGCACTACTTTAGAGAAGCAAAAAGATCAGTGTTGCCAGAAACTGGGGAGGAGAGGGATGAATAGGCGGACCACAGGAGTTTTAGGCAGTGAAATACTCTGTATGGTACTGTAATGGTGAACTGTGATATGTATTTGCATTTGTAAAAACCCATAGATATGGCCCTCATTGGTTTGGGTCAGTGGATAGAGTGTCGGCCTAAGGACTAAAGGGTCCTGGGTTTGATTCTAGTCAAGAACACATACCTCGGTGGCAGGTTCCCCATCCCTGGTCAGAGTGCAGGAAGGAGGTAACCAATCGATGTGTCTCTCTCACATCTATGTTTCTCTCTGTCTCTTCCTCTCCCTTCCCCTCTCAAAAAAATAAAAAATAAAAACCATAGATATGTAATACAAAGAGTGAACCTTAATGTAAACTATGACCTTTAGCTAATAAGGTATCAATATTGGTTCATTAATTGTAACAAATATACCACACTAATCCAAGATGTTAATAATAGGGAAACTGTATGGAAAAGATAGATGGGCACACTCTGTACTATTTGCTCAATATTTTTGTAAATCTAAAAGTGTTTTAAAAATAAAATTTCGAAGAGAATCCAAGATGGCGGCATAGGTAAACACCTACACTGCTGCCTCGCACAACAATTTCAAAACTACAACTAAAAGACAGAACGGACATCATCCAGAACCACAGGAAAGCTGGCCGAGTAGAAGTTCTACAACTAGAAGGAAAGAGAGGGGCTCACGGAGACCCAGAGGAGCTGCCAAGGTACGGAGACGCGCGCGCTGAGAGAGCGGGTGCCGGAGTACCTGGCTGGCTTTCTCTGGCGGGAGGGAAACGGAGACTCCCAACGGCATTGAACCCCTTATCTTACGACACTAAACCCCAGATCCAGCCGAAACTCATACGGGGGTAGTTTGGACTGTGAAAAGGGAGAGGTGCACGGAAATTTAGGGGAGTCGCAGAAGATCAGGTCTGGTCTCGCACGCGCACGGTGCTGCGCGCAGGACAGATTGCTGATAGTGCCGCTGGCTTTCGCGAGTGGGCGGGAGACAGACCCTCCGAACTGTGCCACTTCTGAGTCCACTGGGCCCCTGTTTCGGGCGAAAACCTGGGGACCTAGACTCGTGTGGTCCTAGTGCGCAGGGGAGCTGGAAAGGCAGCGGTTAGAGGCACTGCGGGCCTGTGCACAAGGACCGCTCCAGGGATTACCCAGTCACGTGAGACTCAGGGGCCATGGAGGGCGGGGCCGACTGCAAGGCAAGGCGGTCCCTTAAGCCCTGAGACTCCACCCATCCCAAGCTCAATGGAGGCTTCTTCAGTTTTGTGTCTGGTATCATAAGGCTGAATCCAACACAGAAGTTTCCCCGGCATAGTGAAAATGCCGAGACAAAGGAAGGGATCACAAACAAAAGAAATGGAGGAAAAAAACGACTGGATAGAGAGTTCAAAACCACGCTTATAAGGTTTTTCAAGAATATGCTAGAAAAATTGGGTAAATTTAGTGAGACCCAAGAGGAGATGAAAAAGGACCAACTAGAGATGCAAAAGAGCCAACTAGAGATGGAAAAGGTCCAACTAAAGATGATAAAGGACCAAATAGAAATTAAACATACACTGACTGAAATAAAAAATATTATACAGAGTCCTAACAGCAGACTAGAGAAAGGTAAGAATCAAGTAAAAAAATTGAAATATAAAGAAGCAGACAACATTCAACTGGAAAAGCAAGAAGAGAAAAGAATCCAAAAATGTGAACATAATGTAAGGAGACTCTGGGACAGCTTTAAG
>JAAGEH010000006.1:29749983-29803610 GCA_011751065.1 Lasiurus cinereus | reverse complement strand
CGGTAGTCCCGGGGCCTGCGGTCCCAGAAGTTCTAAGTGGCTGGTGGCCGGGTTGCCACAGTCCCAGCCTGTGGGCTGGCCTCCTGCGCTGGGAACTCTGGTTTTCCTCTGTGAGGCCAGCTTCCGGGTCCAGGTCGGGTGGGCCTGGGCTCCCGCAGGCCAGTAGAGCCTGTCTGTGAAGCAAGCTTGTGTGGGGGAGAGCCTGGGAGGGAGGAGGCGCTAAAATATGGACCCCCTGTGAGAGCTAAGGCAGCCAGTCGCCCCAGAAGGTAAGGGTGGTGATGGGGGGACCAGAGGATAGGAGGACCTTTAGGGCTGGGGCTCTGTGGGACAGAGGTTGTTTGTGAACTGGCTGCTCCCATGATGAGGACCTACTGGGTGGGGCAGGATGCATGGAAAGACGGGAGGGGCCATTGCTGTCACCCCTGCCCCAGTGCACTGGTCCCTCCTCTGGCTTGAGAGAAAGGCCTGTGGCCTCTCTGCCGGCTGAGAGTCCGGTCCTGTGCCATTAAAGGGCTGGCAGGTGCTGAGAGAGAGCAGTGGGTGGGAGAAGCTGGAAATATGCGGGAGAGAGAGGGGACCTGTACAGATCTGGGTGGGCTTTTGTCCTCACGGGCAGAGGACAGGTACATGTGGGGCCCTGAAATCCAGCAACATCATGTGCCCTCAGTGCTCTGGGAGGCATAGGTACCCAGCCTTGACACCCTCACCCCAGGAATAAATCCTTGGAGAATTCTCCCCATCAGGCAAGAAGTCCTAGGCCTTGTGATTTGGGGGGACACTCTAGGATGGGGGTCTCCAGTTTCAAGTCCCTACTCAGCCACACCCTGTCCTGGTCTACAATGACTGATTGATCATGTCAATTGGATAGAAGTCAGTGCCAGAAGTCATGGTGAAGCTGAAGATTAGAGCTCGATATGAGCTCAAGGGATAGAGGTCATCAGTCCATGGGCAAGGATGAGTCAGTCCAAGGGCAGGGTTAAGGATCTGTGTCTGTGGGCAGGGTAGGGGTCAGGTTGAGGCCAGAGTTCAGCCTGTGCTTGTAGTCAGGAAATGAAGTTACTTTCTGTGTAAATCAAACTGCCACACCCAATGATTCTTAAACCCAAGCAGCGGTAGTCTGAAATTAACAGGCCCCCGGGACAGCGTCTTCCTCACCCCCCTTCCAGCCATGGACTCTGCCCAGACATTCAGCTTTGGGAGTTGCGGTTGTCCTGAGCCCCATGTTCATCATTCTCCTTAAATCTTTCTGAGTGTGTATGCGTGATTGGGGGAGAGGGGACATTTCTGAAGACAGATGGTGCTGCCACCCCCTCTGCCTCCACCTCTCAAGGAATCATCAGGATCCTCCTTTTTTAAAAAAATATTTTTTTATTGATTTTAGAGAGAAAGGGAGAGGGAGAGATAGAAACATCAATGATGAGAGAGAATCACTGATCAACTGCCTCCTGCATGTCCTACACTGGAGAATTGAGCCCACAATCTAGGCATGTGCCCTGACCGAGAATCAAACCAGGACCTCCTGGTTCATAGGTCCGTGCTCAACCACTGAGCCAAGCCAGCTGGCAGAATCCTCCTTTGTTAACACAAATTGATTCTGGTCTTCCCTCACTCCTTAAAGAATGAAGACCAAAATCTTCTGAGAAATTCAGAATCCACATCCCGAAGGGAAAGAATACTACTCACATCTGTCCAACTCCCTGCCTTTTGTCAACCACCTGTTTTTTTAAAAACATATTTTTATTGATTTCAGAGAGGAAGGGAGAGAGAGATATATAAATCAATGAGAATCATTGATTGGCTGCCTCCTGCACGTTACCCACTGGGGATCAAACCGCCTTTGACTGGAATTGAAAACGGGACCCTTTAGTCCCCAGGCTGACACTCTATCAACTGATCCCAACTGGACAGAGCTCAACCACCTTTTTTTACCTGAACTTGATTGTCACAAGTCCCCTATGTGACCCATTTTGCAGTAAAGGCACCAGGGGCCAGAGAGGCAACCAGAATACACTTCACCCGGGTGCCATAATAGGTCCTTGCCAGCCCTGAGACCCCAGTGGAAGGCACTGAGTGAATCACACACTCAGAAATGAGAGGTAACTGGGTCAGCTTCAGACAGCTGGGAGATTATAGGCACTCAATTTGGATGTGGAATCCAGCTTAGAGTGACAACTCCTGGTGGTTCTAGACTATTTCTCCTCCAGATACAATAGCCTTGGTTCAGAAAATCCATTCATTCATTCAATAAAGTGTTTCTCCAGCACTTAGCTCAGAACCTGGCACAAAGAAATGCTCAATAAATTTTTGCTGAAGAATTGAAACGATGTACAAATAGGGCTGCCAGCTTCTCCTTTGTGGCCTAGATCCAATGTGGGCTGGTAAATGTTTTACAGTCAACACTACAAAAGGGAGAAAATCCTGATTTGTAGTGTTTGCCAATTTCGGCTCCCACCATGTTCGATTTCAAGCTACCAATGTCATGTCAATGAATGTGGAATTGGGAAGAGATGTAGAGAATCTGCTTTTGCCAGCTGGTGGGGATCAGCTCCAGCATGCCGCTCCTATCCCTGGCTCTCAAAGCCTGTACCCACCCTGTCTATTTGCTTTCCTCCTTTTCTCAGTATCACCCAACTGCTCCATGAACACCCATAACCCACCCCTGTCTTTCCCCCTGATTCTGATTCCTGAACACCCAACTTTGCACCTCCAGTGAGAGCAGGATTGAGTGTATTTTGAAATCTCCATGGTGCTGGCCATGTGGGAGTATCCTGGACATGTCTGGGTGTCTATGCATGACGGGGCTGAATTGTGTGAACTGTTCATTAGCAAGGATGCAAATGTGTATTTGGGCTGGCAGGAGAAAGCGGGCGGGGGGGGGAGAGGAGATATGATAGTGCCCACCTGTGTCTGTTGGTGTTCTATTAGCAAAACTTCCTGGCTACAGAGAAGGAGTGGGCTCTGGGCAGCTCCCCTTAAGCTTTATGCTCCTCTGGATACTGTGCATACATCAGCTCCTGATCTCAGCCATCTTCCTGGAAGTGCAAGCTCCATTCGCCTACACTCTGCTCTCTCCTCACCTAGGCTTACCTGACTTCCACCCCTTCTTCATTCCACCAAAATGCAGCCCTGGGCCATTCAAACAGGTGTTTCCAGTCTCATCTAACAACTGAGATGCCATGAAACCCCAGCAGGGATCTAGGTCTCCTCGGCCAGCCCACTTTCCTGGAGTCAGCCTTTATGTCCTTTCCCTTCCTTTCCCCCACTCTGCTTTCTGCCAATGACCCCCAGACACACATCTCCATCTCAGCTTCTCCCTGATCTCTAGATCATATATCCTCTGGCTCCTTGGTCTGTTCCCTCAGCAGTTCCTGAACTTTACCCAGAACACTGCCCCTTGTGCCCCACGAGCCTGTGTCTGTGGGTAGGGTAGGGTTCAGGAGAGCTTGCCCTTCTCCACTGTTCTTCATCGGACCACCCATCTGCCAGCTTGAGTCAGATACTGTCCTCCTTGACAACTTTTTAATCCCCATATCTAATCTGCCATCCTCCATCAGCCGTGTTGGTTTTAACCTCTTATTTAATTGTGTCCACTTCTGTCTTAAGATACACAGCCAGGAGCACCATCAGTCTCCTGGAGCCCTGATTGTGCTTCTACTTCCCTGTGTCCCACTGCAAGCCATGCCCCTATCCAGCCAGAGGGACTTCTAAAGACGCAAACCCGGTCATGCTCCACCTCCACTCTGCCGCTTCAGAACTTCCAGGATTGCCCCACCGCTGTGGCTCAGTGGTTGAGCATCAACCTATGAACCAGGAGATCATGGTTGAGCCCCGGTTGGGGCATATGCCCAGGTTGTGAGCTCAATCCCCAGTGTGGGACCTGCAGGAGGCTGCCGATCTATGATTCTCTCTCATCATTGATGTCTCTATCTCTCTCCTTCTTTTCTCTCTGAAATTAATATATATATATTTTTTTAAAAAAAAACTTTCAAGATTTGCTGTTGACCTTCATGTAAAACCAAATCTAAAATAAGGTCCACAAGGGCTTGCCTGCAGGGCCAGGCCAGGCCAGCCCCTCCCTCCAGCCTTACCATGCTCTCCTCTCTGCTGCGCTTGTAACCCAGCTGTGACCTTGACTGCATCATTTGTAATCTCAAATCCACTTGGGTGTTTATATGATTATAATCAGTTCCCCACCAGGTTGTGGGCCCCTGGGGCAGAGACAGTGTCTCTCTGGGTCTGTCTCTGATGTCCCCAGCACCTGGCACAGAGTGAGCACCAAATACATATATTTTCATCCTGATTCCAACAAAGCAACTGTTAAAGAAGACCTTTTTGAGAAAAGCTGGGACTGTGGGTCGAGCATTAGATGAGATTAAGGAATTAATTTTGTTACACATGATAATGGTGCTGTGGCAATGTTTTTAACAACCTATCTGTTGGAGAGACATATTGCAGAATTTATAGGTGAAACATGATGTCTGGTATTTGCTTCAAAAGACTCCAGCCAAAAATAAATAAATAAAACAAGTAAGCATTCAATGAGGGAACAAAGGAACAAATAAATGTCATTTGCATGTCTGTTCCTGTTCACAGCCTCAAGGCCTGCAAAGATGCTGGCTGTCCCAGAGCTGGGCCTGCAGGGGCTGTACATTGGTAAGAATCCCTCACCTTTGCCTCCACCCACCCTCCATTTGCCCTTGTCTGGATAGAGGTACCTCTCCCAGAAGAAGTTCCTGAGAGTGTATGTGTGTGCAGCTAGGGTTAGTGCACACAGGACTGTGTATGTAAGTGTGTGTGTGCACGCAGGACATATCTGTTCAGTTCATGGGACCCTGTGCATGCATGTGTGTGTGTGTGTGTGTGTGTGTGTGTGTGTGTGTGTGATGTGTGTGTGTTTGTCTATCTGCTGTGCACAGGGCCTTATATGAGACTGTGTATAACTTCAAGTATGTCTATGTGCACAGAATTCTGTGTGTGTGTGTGTGTGTGTGTGTGTGCGCGCGCGCGCGCGCAGAGGGCGGGAGCCAGGAGGCAGGAGGGACACTCCTCAGGAAGTCCACTCACAAAGACCTGGTGGGCTGGGCTTTCCTTCCTGCCTCCCTTCCCAGGCTCAGGCCACACAGCGCCTTGGCTCTTCAAGCTGGAGCTGGTGGCAGGGCCTGAGCCCATGCTGGTCCCCTGAGGAAAGGGAGCCCTGAGGCTGTGACCAAAATGTCCCTGCCTCTCCAGCACCCCAAGACCGCCTCCAGCCCTGTCCCCTCACTTCCTGCCCCTCAGATATGTTCCCAGAGTACCCAAGGCCAGGAAGGGCTGGGAGCTGCCAGGGCAGCCGCTGCGGGAGCACAGGCCCTGGGCCCTGGCTCAGGCGGAAGCCAAACAGTTGGCTTTGTCCATGGCTTTTTATGCCAGACTCCATTATCCCCTCATCCCCACGCTTGGATCTCAGGGCCCTAGCAAAGCCCAGAGTAGTGGTGACAGGCCACCAGCCCACACCTGGGGGATGTCCAGCAGACAGACCTCTGAGCTGCCCGAGCCTCCAAGCCAGGCTTTGGGCTGCCTTCCGGAGCTGTGTTGCTTCCTTCCACAGAAGGTCCAGCTCAGTCCTGGGCCTGTGAGAGGGGCTCAGTGGGCCTCATGCTCCCCACTGCTGGCTCCATGTGTATGTGTTGTTGTGGGGGTCGGGGGGGATGACTTGGGATTCACTTCCTATTTTTGTGGACACCCCTCAGCTCAGAGCTGGGCTGGGATGGTGCTGCCCTGCCTTGATCCTCACAGGTAGCCAGCTGGGCCTGTCTTTGGCTCTTGGGGGGAGTACTAGGGGTACCGGTGTATATTGCAAATTTTTTCAATAGATGGAGTTACACATATGTTGATATTATATGCGATTTGATATGTATGCTATTTTGTTGTATTGCTTCTTCAGATAACCATTTGTTCTGATCGATGGCACACACACTTTCTGAGCAGCACTTCAAAACATACGAATAAGTGGAAATTTGGGTGTCTGAATAGTTTGCCTAAAAATAAGAAAAGTGCTATTGGGACTGTATCCACAAATTAGTGATGGACATTACTTTGAATAAAGCATTTTTGATGTTTCTCTTGAAATTATTGTGTTTTCTTTGATTGCAAAATTCGTATTAACCTGTTAATAATATGGATTAGCTGTTAACTGGTTAAAAATTCAGATTTACTATTAACCAGTTAATATTGTGGATTTTGTAATCAAAGAATACATGATAATTTCAAGAGAAATATCAAAAGTGCTTTATTCGAGGAGAAACCAAGATGGCGGCATAGGTGAACTCCTAAACTGCTGCCTCGCACAACAATTTCAAAACTACAACTAAAAGACAGAACAGACATCATTCAGAACCACAGGAAAGCTGGCTGAGTGGAAATTCTACAACTAGAAGAAAAGAGAGGGGCTCACAGAGACTCAGAGAAGCTGCAAAAAGCTGAGGTAGGGAGACACGACCATGGAGAGAGTGGGCCGCTGAGTGCCTGGCTGGCTTCCGCTGGTGGGAGGGAGACAGAAACTCCTGACTGCACTGAACCCCTTATCCGACTACAGTGAACCCCAGTTCCAGGTGAGACTCATACGAGGGGAGTCTGGACTATCGTGAAAAGGGAGGAGTGCACGGAAACCTAGGGGAACTGCGAAAGGGCAGAGGTCTGGGGGCATGCACACCACTGTGCACAGAGAGGATAGACTACTGATTGTGCTGCTTGCTTTCTCTAGTGGGCAGGAGACAGAGCCTCCCAACTGTGCTGAACTCCACTTCTGACTGCACTGAACCCCAGTTTCGGGTGAGACCCTGGGGACCCAGACTCATACGGGTCCCGGAGCACAAGGGAAAGGCAGAGGTCTAGAGGCACACGCATACAGAGAGGGCTGCAGCAATTACCGAGAGTCACTTGAGACCCAGAGGCTGCGTAGGGCAGGGCTGACTGGAAGCCAAGACTGTCTGCTCAGCCCTGAGACTCCACCCCACCCAAGCTCAACAGAGAAGCTTTTTCAGTTTTGCAAGTCTTGTATCATAAGACTGACTCCAGTACAGCGTAGTAAAAATGCAAAGACAAAGGAACATATCACAAACGAAAGAAATGGAGGAAAACAAACGACTGGATATAGAGTTCAAAATCAGGTTATAGATTTTTCAAAAATTTCCTAGAAAAGATGGATAAATTTAGTGAGACCCAAGAGGAGATGAAAAAGGACCAACTAGAAATTAAACATACACTGACTGAAATAAAAAATACAGAGAACTAACAGCAGACTAGAGGATTGCAAGAATCAAGTCAAAGATATGAAATACAAAGAAGCAGAAAACTCAACTGGAAAAGCAAAAAGAATACAAAAATTTGAAGACAGTGTAAGGAACCTCTAAGATAACTTCAAGCATACCAACATCAGAATTATGGGGGTGCCAGAAGAAGAAAGAGAGCAAGGTACTGAAAATCTATTTGAAGAAATAATGACTGAAAACTTTCCCCACCTGGTGAAAGAAATAGACTTACAAGTCCAGGAAGCGCATAGAACCCCAGATAAAGGAATCCAAAGAGGACCACACCAAGACACATCATAATTAAAATGCCAAGAGCAAAAGACAAAGAGAGAATATTAAAAGCAGAAAGAGAAAAACAGTTAATTACCTACAAGGGAGCATCCATACAATTGTCAGCTGATTTCTCAACAGAAACTATGCAGGCCAGACAGGAGTGGCAAGAAATATTCAAAGTGATGAATAGCAAGAACCTACAACCAAGATTACTCTACCCAGCAAAGCTATCATTCAGAATTGAAGGTCAGATAAAGAGCTTCACGGATAAGAAAAAGCTAAAGGAGTTCATCACTACCAAACCAGTATTATATGAAATGCTGAAAGGTATTCTTTAAGAAGAGGAAGAAGAAGAAAAAGGTAAAGATAGAAATTATGAACAACAAATACGTATCTATCAACAAGTGAATCTAAAAATCAAGTGAATAAAAAATCTGATGAACAGAATAAACTGGTGAACATAATAGAATCAGGGGCACAGAAAGGGAGTGGACTGATAATTCTCAGGGTGAAAGAGGTGAAGGGGGTGCAGGGAGAGACTGCACAAAAATCATATACCTATGGATGAGGACAATTCGGGGGGAAGTAAGGGCAGAGAGATGAGTGGGAGCCGGGTGGAAGGGAGCTATGGGGGGAAAAAAGAGGAACAAATGTAATAATTTGAACAATAAAGATTTATTAAATCAAAAATAAAAGTGCTTTATTCAAAGTGATGTCCATCATTAGCTACCCATTTCCCCATCTTTCAGGTAATGTGTGGATTCCGTCCCAAAAGAACTTTTCTTGTTTTGAGGCAAACCATTCAAAAAGTGTGTGTGCCATCTATTGGAACAAGTGATAATCTAAAGGAGCAAGATCTGGTGAATACAGTGGGGGGTTTAATACTTCCCAGGCAAGATCTTTTAATGCGTCTTTACTAGTAGAAGGGGATTGCTCTCTCAGGTTCTGAAAACCATGTGGCTGAACTCTAGGGTGAGGGGAGCTTCCTCACTTTTCATCGGTTCTCCACCTTCCACCCCACCCCAGGAAGGAGCTCACCCACCCATCTCTCCTGCTCTTCTATCTCTGTACTCAGTCTAACCCCCCACACACTGCTTCTTTGTCTCTCCCCTCCCCTCCCATGTCTGAGGGGTGCTGGGGGAGATGAGGAGTCCCCAGGTGAGGCACGGGTCATCCTCCACTGCTACCCAATAATAAGCCCTCAGCCTGCTCCTGCCTCAGGTGTCCCTTCTCATTCTCCTCCTTCCTCCCCTCCCACCCACCCCCCTTCTTCAGCAGGGAACCCTTGCCTTGGCCCAGCAAGGACTGATGGGAAAACCTCCAAGGCCTGGGGCCCAGCTGCCAGCCTCTTACCCTGATTGTGCCACAATGACTTCCCCTCTCTTTGCAGGCTCCAGCCCAGAGCGGTCCCCCATTCCCAGCCCACCTGGCTCCCCAAGGACCCAGGAAAGCTGTGGCATTGCCCCCCTCACACCCTCCCAGTCTCCAGTAAGTCTGGCATGGGGATCTGTGTGGTGGGTGGCCCGAGTGGTGTGGAGGGGGATGGTGCTCCAGAAAACAAGACCTGGCAGGGCCGGGGCAGGGCTGGGGATACCACTGTGCCTCCTGCCCCAGCATACCCCAGTCGTGCTCTCTGCAGAAGGGTTAACCTTATGTGACCTTGCACTTAAGAGGTAATAATTCTATTGAGGTGAGCCTCAGTACTAACACACAAATGCCCCCTCCAGGATGACATCCAGGGGCTGTTGCAGCTCACCTGCCTGGGGCAGGTGTATTTCTGAGCATATGGTTTTTTCAGGATCTGCACTGGCCCTCCCAGAGTTACCCCACCCCCCTCCTGCTTAGTATAGCTCCACCTGAGGAAGGGGGGACATGCTGTAAAAAAAACAAAACAAACAAACAAAAAAACATGGTTTGGAAATGATTAGCTTGAACTATCCAGCACATAACCCTCCCCCAGGCTCGCTGGGTCATCATCTCACCCCAGACAGCCTCACTCAAATTATCGAGCCTGGGGGGCCCTTTGTTCTTAGGGAGCCAGGCCTAGGAGAAGGCAGGGGCCATTTTGAGCACGTGCACGGGGCCTCTCTCCTCTGCCACAAAACCGACTGTCTGGTTGTGTCACTGTGGCCACAAAGAGCAGCAAGGTCAAATACACACAGGTCCTGTGCTGTGAAGCCACGTAATTACTCCCAGCTGGCCCCAGGCTGTGACATGGTGTGAGATGGGGGTGGGCTAGGTCTGTGCAGACAGAAGGTGAGCAGGGAACCAAAAGCCAGGAAAGCAGGAGCTTGAGCTAAAAGCTGCACAGAGCTACCTGAGAGGCAGTTGGCATCTCCAGAGTTCAGCCTGGAGCCTGGAATGGGAAAGGAACCCAGGCAGGCAGGCAGGTGGGAGGAGGTGAACCAGGGATGGGCTGGGCCTCAGCCAGGAAAGAGCGGGGCTCCCATGTCCACCCAGCCTGGCCCTTGGGCTGCTCCCTAACTCTAGGTCTTGCACTTGCAGAAGCCTGAGGCCCGAGCCCCCCAGCAGGCCTCCTTCTCTGTGGTGGTGGCCATCGACTTCGGTACCACTTCCAGTGGCTATGCCTTCAGCTTTGCCAGTGACCCTGAGGCCATCCACATGATGAGGTAAGGGCCACTGGGCTGTGAGACTGAGTGGGGGAAGAGGGGTTGGGCCTTGTCCCAGAAGTCCTGTCAATGAGGTGACATGGGGTACCCTCAGAGCTCCTGCCACCCCAAGTCTGTGCTCCCCTCTGGGTAAAAGTTTGGAGGATGGCCCTTGGCCTGTGCCACCAGCCTCCATTGGAGCAGTTCCCTGCTCTCTGCAGAAAATGTTGGGCTCTGCTTTTAATTTTGAAACATTTTATTGAGATATAACAAATATACAGGAAACTACACAAATACCTGGGCTTGCTTGCAAACACATACACATACATGTATGAATATGTGTGTGTGTTTTAAATAAAAGTGGGATATCATACAATTTGTCTACTTTATTTTTATTTTTTTATTGGTTTTAGAGGGAGAGAGAAACATCGATATGAGAGCATAACATTTATCGACTGCCTCCTGCACGCCCCCTAGTGGTATTGAACCTGAAACCTGGGCATGTGCTCTGACCAGAATTGAACTGGCGACCTTTCGGTGCACAGGACCATACCCAACCAACTGAGCTCACTGGCCAGGCCCCAATTGCCTATTTTAAACTTTCAACACTGTTTTGTAGACATTTCATGTCAATACATAAAGCTACCACTTTCCTTTTTTAACAGTTGCATAGTATTCCATAATATGGATATTTCAAAATTTATCCATTCTTCTACTGATAGTTTTTTGTGTGTGGTGTGTTTTTTTTTGGGGGGGGAGGGTCCTCTAATTTTTCACTATTACAAAAAATGCTGCAAGGAATCTCCTTCCTTGAAAACTTGTGCTGGGGTTTCTATGGAGTAGATTCCTAGAAGCAGATTCCTACGTCCAACATCTCAAATGATAAACAAGGACATGAAGGATCAGTTCACTAACCAAGTTGACACAAGTCACACAGTTGTTATGAAAGAGATGGTCAAAAAATCCATCCTGATGTCAAGTTTATTTCTTTAAACACTCCTTCCAGACCTGCAGACGCTGATCCTTACAGTGTATCTTAGTGGGGCTGCAACCAATAGGTAGAGCTATAGAAGACCCCAAAGCTCCCAACACAGACTGAAATGGGGGATCAGGAGCCCCGGAGGCTGGATGGAAGGGTGGATGGAGAGACCAATAGCAAGGTCATTGCCCCACAGATACAGGGACTTGACCTTCATGAGCCTGGACTGTCGTTTCCCTTTCTCTGCTCCCACATATCCACATGAAGCCACAAAGGCTCTGAGCATTTACAGTCCCCTAGGGTCAGCACAGAGCAGCTGAGGCCACGCTGCGCCCCCTGCTGGAACCAAGGAGACATGGAGGGACACTGCCTCTGTCCTGTGGAGGTGACAGTCACAGGAAGTCACTGGAGGACATGCTGGCCTCCTCCCAAGCTTTCCCCACCCCTACTAGCCACCAGTTCTGTCTTCTTAATATCTCTGGAGTGCCATCCACTTCTCTCCACGGCCACCACTCTCTCTCACCTGGATAGTTTTTATTCTCCGTCCTCCCCCCCTCCAAGCTGTTGCTACATGGACACTGTGACCTTTCTAAAGGCAACTGTGATCATGCCTCTTCACTCCCCAACCTAACCCCCAGCAAGAGAGAATTCCAACTCGGCATTTGATGTCCTTCTTTAGCTGACCTTAACACTCCTGTCTTTTCTCCTGCTGCATTTTGAGCTAACCTACAGCTAGTTCTCCTGTTCTTTCACATCTTTAAGCGTTTGCACCTACTGTTCTTCTGCCTGGATTCCCAGTACCTTCCTTAAAGGGCCACAGTGTCATGGCCTAGAGGAGTCAGGAAATCAGGGAAGATTTCCAGGTCAGAGAACTGGGCAGGGAGTTCTGGGTAGAGATCTGCATGTGCCTGTGAATAGGGAGGTTTGGAATGTCATTCAGGTTTTGGGGGATCTGGTAGAGGTGCAGTCAGCTGGGGTATTGCTGGGGAATGTCATGAATGCCTTAAAGGAACTTGGCTGTTGAGGATGGCCTTGAGTGAGGCGATCTAGCTGGCTAGGAGGAGGCCTCTGTTGGGATGCTGGAGAGACACGTCAGGAAGCAAGACCCAGGCAGATGGATGGATGATGGTTTGCTGCTTCATGTTAAGGGTGCAGGGAGGCGAGGTCAAATGACAAAGGGAACCCAGAATGCTGGGTGCACCTCGTAGCCCCATGTATAGGGAGGATCCAAGAGCAGCGTTCATGGAGATTTAACTGGGTTCCAAGCACCATCTTTATTTTCACAAGAACCTTAAGAGCCAGGTACTATTATTATTCCCATTTTACAGTAGGGAAGACTGAAACTGGGGGATGCTAAGTGGCCTGTCAAGGTCATACAGCTCACCCCAAAGCCATTACGTAACCCCTCCCCCCAACCAGCCAAGTGAGGGTTGCTGCTTACCCCACTGATAGCCCTGTCTCTACAGGAAATGGGAGGGCGGGGACCCAGGCGTGGCGCACCAGAAGACCCCCACCTGCCTCCTGCTGACCCCGGAGGGTGCCTTTCACAGCTTTGGCTACACTGCCCGTGATTACTACCACGATCTAGACCCTGAGGAGGCTCGGGACTGGCTCTACTTCGAGAAGTTCAAGATGAAGATCCACAGTGCCACTGTGAGTCACATTCTGGCTCAGGACCTGTGCAGGCCAGGGAAGCCGGGTCAGGAGGGGAAGGGGCGGGCCTAATGGAGAGTGGGCAAAGAGGAGGGGTGAAATGTGGTGGCTAAGAGGATGGAGCTTGCAAGTAAAGAAAGGATAAACATGGCTGAGGGTGAGGATAGGGTTAGAGGAGAGGCGGGGCTAAAGAGAGGCTGTGGACAGAACTAAAGTGAGACTATAGAGTGAGTGGGATGATGCCCAAGAGGATAAGCACCAGGAAATGGGTTGATTTTAAGAGAGAGGTTATCAGGAAATGGGGCAGAACTATGGCCTTCTGCAGAGTGGCCCTGTGTCCCTGCCAGGATCTCACCTTGAAGACCCAGCTGGAGGCGGTAAATGGAAAGAAAAGGCCTGCGCTGGAGGTGTTCGCCCATGCCCTGCGCTTCTTCAAGGAGCATGCTCTTCAGGTGCGCTGCGGCCCCATCCCCAGGCCCACCCTTTCCCCTTAGCCCATCCTTTGTCACTGTCAGAGGTCAGAGGTCATCTTCTCTACTCCTCTCCCTTCTTGTCTGGTAGAGCCTGCATGGGCCATAGAGTTGTTGGTGGAGGGGTTAGTGTTAGGGATTTTCTCACCTCTGGGGGAAAGCCCTTCCTGAGGCTTGATTAGTTCTTCCAGCTCCCACATAGAGCTGAAGACACCCCACTCAAGCCAGCAGCTCATCTCACTGCCCCTCCTGCTCCAGGAGCTGCGGGAGCAGTGCCCATCGCTGCCAGAGAAGGACACTGTGCGCTGGGTGTTGACGGTGCCCGCCATCTGGAAACAGCCCGCCAAGCAGTTCATGCGGGAGGCTGCCTACCTGGTAAGGACATGCAGGCAGAGCAGTGGATGTTGCTCGGGAGGGCCCCATCCATCCCCTCATTCACCCCACCACCCTTGGGACCAGAGATTCATTGTGGGAAGACCTCCAGCCGTTACTTGCTGGGCATTTTGGCCTTTTGTTGCCTCTGGGGGAGGGAGGTGGCTGCAGGAACAGCAGACTGAGGGGCAAGAGGCACTACCCAGGCCAGCTTAGCCAATGTGTTAAGTCAGGTTTCCTAAAAGCAGAGCCCAGGATGGGAATTGTGCACTGTTCTATTGAAGGACACTCAGGAGAAAGGGGCTGGGGAAAGCAGGACAGGAGAAAGAGCTGAGCAGGGATGTGGTATCAACTGGAGTGTGACCTCAGCCTGACCCCATGGAGAGCTCTGGATGGAGAACTGCAACCCCGTGTTGGCCACAGTGAGGGAAGGGGGCCAGTTTCTGGTTACTGGTTACTGGGTAGAGGGGGATCCTCTCCAAGTGAGGTCGTTCCCATTCAGCTGAGGGCAGCTCCAGAGAAAGGGGCAGTTGTGAGCCAATAGCAGCCACACTCCCAATTGCTGGGCAGGGTACTAAGAACATTCACTTCATCCAGCATCAGTATTTTCAGGAATCCACCACCACAGCCCCAACCACTGCAAGTTCCTGAGCACAGGAAACTGAAAGGAGGTGGTCTGGGCCAGTGTTCACTGGTTTTCCTCCCATAAGAGATACCCAAAGGTCTGGGGAAAAGATGAGTGGAGCTCAGGCACCCCCTCTCTAGTAGAGATGGGGGGAGAAAATTGAACAGCCTTTCAGAGCAAGACTCATTTCTCGGTCCTGACCCTGGGGCCCTGGGGGACACCCTAGGACCTACAAAAGGGGTCTTGGGGCTACCTGTAGACTCCTTGGAAGATACCAGGGCCCCCAGTGGGTCAGGCATTCACCCAGGTGCCTATACTTGTCACTGGAAAAAGCTAACCCTAAGCCTAGTGGGCATCCCCCTGCAAAGACCAGAATGAAAGCAAGGCTGTGCCCAGCTAGAACAGACACCCCCTCCCCCCCAGTCCCTCCTCCTGCCAGTTTACCCACTCTGCTTCCTCCCACACCGTTCCCTGGCTGCCGGCTCAGGAAGGGCTGGCCCTGGCAGGAAGTCTGGATACCTACCCCTCCCCACCCCCTACCTTGTCAGAATCCAGGGAATCCCACAAAAATCATAAAAGACTTTCCACAGGGATTCCCCCATCCTAATGCAGGAAGTAACAGCTCCCAAATGGTTTTCTCCCCCCAACTGGCCTGTCTTGGTGCCTGGAATTTCACTAGGCATTTCCTTCCTCCTACATGAGAACAAAGTTCTCCTGGGAGAGGGGAGGCCTGTGGCCACTGTGCCACCAGCCTGGTGAAGGAGGTGGCCTCAGTGAGCCAAAGGGGGTCCCCACCATCTCATTTGGTTGATGGTCTGCCCAGTACTCACTGCACACTCCCCTCCTGTGAAGGGGACTGGGCTGCAGCCCAGGCCACATTGGGCAGCTCAGAGGGCCAGGTCCCTCTGTGCCCTAGGTTATCACTCTGTCTAGGATCTCTTCCTGCTGGGCAGCCCCACGCCACGGTGTTCTTCACAGGGCAACTGTGGGGCAGTTCCAAATGTGTGCTGCATGGAGGGGCCTGAAGGGCTAGCATGGGTGGGTGTGATGGGGAGGAGATGGGAGCCCCACAGGCCCTGGGCGCCTACCCTGGGCGCCATCTTAGGTGTGACAGCCCCTCCTGCTCCTGGCCCTGCCCACCTTCTACCTACAGGCCGGCCTGGTGTCCAGAGACACTGCAGAGCAACTGCTCATCGCCCTGGAGCCTGAGGCCGCCTCGGTCTACTGCCGCAAGCTGCGTCTGCACCAGCTCCTCGACCTGAGCTGCCGGGCCCCCGGCAGCGGGCGCCTGGGCGAGCGCCGCTCCATCGACTCCAGCTTCCGACAAGGTGAGCCATCTCCAGGGCCACTGAGGCCAGAGCTAGAGCCCCCGCTACTCTGGAGAAGCCCACGAGAGGGTAGAAATATCCCACCTGGAGTTCAATTGGAATGAGGAGACACAGCCGTGCCCCGGGGAGTCCAATCCCAAGGCTGAGGTTTCACCTTGCCCTAAGGAAGTACTGTCTGAGGAGGGAGAACTCAGCCTAGCTCTGAGTTTGGGGTCTGGGGAGATAGCCTAGCCTGGGGAGGGGTGCTTGGGTACTGACAAAGGAGGAAGTCAGCCTCCTCTGAGCCAAGGGGAGGTCTTCAGGCACGTTCCTCTGCCTAAACCAGTGGTTGGCAAACCGTGGCTCCTGAGCCGCATGAGGCTCTTTGGCCCCTTGAGTGTGGCTCTTCCACAAAATACCACGGCCTGGGCGAGTCTATTTTGAAGAAGTGGCGTTAGAAGAAGTTTAAGTTTAAAAAAGTTGGCTCTCAAAAGAAATTTCAATCGTTGTACTATTTGGTATTTGGCTCTGTTGACCACTGCCCTAAACTGATCTTGTGCCTTATCCTCCCCTCATGGCGTATCAGCTGCTCCCCTCCACCCCATCAGCCCCAAGCTCCTGCTGCAGGACCAGGCACTGAGGCAGCTATAGTCAGCCTGGTTTATTGTGACAGGGAGAGCTACAAGTCCTGAGCTCCCTGGGTCCCCCAA
The DNA here is from genome assembly GCA_011751065.1 of Lasiurus cinereus. Classification (NCBI taxonomy): domain Eukaryota; kingdom Metazoa; phylum Chordata; class Mammalia; order Chiroptera; family Vespertilionidae; genus Lasiurus; species Lasiurus cinereus. The sequence continues at coordinate 29,787,320 of JAAGEH010000006.1, read as the reverse complement.
GACCTACCCTGCATATACATGCAGCTCCTTCAGACCCTCCCAACCCTGATTTCCCACAGCCTGAGCCCTCGTCCTGCAGCCAGAAATACTTCCCCTCAGCTGTCGGTTACAGAGCAGGAGATTTTCCCATCAGGTTCCTCCAGACCCTAGGGGGTCAGCAGCCCCTCTCCCATTCAGGAGTGGAGCAGGAGTTTCAGGAGCGCTGGCTGCTCCAGGCTCATGGAGGGTGTTGGCAGGAGGGATGAGGATTGAGTGTGGTAGCTGAGACACCTTTTTCTAACCTCACTGTCCTGCTCCCCCTCGACTCCCCAGCCCGCGAGCAGCTGCGAAGGTCCCGTCACAGCCGGACGTTCCTGGTGGAGTCGGGAGTCGGAGAGCTGTGGGCAGAGTTGCAAGCAGGTGGGGAGACTGGGAGTTGGTGGGATATGTCTTGGGACCTCGAGGCCCCTATACACTGATAGCTGGAAGGGAACATTCAGGAAGTTGGCTCCAGCTCCTAAAAACCCCTCCCGCCAACATCTGCTGTATCTAACCTGCAGTCTCTTCACAGACACCTGACCCCTCATCCCACTCACAACCACGCCCCTAACTCAAGCTCCTTGCAGAGTTGCAGAGCCCTGGACCATCCCCTCTCCCCTGCATCCCACACATTCACATACCTCGGGCCCCTACCCGGTGGCCTTAGGTTCGAGAACCTGAAGCGTCACACCTCCACATCGCAACCCTGCAAGCAGGAAGCAGGACTCAGGACTTGCCTGGAGCAGGGCTGGAGGCTGGTTGGGAGGAGGCGCAGGGCTGAGGGTGCAAGGCAGCCCACGAGAGTGTGCTCACGCTCCCCGCTGCAGGAGACCGCTACGTGGTGGCAGACTGCGGAGGAGGCACGGTGGACCTGACGGTGCACCAGCTGGAGCAGCCCCATGGCACCCTCAAGGAGCTCTACAAGGCGTCGGGTGAGTAGCCAGGCAGTGCCCTTGATACCCAGCTGCCCATACCCTCTGGCCGCCATGTCTACACTGGTGCCTTCATCCCCTGCCCCGCCCCAGGTGGCCCCTATGGCGCGGTGGGCGTAGACCTAGCCTTCGAGCAGCTGCTGGGTCGTATCTTCGGCGTGGACTTCATTGCCACCTTCAAAAGGCAACGGCCAGCAGCCTGGGTAGATCTGACCATCGCCTTCGAAGCCCGCAAACGCACGGCAGGCCCTCACCGTTCGGGGGCGCTCAACATCTCACTGCCCTTCTCCTTCATCGACTTCTACCGCAAGCAGCGAGGCCACAACGTGGAGACGGCTCTGCGCCGGAGCAGGTGGTCATGGGGGCCATGGGCTCAGGCGGGGCGTGCGGGTGGGGAAGGCGCCTGTAAGGGAGGATGTAGGCCGCAGTGGGCAGTGGGAGTCAGCCTAAAGCACAGTTGGCACAGCTCTAGCCAGCTCTGCCGCAGGGGGCGGGCACGAGCAGCCCAGCTAGAATAAGCGGCCCCAACTGGAGCAAAGGAATCCATGGGCCTCGGGAAAAGGGCTACCGTCTATCCTCTCCCTTCTTTCCCCCTCCAGACACACACACACACACACACACACACACACACACACACACACACACCAGGCATGCTAGGAGGCTAGGGATGCTCCTCTCTCAGGACCTCATGTCTGGAACAGAAGCAGGCCCCGGCTGAAGCCCCTCAGAGTGGGGACTGGGTAACACATAAGGTGCAGTCAGTGGTACCCAGGACCCTGACATATGGACCTGTACTCCCTTCACCTGCAGCGTGAACTTCGTGAAGTGGTCCTCACAGGGGATGCTCAGGATGTCTTGTGAGGCCATGAACGAGCTCTTCCAGCCCACAGTCAGAGGGATCATCCAACACATAGGTGAGCGCCTGAGCTTGGGTCCTCCGTTACCCCCACATACACACCCAGATGTGGGAATAACTGCCTCTGTCAGTGCCTGGAAACTCCCACACATCTATACACTGGAATGAGACCCAGAATCATCTGGAACCCTGGAGTCAGTGCACTGGGAAATAAGAGCTAGGAGGGATTGTGTGTAGTGTTGCCAAGTTAAATAACCTCTGGTGCCTCAGGTTTCTAATTTATAAAATGGGGTGATAGTATCGGGTTCCCAAAACTGTTATCACAGGGACTTAAAGGAGCTGAAGTATCTGAAGAGCTCATTGTCCTGTGCGCAGTAGGCATTTATCAGGTGCACATCCTTCTCTCAGGGCCTCATGTGGGGGAGGGGTGCATTGTTGGGAAGGCAGAGCTCTCAGTGCAAGCGCTCCATGTTTTTCTTCATCAAAATAGGGCAACCGTCTTATAGTTGAAATGGCTAGTTTCTAATTGCCAGGCAGGTGGAGAGGAGGTGCCAGTGGCCACGCAGTGGTAGCCTCAGCAGCTCAAGCTGTCCCTCTCCTCTCCTCCTCCTCTCCCCCGCCCCCCACCCCACACCTCCACCCCATCCCGCAGAGGCGCTGCTGGCGCGGCCGGAGGTGCAGGGTGTGAAGCTGCTGTTCCTGGTGGGCGGCTTCGCCGAGTCAGCTGTGCTGCAGCACGCGGTGCAGGCGGCGCTGGGCCCCCGTGGCCTGCGCGTGGTGGTCCCGCACGACGTGGGCCTCACCATCCTCAAGGGCGCCGTGCTGTTCGGGCAGGCGCCCGGGGTGGTGCGGGTGCGCCGCTCACCGCTCACCTACGGCGTGGGCGTGCTCAACCGCTTCGTGGACGGGCGCCACCCGCCGGACAAGCTGCTGGTCCGCGACGGCCGCCGCTGGTGCACCGACGTTTTCGAGCGCTTCGTGGCCGCGGAGCAGTCGGTGGCGCTGGGCGAGGAGGTGCGTCGCAGCTACTGCCCGGCGCGCCCCGGCCAGCGGCGCGTGCTCATCAACCTGTACTGCTGCGCCGCCGAGGACGCGCGCTTCATCACCGACCCGGGCGTGCGCAAGTGTGGCGCGCTCAACCTCGAGCTCGAACCCGCGCCCGCTGAAGGAGGAGGCCCCGACGCCGCCGGTGCGCCCCCGGGACGCCGCGAGATCCGTGCCGCCATGCAGTTTGGCGACACCGAAATTAAGGTCACCGCTGTCGACGTCAGCACCAATCGCTCGGTGCGAGCCTCCATTGACTTTCTTTCCAATTGAAGGCGCTGGGGGAAGGGGGGGTGGCGGGGAGGTGGGGGAGGCACGGTGCCAGCCAAGCTCTGTCCGGCCCCGCCCACCTTGGGTTCGGAGCGCAGGGGACCTGCCTACGGCATGCAAACACCCTAGTTCCGGTATCAGCGCTCCTTACCCCGCCCTCCGGCCCGAAGAGATGAGGTCGCAGGAGGGTGGGTGGGGAAACATCCAGAGGCTCTGGCTTTGGGATTAGGCCCAGACTGACTGTAAGGCTGAAGGGCTCTGCCAAGGACTGGGGTCACGGAGGCTTGATCGTCACGCCCATAAGGGAAAACGTGGCTCCGAAGGCAGAATGCTCCAGATGACTGGATCCTGGCCAGAACTGGGGGGGGGGGGGGGGGGGGGGGGGAAAAGAGATGCAGTTGGGAGGGAGAGGCCAGGCAAGGCCCATAGCGAGGGGCAGCAGGAGGAAGGGGGTTGGCTGGGACTGAGCAGTGCACTGATTGGTGGGCTCAGCCCACACAGGGAGGGGGCAGAGCAGCCCGGTGCCACAGGAAAGTGACTGGAAGCTGACACAAGAGGGACAGGGGTAGTAGGGCCTTCCTGGGGTGGCGCTGACCACCCAAGTATGACTGTTAATTGTGGAAAGGGCAGCAGCAGGCTAATGAGAAGTGTACAGAGTGAAGGCACTTAAAGAGGGAATGTGGCAGCATGCTGGGGGAGGGCTTTCCTTCGGGACAGATGAAGACCCCAGGGGCAACCTGTGAATGACCCACTTGAACCCTATCCCAGCCACAAAATGGGGAGAAAAGAGAAAGCCTCGAGCACTATTCATGTAATTGTAAATTAGGGGGTGGGGGGGGGCCACTAGGAGGACAAAGGGGGACACTAAGGACTGTCTCAGCTCTGCCAGACAACTCAATGTGCCATTATGCCCACCCAGGACATGGAAAACCCCACCTGCCCAAGGTGACAATAAAGCATTTATGCTGGTACCTCACAAGAGGGAACCCAGTTATGTAGTAAAGGGGGCCTGAGTTCCGGAAAAAAGGGAGAGAGTTTTCAGCTGTGCATGGGGCTGGGAACTGACCAGAAAGAGGATGCTGGTGTCTCCTTGTCAAGTATCCCAAACAGAACTCCCGCACTCATAAGACCTCTCTCTGGCCTGAGCATAAGGGCCCTCTCTATCCAAACTCTCTTGGCATCTGTTCTCAGGCCTAAAATGCCATCACTGTAGATAACTCTTTGGGGACTAGGACTATAATACCACACAGTTCCCTTGCCTCCTAAAAGTAGGAGCTAAGCCAGAACTGTACCTTGGCCCATAGTCTAAGCCTAAAGTGATTGGACGTTCTCAGGACCCTGAAGAACAAAAATCCCACTGGTCTCTGGTATCCACTGAAAGTTTTATTTCTTTCAGATTTCATCCCAACCGTTGTTTAAAAACCAAGTAACACACACCTGGGTGCAGGAGCTAGGAACTGCACCTCCCTCCTACTAACCAGACAGCAGTGGGAAGAGGGAGGAGGCAGGAGAGGTGGCTTAAATGAGACAGCAGCAGCAGTAATGGAAATGATGACATCACAGAGCCAGCTCCCTCCTCTCCCAGGCCCTGGCTGGAGCTCCTATGGCTTGCAAGTGGAGAGGGATAGGTAAAACCCACCCCAGGTCCTCCCCCTCCCCCACCCCTCCTCAGATAGCCTCCTTGGGGGCTCAACCCATTTCTTCCCGCAGGAGACTGAGGCACATGGAGAGGAGGAAGTGGGAAGAGGAAGACACAGGAGAGGCAGGGAGGTGGCATGAATGAAGCAGAGGTGAGGTGTGAGCAAGGCCCCAGCTTAGAGGCCCCCTAGACACACAACCCCATGCCCATCCTAGGGATAGATGAGGAAGCCACACCATCATGCAGCATTTGGGGAGATGAGGTGGAGATTAAGGCTGAGGGGCCCCAAGGTGGGCCGGGGCGTGGGCCTCAGTCGAAGCCGTGCCAGTCGCTGTGCTCCGAGTCGTATTCTAGCTCAGCACCCACGCACTTGACACCATCCAGCAGCATGGGTGTGCCATGGTGCCGGTCTGCAAGATGATATAGGCTTCAAGTCAGTATGACAGGCTGGACCATTGGCCCCACCCACTCCAAGAGGACCCCTCTACCTTCTCTCTGGGCTCTATTAGGGGGTTGGGGGGCAGGTGGAGACATTCACCAAGGAGGTGGGGAACCCCAGCCATGGCAAGGATCCCTTTTCCAGACAGGAAGAAGGCAAAATCCCCTTTTGGCCAAACAGGTGCTTCCCTCCCCTAGCCAGATGCATGCCCTGCAGTCTCACCCATAACGCGGGCCTGCACCACCACTCGCACACAGGTGCCTGTGCCACCTTCACAGGCTAGCAACATCTCCTCCTTGAGGACGCCTTCCTTGTGCGCTGTGTACTCACACTTGACGCTGTAACCTGTCCGGGCAATCAGCAACTCCATGGCCTCCAGCCTCTGCCCCCAGCACTCATTCTTCAATGAGCTCTACATGCCTCAGGCCTGTGGGCCACCCCATAATGGTGCCAAGGGTCAAACTTAGGCTTCCAGGAGGAGGGACTGCTGATTCCCCAAAAAAAGGCGGTGGACAGGCCAGGACTTGAGCAGGTTAGGTGGCAATAGGCAAAGGCCTGAGGGAGTTTACTCAATCCACTTAAGGGTAAGGTCATGAGGAGGTGGGAGGACATGTGACTGAAGCTGGGGCTTTGGCACAGTGACACTGACGCCCTAGCCTATGGAGAGGGTGGGGACTGAAGCTAGCAGGGTAGGGAGAGGCAGCCCCCAGCCCAAAGCCCAGGTGGGGGGTAGGAGAGAGTCATGAAGTTCCTAAGGCTCCAGCAGGTTTCTCTTGAGGGACATGAGGGAAGGTCTGAAGGTCCAGAGCCAGCTCCTCAGTGGCTCCCATCATCCCGCTGAGTGAACTATCAGGCAGTGAGGCAGACATAGGCCAACAGTGTGAGTCCATGGGCTTCTGTCCAGGGAGTGAGGCCTGGGGCAAGGGACTTGCCAAGTTGCCACACTGTAAACCCGTATAGAAGGCATCATATTCCCAGCTGCTGCGTTGCCTGTCCCCCCTCCATGGGGGGAAAAGAGCATCCCATGTTCTCACTCCCATTCACACCCAGGTCCTGCTGGAGGAAGGCAAGCCTCCAGCACCCTGAGCAGAGGACGCACCTTCTGGAACAGGCATGATGCTGAGGAGCTTGAGGTGCAGGCTGGGGACAGGTGCCTCTCGGATATCCTTGCTCAGCCTTTGCACCGAGGGCAGAGTGAAGGTAATCTCATACCTGTGCTGGATCTTCAGGAAGCCAACCTGCAGCAGGAAGGGCGGAGGAAGAAGGCACCTTCCCTCACAGCCTCCCCAGGGCCCACCCACGTCATGCCATCTAGGATCCTCTGGGCTTTTGCACCTGTTTCCTTAGGGATCCTAGGGTGTCTGTCTGCCCCCTCCACTTCAGCTGGTCCACACCCCAACCCTGGTGACTCCAGGTCTTTCCCTGAAGACTTCAGTCCATAGCTGGACCACACACTTTAGCATCTGTCTCATGGCCCCACAGCTCCTCAGTGGCCCATTTTAGAGACAAGGAAATGGAAGCCAGGAAATGATAGGCTACAAGCCTCTTGGCCCCACTTACTACGAGTAGCCCAGAGCAAGGTACCAACCATTGCCCAGAAGGGGCCCTTTACCTGCCCCCATCACTACTATCACCTGTCCAGAGCCAATATCCCTGGGTCAGGGACACTGGTCCTCCAGTTATTCATGTGGAGGCATGGGGCAATACAGACTGCACAGAACGAAGGCTGGGATAGAATTAGAAACTGACACGAGATCAGCTGTGTCAGTCCAGAGCTGGCCCACAGACCTGGCACCAGCCATTGAACCCAGGCTTCTGCCTGCCTGCTGGCACCTGAACATGGATGCCTGCCTGCCCACTCAAAGGCTCACTGTGTCCAACAGGCCCTACTCAGGGTCCAAGCAATTTCTGTTGTTCATACAGTGTTTGGCAAACGATACCCTCTGGGATAGATGCCATCCTTGGAAACTCCGGTCGCATGAAGGGTCACAAGCCAGGGTGGCTGCTGAGCAGGTAGGCTGACCGAGTGCCAGTCCAGGAGGCACAGAAGTGCATGCTGTACCCACAGCTCACATGCACACACACTCTTCTGTTCATGCTCTCAGGGGCCAGAGGGTCCTGTCCCTAGGACCAGTTGGGGTTGGCTGCATGGAACATTCATCTTTTCAATGGGATCAAGCTGATGCCACTGCATGATAAAGCTCAGTCCGTGTGGCTCCCACATTCTGCAGGTGGAGGACACACTTCTCAAGAGGGCTTTCTGGCTGGCCAAGGATGACCCTGTGATGCAGCTGCACCACTTGCAGAATTTTTCAGGGGAAAAACTCAGCGATGTGCAAAAAAATATTCTTCACTGCCCACTTCATAATAGTGAGAAATAGAAACAGCAGTAACACGAGGAATAGGGAGCCAGCTAAATCAACGATGATACATATAATGGAATATAGTTGTAGAACCTTGTGGAAAATGATTTACTGATGGGCAGGAGACAGTTCACAACAGAAGCAAGCAAAAGAACAGTGTTACACTATGATACTAGCTTTTTGTTTATGGAAACAAAACTATAAAAAAAACTAGAATGACACACATCAAAATATTAACCATTGTTATTTCTAGATTCTAAAATTGTGGATACTTTTAAATTCCTTTATCGTTTTCTCTATCTTCTCAAGTTTCTGTAATAGAAATGAATAGATATTGCAATGGGGAGTGAGGGAGAGGAAGAGATTTTTTTCACTCAAGGATATTTTTCCCAATGATTTTCAGACAGAGTGGGGGGTGGGGGAGAGAAAGATAGAAACATCAATGTGAGAGAGAGACATCAATTGGTTGTCTCCCGTACATGCCCCAACCAGGGAGGTGATTGAACCCACAACATGCCCTTGACTGGGAATCAAACCCTCGACCCAAACCAGCCAGGGCTATTTTTTTTAAGTTTTATTTCATTCTGTTTATTCCCTTGGGGAAGTTGTCCTAGGAGAAAGAGCAAGAATTGGGCAGAAATGGGTATGAATCTGGGCCACTCCTCAGGGTGGCCTCAATGGACCAGATGCATCCTCTCTCCCGCCACATTCCTGCTCAACTTTGGAGCCCTGGCTTATTGTCCAACCTGAGGGCCTCATTCTCTCTTTCCCCCAATCCATTCCCTTCAGAGACTTTCTCCTGCCCCTCCCAAGTGGATGTGGGATCCAACAGTGACCCAATAGTTGGAGAAGCCACACTGGAGGGTGTATGAAGTGGGACCAAAAGGAGGTGTGCTCCAAAGAGCAGAAAACATGGGGCTGAATTAGCCAGCAGTTTAGCAAAAAAGAAAAATAAAGTCATACCTTGTTATTAGCATAATTAGTCTCGCAACTGTATAACATACATACATTCTTCCTTTTATTCTCAAACAAACTCTGTGGGATGTGAATTGTCTTCATTTCAGAGAACAGGAAGCTGAGGTGAACTGCCCAGGGTCACAGAGCCTGCCTACCAGGCCTGGACACCCACCTTCCATTGCTATTATTAGGATGTTGCAGATGATAACGGCTCCACTCCACTCACCTCATTCAAGGTGACATTCTAAATGCATTCATCTCATTGCAATCTCATCACCTCCTGCTTTACAGATGGGGAAACCAAGGCCCAGGGAGGGATAAAGACATGCCTATGGAGGCAGCTTAGAGGATATGAAACTGACAGGCCTAGGCAGCCAAACAGGGCTGAGAAGGAGGTAGAGGAAGTAAGACTAATGGAGGGGGAGCTGTGCACATACCTTAACCAGAAAGCTGCTGTCACTCTCCTGGGTGACCATGACCACTGAGTCATGCAGCTTCTCATCAAAGTGGACATGGCTCTGGGAGCCCTCTGCATCATGGCCTGCTGCAAAGCGGATACTCCGGACTCTGGGCTTGTTGCCTAGGATGAGAGTGAGAGATGGCTCCAGGGACTATGAGCTTCCTCTACCCCCAGGAAATACTCTTCCTTCTTGCTCCTCGAGGCCCTGAAAGTGCCCTTCACCCAGCACTCCTGAACTCCTTTCAAAGGTAGGTCACATCCTACCAGACTCTGGGGATCATGAGGTTGAGGTCCAGTCCTCCCACAAAAAATACCCAAAGAATGGGTGTTGGGAATTAGCTAATATCACACCTCACTTAGAAGGAATAAGGCTGACACCAGAGACAAGTAGAGACAGTCTTCCAGATTCTCACCTAGCCCCAGGCAGACCAAGACCCAGCCCTGGCCTCAGGAAGCCTGCCCAGGGCTTTCCTCCACAGGGCCATGCCCCACATCTCTGGGACCTTCTCTTCCAGGTATGCCTGTGCCTGAGGTCCCTGCCTGCTCCTCCGGATGACCCCAACCTGGTCGAGGTGTGGGGCAAGGACAGGAACAGGCTCCTTGGGACTTGTCTGGGAGTGGGAAAAACAAAGGAGGGGCAAACCCCACACTGAGCCCACCACCTGGGGGAGGCTGCACTGCCCCTAACTCATCATGGACCACTGGCAGGAAAAGATGAGAGAACCCAGGGGAGCCTCTAGAACTCTACCCAGAGATACCCTCTTCTGTGTAACCCTTCACAAGACCCTCAGCTATCCCCAGAGGGATCAGGTTCTCCAAAGCCAGGAGGTAGGAGTTGAGACAGGCAGATATCAGGAGCCAATCCTGAGGGAGGTCTGTCTTACCAAGAGCATGACCCCAGTCCTCTCCGACTCCCACAGTCCTGAGGCCTCCCAAGAGCCCTGCTCAGAGTCCTTCTGGTGCAGGTGCCTAGCCCTGGCCTGGGTTCTTAGAGGAGCCAGCCTGGCACTTCCACATTCTTTGCTGAGACCCCAGACCTGACCTTTAAATCTCACCAGCCTCCCTTGCCTAAAACCCTCCAGGGGCCCTTCTGACTCTGAATGAAACCAAAATTCCCCTTTCTGTGGCTCTACCCACCTTGCCAAGCTCAGTACTCACCCAAGCCCCGCATGTTCCCCCATAGTGCAACACAGAGGCCGGAACACAGGGACATGAGGGCACATACTTCCACAGACCAACACACCAAGGGGTCCCCACATTCCCTGTGAGGGCTTGGGTGTACTCTAGGGCCTGACATAACCACTGGTGCAATTACTGATGTAATTTGTGCTCTCATTCACACACACACCCACATACAGCCAATGCAAGCCCCACAGGCAATAACACCCCTCTCACCAACACCTGCTGGAAGACCCTGCAAACCCCACCAGGCCAGCAAGGCACTCACCCTTGTTGGCTGCAGCCATGGATGCCCTCCCTGCCACGGGGGAGACACACAGCTCCTTCTGGAACCTGCCGCTTAAGCTCAGCAGCCTCCCATGCTCCAAGGACACCAGCAGGAGCCTGTAGGGTAGGGAGTGGGGAAGGCATGGATCAGGGCCACCTATGGCCTGAGAACAGAGACCTCCCTTTAGGAGGGACCCAAACCCCTGCTGCTCTTAGCACCCCAAGTGGTGCCTGCACCCTCTAGCACAAGGAGCTCTGCCCCCAACTCTTCTACCCACACCCACATTCACCAAGAGCTCTCACCCCGCCTGACACCCTATTGACCCAGGGCCCAGCTGCAGCTTCTGGGTGTCAAAGCACCAGCACAGAACGCGTGTGCCCAGGCCACCTGAGGCTGACAGGAAGGGCAGTCTGGAAAGGAGGGGACTTCTTTGGCTCTTTCCAGGAGCCAGTTCTAGAGCTGGTGACACCAAAGTGTGTACCCTCCTGCAGCCAGAGTCCACAGTGTTCAGGTCATACATCCAGTAAGCTGGGTCCAAGTCAGAGTCAACAGTATGCTTAGAGGGGAACAAGAATGGGCGTCTATGTAAGATGTGTCTTTGGAGCTTTCCCTACTGGTGACTGACCAGGGCCATATACAGAACAGACACTTGCGAAGGGGGACTGCCCTCCCCAGCTCAGCTCCCCAAAAGCAGGCTGCCTCAAAGCAGGGACAGTGGACGTGCCCAGGAAGCCTGTGTGAGCAGTCTGGCCCCCGTGAGCTGAGCTGGGATCATCTCAACATCAAAACAAATAATGAGCCTGCCAGTGTGGCCCAATGGTTGGGCAATCCATCAATCAGAAAGTCATAGTTCAATTCCCAGTCAGGGCACAGGTAGGGGTTTTGGGCTCGATCCCCAGTAGGGGTTATGCAGGAGGCAGCCAATCAATGATTCTCTCTTATCATTAATGTTTCTATCCCTTTCTTCCTCTCCCTTCTTCTTGCTGAAATCAATAAAAACATTTTTTTTTAATAATAATTCCAACTGAAGGAAACAGATGGGATACATAAAACTGGAGCAGTCACAGAGATTAGGAACAAAAGAGAGAAAGCCAAACAAACAAACCCAAACCCTCATTTGTCACCACTGACAGTGACAATGCCCTAACTCTTTACTCTGAAAATTGGCAATAACGAGAAATAATTCAGCCTGTCTCATGGCCTTTCCCGTAATGAAATTGCCCTGGTGGTTAAAAGAAAGCTCTTTTTTTACAGAAGAATTCTCGCTATTAAATAACAAAGAAATGACCCAAATGCCAAGAAATTCTGCAACCCCCAACTCGTGCTGGAGGCAGTGAGTCAGTGGATGGTAAACCAGGAGGAAAAAGGTTGACAGAAGTAGATGCTTACAGATGTTCGCCTGTCACCAACAGATGACCTAGAGTTCTTAAGGGGAATGACACGAGAGATGTGACATCAACCAGTCATGCAATGGTTAATCACCCCTCACTCACAATAGAACCTGAGGCTGATACCTCCTGATGAGGCGGCACCAAATCACAGCACCACTGACAAGGACACAGCACCTGCCCAAAACGTCTAACTTGCATCTAATCAAGCCCCTAGCTCCAACTTCTGGCCCTGTTGGAAACACAGAGGTTAGTGGAACAAATTAAATGACTCCACAAGAAATCAATGAGACACACCCAGAAGGCAGGATAGTCTTTAGAACAACTGATCTGTTTTGTTATTTTTTCCAAACGGCAAGAAAAATAAAGAGTTTTTTAATAGGGGATGGGCAAAAAACAGACTACAGGGCCGCTGTCTGTTTTGTTTTTATTGATTTTAAAGAGATGGGAGGGAGGGAGGGAGGGAAGGAATGAGGGATATCAATGAGAAAAATATCAATCTGCTGCCTCCCTCAGGTGCCAAACCACTCTGCCCACCCTGCCAGAGGATCAAACCCACAACCTGGGTGTGTCCTGACCAGAATCGAACCCGCCATCTTTCAGTGTATGGGAGGAAGCTCCAACGAATAGCCAGCGCCACTGCCTGTTTTTTTGTCAAATTTTATGGGAACACAAGCATACTCATTTGTTTACATATTGTCTAAAACTGCTTTTGCAATTAAAAAAAAAAAAACTAGTTTGAGTAGTTGCCACAGAGACCACATAGCTTGCAAAGACTAAATTATTTACTATCTGGCCCTTCACAGAAAAAGTCTGCCAACTGCTGTTCTAGATTAACACACAAAGAGACCAAGAAGGCAGGGTACTCTATGGGACAAATGACCTGGTTTTTTCCACTACACCAGCTGCAAGAAGAAAAATAAATGGGGTAGGGGGTTTCTAACTAGCCATAAAAAATATATTTAGGGGGATAATTAGAAAGTGTAAATGGAACTGGTTCTTAAGATAACATTAAGAAATAAGAGTTTATTTTACTTCGTGAGACACTGAAATTGTAGAGAAGTATGTCCTATTTTTCAGAGATACACACTGAAGTATTTGGGAGATGAGTGACCCATGAATGATCTCAGCTAGTCTAGGGAATGAGGAAGGGAAACAAACCACAGATTGGTGGCCTCACAGTGAGGGGCTGGGCCAGTGGAGGGCATGACCTGGAGGTCTTTCAGGTGCTGAGCTGCCTGGACATAGGCCTCATCTCCCTTTCCACTTCCCAGTTCAAGAAGTCCACCCAGGCCCAACCCTGCCTCCTGGGCACGGTGGTCAGCTTGGGTGCCAGGAACCCCTGATTGAAGGAGGCTGTGAGGAAAGGCAAGGCTTGGGTCTCAGGAATGCAGGAGTCATCACAGCAGGTATAGCCCAGGCCAGTACACATCCCCATCCCCTTGGAGGCTAGCTCCCAAGCCCCACTCAGAGTGCAAGAAGAGTTACTATGCCCCTACTCTGGCCTGGGCTGCTCTGGGTCTGCTTATCCCCAGGGATTCTGGCTCTAGGAGAGAAGCCTACCCCCATCCCATCCACTCCAACCACCCTCTGAAGCTATGGACTTCAGAGTATGTGAAAAATGACCACGAGCAAGGGGTACCACATCACTTTCCCATTTTTCAAAGAGGCTGTTCCAGCCATACCTCTGCAGCCATGAGGAAATGACTGTCCAATGCCCACAAGCTCCCTGCATGTCCCAAGCTACTTCCTGGAGGCCCTGGTGAAACTCTTAACCAGTGGCAGATCAGCAAAGTCTCCTGGGGACTCTTCATAAAAACACTCTGACCCAGTACTTGCAGGGCTCCCTCCCTGTCTTCCCCCACAATGCACTGCATGTTGCCTGCCCAGAACAGTCCTGTCCCCTTGGCCTGGATCTCAGAGCCAGCATACCTTTCTTAGGGTAGCACAACACCACACCCCTGACCATCCCAGCATAGGCCTGAAACACCTTTAAAAGGATCCCTTCTTATTTATGGGATCACTTAATATCTATGTTCCCTACCTTTCAAGGGCAGTAACTGTCTTTGCCAAACTCTGTCTTGGTCAAACTCTTCCAGCACCTTGCAGGGAGAACCTGTGTTCAGTTCATATTTGTTAAATGAATGAATGACCAAACTAAGCGGAGCCCGAGCTGGGGCCTTGGCTGGGCCCTCTTGGCAACTCTTACCAAATGCTCTCAGGAAGAGGAAAGCCCTCGCCCACTCTCTTAGCCAACTTCTGCCCTGGAAGGCACTAGCCTCCCCATCTCAGAGTATAGCCTCCCACTAAGTATTCTTCTAGCCTTGCCACCATCAATTGGTGATCAACCCTTCCCATCCTTGACATGGAAAGCCCAAAAGGTAGGGCCTGCACAAAGCCAGAGAGTAGGACCTGCATCTCCTGCACTGACCAGCAGAGGAGGAGGCGAGTGACTTCAGGGCCTACGAAGAAGCAAGCCTCCTTTCTCACAGCAGGAAGCTGTCCCCTGGAAGCCAGGCTCTTCACACAATTCCTTATCGGAAGCAGGAGGAGAAGATGTCCAGCCTCCTCCTGCTGTACTGTGTCCACAGGGAACTGCGAGGCCCCTTCCTGTGCCAGCCAAGTCCTGAGTATGCCCCAAGCTGCACAGCCTTCTGGAGCCAGCAGGGGCATGGCCCGGGGCATGGTTCCCAAGCCCAGCAGTCCTGGTCCAGATTCAGGCTACCCGGGCAAGTTACTTCACATCTGTGTGCCTCCATTTCCTCATCTGTAACACAGGAAAAAGCAGTGGCCTCTCCCTCAGAGGGTTTGGTGAAGCTGGTGTCTGAAGCTCTGATAAGGCTCCCCACCTTTGCAAAAGCAAACCCTCAAAGGCATGCTTTTTGAAGCAAAGGCAATTTCAGGGCAGCACTGTGGAGAGGACTTCAGGCAATCCTGGAACAGCCAGGAATGGCCCTCAGGGTGGGCCCCCCGGGACTTCAGCCTTCTCAGAATACAGCTCATGGGTTGAGGGGCCTCCCTCCCCCTTTCCACCTCCATCCTGCTTTCCCCTTCCTCCACTCCCAGGCCAGGCAGGTCCCCAGGGATTGACAGAGAACAGATTGCTGGAAGCCTGCTGTCCCCAAAACCAGAGGAACTCTCAAGGCAGATATGAAGAATGTACATCCTGAAAAATACCCCCAGCCCAGCAAAAAAAAAAAAAAAAAAAAACACCTCTCCTTAATGGACTATTAACAGGTCAGGGGTGGTACCATAGACAAGCCACAAGATGGAGAGGGCTGAAAAGCTAGAACAAGGGCCTAAAGGGTTAATTTGGCTCTCAGTTACTCTCAGGGAAATTGGGGAAAACTTCTTTCTAGAGGACAGACTGCTGCCAGCTCAGGTCCCTCTCACTTTGTAGAGAATTGTTGCTTCAAGGTTACCCTATCCAGGGCAGGGCTCAGCCAGGCCCAGTGAAGCCTCTGGCATGAAGAACAGGCCTGGGAACAATGACAAGTGAGTAGACAGATGGACAGTTACACAGAAACCCAGAGCTCTCAGCCCCTTAGACTCCTGCCCCACTGGGTACGGTCTGTTACTTCAGGCTGCCCCACACTGGGACCCAAGCCTCCAGACTGGGAAGGAGGATCTATGGCAGGTGGAGCTCCAGAACCTGCTACTTTCTTGGGTTTCTAGCCCAATCCCCAGTAGAGGGCATGCAGGAGGCAAATAATGGATGTTTTTCACATCAATGTCTGTCTCTCCATATCCTTCCTCTCCCTAAAGTCAATAAAGACATATTTTCTTTAATTGCTCAAGCTTGTAAAAGGTTGCCCATTGGGGTCACTGACCTGCTGCCTCCAGAACCCAACAAAGACTGAACACAGTGGAGACCCACATACTTAGACCAATGCCTGAAAAGGTAAGAATGGACGTCAGGTATGGCTGTGGCAGTTTTATATCAACTCAGTCTGGATGTGACTCCATTTCCTTGTAAGGACAAGTATGAGTGTTCTCTCTCTCATCCATCATGCCACGCCCTCCTATCTCCCCAAGAAGAGCTGTCTTCCTCTATCCACATCCCCTCCCCACAAAACCCTGCCCCAAGCCCTCTGCTAGAAGGTGCTTAGATTCCCTCTAGCGTCCAGACTGCCTGCCCCACCCTGGTGGTCCCAACAAGTAAAGGCCAGTCAGGGTCCAGGGTTTGTCAGCTGCCCCTGACTTTCTTCAGTTCTACTCCTGCTTCCCAATGCCAAGAATCAAGAGGAAAGGCGATCCAATGCCTCCTTTCTCAGTCCAGCAGGGACCCTGTTCTTTAACAGGACCACTGGAATCCCTCCTGCAGCCTCAGGGCCAAGTCCCTAGATGCACCAGGGGGCCAGGTGTAGGACCCTGTATCTTCTCCCACCTCCATCCCCATGGATTTGGCGCCCCCATCCCCGCCCCATTCTCATCCTCACCGAGGACAAGCGAGGGTAAAGGACACACACACACACAAACACACACACACCCAGCTCCCCATCATATCCCTCCGGTCTGGGAGGCAGCGGCTCTGTCTTCAAAGATAATCCTGTGCCCTCCCCACCGAGACCTCTGTTGACGCAGCCTCTGGAGCCCGCACTCCCCGACACCACCGCTCTCCTACCTGAGGTTGCCGAGGCACGCCAGGCTCAGAGAGGGTGCCCGTCCAAGGTCACCCAGCGAGGCAGGGGCTGCAGCTGTGGGGGGGATGCTGATGGCGCTGACCCATAACGCCCCCGCCCTCACAGTGTCCCACGTGCCCCAGACAGCGTCCCACAGAAATACCCCAGCTACACCAGCTGACGGTCACCGCGTCCCCGGGGCCGGGCATCTCCCCAGCTCGGATGCCAGAGAGCCCTCCCCAGCCCGGCCGCGACACGGAGCGCCCCGCCACCGCCCCAGCCGCCTGGGGTCTCCAGCACCGACTGCTTAGGGACACGGGCTCCGCTGGCAGGGATCTCCGCGAGCGGGGAGGAACCAGCAGGTAGCGCAAGGAGAGGCAGTCTTACCGTGCGAGGCGCACCCCGGGGCCGAGCGAGCCCGGACTACCGAGGCGGGGGCAGTGGCGACCGCGGTGGCAGTGGGGGTCTCAACGCCGAGCACGCGGAGGGAACCACAGGGGCACCCACCCGCCTCTCGGGCACGCCCCCGCCTCCGCCCATTGGTGGACCGAGGGGGTGGGGCGAGGATTGCTTCAGACCAATAAGCGAGCGCCAGAGAACCGCCAACGGGCGTTGCGCGACTGCATCACGTGCAGGGCCACACGGCTGCGCAGTGCGAGCTCTCAACTTAGGGCCGGGGGAGGTGCTTTGGTGAAGGCAGCGAGGCCGCCGGACTTGACCTGGGGCCAGGGTCGGGCGGAAGGGAGACAGGCAAGGAAGAGTGCCCGGAGTAGGCCCCGCCCGCGTCCCACTTTCCACTGTGGGTTTGCATTTGCCGCCTCTGCCTCAACTTGGAAAGGGTCGTAAGGCGGGGCTCAGGGCTAGATGGGGCACACGACAGTCGCTCCCTAGCTTGCTTCCGCCATCGGTTCGCGCATCTCTAGGTCCAGTCCGGGAACCGCTCTGCGAACCCTGGGTTTTGGCCTCTCTTCCTCCCACCCCTACCTCCTGTCTCGAAGGAAGCGGTCGGGCGCGAACCTGAGGCTCCTGGGAGCCCTGCACGCCCAGATAAACATCAGAACAAAGGAGGCGCGCGGAGTGGGGGCTGGGAGAACCAGGGGCCCTCAGGGACCGCAGCCTCAGTACTGGGTCTCCAAGGAGGCAGTCGTCATGGCAGCAGGATGCAGGATGTCATGGCAGCAGGATGCCCTAGCTCAGCGCGGAAGTGAAAAGGTGGGCTGTGGGCGCCTGCCCGGAGTAGAGGAACGAGAGGTAGCGGGTAGCGGTGGGAGAGTCTTTAGCGGCTCTAGCTGCACCTCCGCCTTCTTATCCTTGAACACCTACACACACACACACACACACACACCATTTCCCCGCCGAGACAGAGTCCCTAAAGTGCCCGCAGGGAGTCCTCCAGAGCCTGCAGCGCCCTCCTTCAAACGTGACTGGGAGAGAGATGGCCTGAGCGGCTGAGGTCCAACCTCCTTTCAGAAGGACCTGACCGCTGCCATTGGGGAGCCTCCAAGGCTCCTACCCTGTGCTTTTGTCTGCACGCTGTTGACAAACTAATCTTCCTGAGCTATTGTCTCCATCGAGTCCTACCCTGCTGCAAAGCGCTCCGTGGTCCGCGAGCCTCACAAACTTTTTAGCAGCATTTTTGGGTGACTCCTTTGCATCTGGAGTTTGAGATGCTGTCCTGAGGTGCTAGCACTGGGAGATTTCCACCCAGCCCACCAGCTCCTGCCAGATGCTCTCTCACTACCCAATCCCACGTTCCATGCACTCTACTATGCTCCCCTTCCAATTTGTCAAAATAAGAGACAAACGTTCAACCTGCAGAGAATTTGTATGAGTTTATTTGAACCAAATTGATGACAATTGACAGGAAGAAAACCCGCAACAGATTGAGAAAAATGCTCCAAAAAATGGCAGTTCTGCACCCTGTTTTATACGTTTTTATACGTTATAATAAAAAGATAAGACATAAGTGGATTACATGCAATCCATTGGTAATAGATTAGAGAGGTGGGACAAAGCAAAGGCAGGGGTGGGGTCGGTGGGAGGAGAGAACCTCTGGGATTGGATAAAAGGTAAAATGATAGACACATACTTCTTTTACTTAGGTGGGTACAGGATAGTTAACAGTCAACAATTTCATGATTGCCCTGATCATGTGGCTCATTTAGTTAAGCATTGTCCCATGCACAGAAAGGTTACCAGTTTGGGCACATGCCCAGGTTGTCGGCTTGATCCCCAGTAAGGGTCGTGCAGAAGGCAGCTGATCAATGTTACACCTGCTCCCTCTCTCTCCCTCTAAAAATAACCCAAAAAAAAGTAAAAACATATTAAAAATAAATTTTTAAAAATCCCATTATCATAACAGTGAAGGAATTTGTGATCTCTGCTCTGGTGTGGTGGTTGTACCCAAAGAGGTCCAGAAAAGGGAAAATTACCGTGACATTCTAAAGATAAGTTATCATAGATGCCAAAAGACAATAAACAGGCTCAACTAAGGTAAGGATTGACCTTTGTGCCCTATAAGGTTTGACTCAATGGATAGCATGTGGTCCTGTGGACCGAAGAGTCCTGGATTCCATACTGGTCAAAGGCACATGCTCAGGTTATGGGCTCAATCCCCACTAAGGGACATGCAGGAGGCAGCCAATCAATGATTCTCTCTCATCATGGATGTTTCTATCTCTCTCTCCCTCTACATTCCTCTCTGAAATAAATAAAAATGTATTAAAAAAAAAAGATTAACCTTTGTCAGTGAAGATTCTAGCCTCGCTTAGGACTTGACTACCCACCATAAATTGTTTTTAGTTTAAAAATGTTCATTTCAGCCGAAACTGGTTTGGCTCAGTGGATAGAGTGTCGGCCTGCTGACCAAAAGGTCCCAGATTCGATTCCCGTCAAGGGCATGTATCCTGGTTGTGGGTACATCCCCAGTAGGGGGCGTGGAGGTGGCGGCTGATCGATGTTTCTAACTCTCAATCCCTCTCCCTTCCTCTCTGTAAAAAAACAATAAAATATATCTTTTAAAAAAGTTTTCATTTCAGACTATTCTGTGTGGTTATTTTAGGTCTCTGAGAAGGTAAGGCCACTACACAGGCTTTCCCTGAGCTTGTCAGGTTTAGTACGTGGCCCCCTTTGCCCTAAAAATTGTACTCCCATGTCTATTCTATTCTTCAAGCTATAAAATTGACAGACAGTGAGCCCAAAACTGCAGTTGTATTTAGTTTTGCTCAGGTGGGCTTTTAAAAATTCTAATTTTTCTTTTTCTCTTCTTCTTCCTCTTCCTCCTTTCCCTCTTTCTATTATTCCTTTTCCTCTATTTATTTCCCTTGAAATACCAGAAGATCTAACAAGATGGACTCACATTCCAGCCTGGCACCAAAGACTGGCACATCAATTTGCCATAGTTCCCACCAATCCCTATTTTCTCACTAATTTTTTTTAAAATTTTTATTAATTTCAGAGAGGAAAGTAGAGGAAGAAAGAGAAACATCAATGATGAGAATCATTCATTGGATACTTCCTGCATACCCCTACTTGGGATCAAGCCCCAAACCCAGGCATGTGCCCTGCCCAGGAATTGAACTGTGATCTCCTGGTTCATGGGTCAAAGCTCGACCACTGAGCCATATTGGTCTTCTCACATTAATTTTGCCCCTGGATCTGTGAAGATATTTGATTTCATATACCTTCCTTATGCTACCTTCCCATCTGGAATGCCCTTCCTACTCTCATGGGCAAAACTCATCTTCCCTTCAAGAACAAGGCAAGGCCTGCCTTTTTATGTCTAGCTAACTTCTCAAATCCATCCCTGGCTCTTTCCAACACAGACTAGCTGCTGAATGTGGACTGTCTGGTGCTTCTCTGATCTGTGATTTAGCTTTTTGTGTTTTCAGTTTCCTGCCATCAACCATGATCCCAAAGTATTAAATGGAAATTTCCAAAAATAAATTACCTGTGAGTTTTAAATTGTGCCCCATTCTGAGTGCACTAAGAAATCCTGTGCTGTCCTGTTCCATCCTGCCCATTATGTGAATTCACACTATTTATGCTACCCACCCATTAGTCACAGTAGTCAACTCTGTTATGAGATTGGTAATCAGAGGAGTCACCATCACGTAACTTGTAGTGCAGTATCCTACCTAATAAAGAGGGAATATGCAAATTGACCATCATGCCATCACAAAGATGGCAGCACCCATACCTACTAGATGATGGCTCTCAGTCCCCTCAGCCCTGCCGGAGTCCCCCATCCCAGAGGGCAGTAGGTGTGCCACTTGCCTGCTGCTGGAGTCCCCCAGTCCTTTCAGCCCCACTACTGGGAGGGGCAGACAGAGTCCCACAGTCCTTTCAGCCCAGCCAGGGAGGTGGGGAAGGCAGCAGGCGCACAGTGAGGCCAGATCTGCCCTCAGCCCCCCAGCTTCCCAGGGTGGGCCCGAGGCACAGGCAAGCCTCAGATGGTGGCTGCCCAAGGCTCAGGTAACCAGAACCAGCCAAGGCTTGCGCTTCCAGCAGTGCAGCTGCAGAAGTGTGATGGGGGTATCACCTTTCCCTGATTGCTGGGTTGCCTCCCACCCCTGAGGGCTTCCAGACTGTGAGAGGGGGCAGGCCAGGCTGAGGGACCCTCCTCTAGTATTGTTATAATTGTCCTATTTTATTATTAGTTATTATTGTTATTAATCTGTTACTGTGCCTAATTTATAAATTGAGTTTTATCATAGCTATGTATGTGTAGGAAAAAACAGTATGTGTAGGGTTTGTTACTCTTTGAGGTTTCAGGCATCCTCTGAGGGTCTTAGAAGGTAACCCCTGTGGATAAGGGAGGACTACTGTATGCTGTGTATATTCTGGTATATGTCTTGGTAAACATATGTATGCATTCCTCTTGAGGAATGAAATTGCTGGAACATAGTTGTGGTGGTATATTTATATTATACCAATTTAGAATGAACTACATTTCCCAGAATTCTCTTGTGTGTTTCCAATTAGGGTGGTCCACAATAGACATTTTTGCATGAGATTTGGAAGACAGAAGAAAAGCAGTGGCTTTGCCGAAACCGGTTTGGCTCAGTGGATAGAGTGTCAGCCTATGGACTGAAAGGTCCCAGGTTCGATTCAGATCAAGGGCATGTACCTCAGTTGTGGGTTGTGGGCATATGCCCAGTGGGAGGTGTACAGGAGGCGGCTGATCGATGTCTCTCTCTCATCAATGTTTCTAACTCTCTATCCTCCCCTCCTCTCTGTAAAAAATCAATAAAATATATTTTTTTTAAAAAAAGAAAGAAAATCAGTGGCTTTATGGTTTTTACACCTGCAAGGTCTAGAGCTCCTGCCTATCTACTTTGTTGCTAATCTACTGGCTCATCTCATTGGCACGGTAACACCCAGGCCCATAACTGCCCCACCTTGCCTGGATCCTCCTTCAGCTTCTTTGACTCCTGGGCCAGATGGGAAAGGGCACTGCTTCTCCAGCATGACACCCACACCATCAAATTTGGAAGCAGTGGGAACTAACATGAGTTCCAGTTTTTTCTCAAGGGCTCCAGCTTGTGCTTATCTGTTCTCTTTCCCACTTTATATCTACCTCCCTTCCCAACTACCTGATCTGTGAACTTGGAGCTCCAGAATCAGATGCAAAACAACAGCCTACAGAGCCTCTTTAATAGTTACCTGACGCCAAGTCCCTGTAACAAATTCTTTCTGCTTCTCTGATTGAACTCATACAATAGCATAGGCATATGTTTAATTTTATATGAAACTGCCAAACTGTTCTGAAATGTTTGTACTTACACTCTCAGCAAACTATGGGAGTTCCAGTTGCTTCACATCCTCATCAATATAAAGAATTAGCAAGTTTTTAAAAACACAATACTGCAAACCAAAGCAGGGCAATAGGCCACCAGACTTCAGCCTTTTCTCTGAACCATGCCCTTGGAGATGACAATTTCACAATATCTACCAAGATTGCAAATACATGTACTCTTTTTAAAAAATATGTTTTATTGATGAGAGAGAGAGAGCGAGCAAGAGAGGAAGAGACAGGGAGAGAGAGAAACATCAATGTGAGAGAGAAACATTGAATGGATGCCTCCCAAACGTACCCTGGGCATGTGCCCTGACCAGGAATCTAACCAGCAACCTTTCAGTGCACAGGACACCACTCAACCAACTGAACCAAACCGGCCAGGGCAATTACATGAATTCTTTGACCGAACAACCCCAGTTCTAGAATTTATTGTGCAGATATACTGTACACAACATTAAATCATCAATGTGTGAGGTTTTTCATTGTTGTATTCTTAATAAAAGATTAAAAATAAATCAAGTGTCCATAGAGGACTGATTAAATTTGGCACAGACAATAGAATTTTATTTGGAAGTTTTCAATGTACATACTGTTATGGAAAAATTTTGTATTAGTCAAGATTCTCCAGAGAAACAGAACCAATGGGAGGCAGAGATAGATGAGTTAGCTCATGCAATCATGGAGGCTGGCAAATTGCAAGATCTGTTGGATGAGTCAGCAAGCTGGAGTCCCAAGAGAGCCATTGTTTAGTTCCAGTCCAAAGGCTGACAGGCTCAAGATCCAAGAAGAATTCATGCTTCAGTTAAAGTTCAAAGGGAAAAAAAGAAAAAAAAAGCCCATCTCCCAGTTCAAAGGCTGTCAGGTAGGAGTAATTCTCTCTTACTCAGGGAAGACACAGCTTTTTTATTCTATTCAGGCCTTCTTCAACTGATTGAAAGAGGCCCCCTCACATCAGGGAAAACAATCTGCTTTACTCAGACTATCCATTTAAATGTTAATCTCATCCAAAAACACCCTCACAGAAAACACCCAGAAGAACATTTGGCTAAATGTCTGGGCACCCTGTGGCCCAGTCCAGTTGGCACATAACATTGGCCATCACATATCTAAAAGAGATCGCTTTGAGTGGAAAATGAATATACAGAAAAGAGCCCTTTGCCTTGTTGCTACAGAGAGAACAAGATGGGTCACCAGCAACTCTACTGGAGCCATCTAAGGAAATTCCGCCAAGGTTCTCCTCCTTGCCCCGTCTGCTCAAATTGCCACAGTCTGATCCGGAAATACGGCCTCAACATATGTCGCAAGTGTTTCTTCCAGTACGCAGAGGACAAAGGCTTCATTAAGTTGGACTAAGGGAACTTCCATGAATGGTTCATTCAAGACATCTACCTTATGCAGAATGCTATCTTCTTGTACGTGGGAAAAAGAAGTGGAAAGTCTGCTTCCCCTTTATGTTAAAAAGATGGTAAGATAACAATAAATGTGCATATTTGCTTGTATTCACATTAAACACTATGGAAGAATATGCAAAAACTAAAGAAAAAGGTTATCTATTGGAGGTGTGGGGAACAAGGAGAGTTTTCGCTTTTTATGTTTTTGAAAAATATGTTTTTAAATATTTTTTATTGATTTCAAAGAGGAAGGGAGAGGGAAAAAGAGATAGAAACATCAATGATGAGAATCATTGATCAGCTGCCTCTTGCACGTCCCATACCAGGGATTGAGCCTGCAACCTGGGCATGTGCCCTGACCAGGATTCAAATCTGTCACCTCTTGGTGTATGGGTCAATGATGCTCAACCACTGAGCCACATCAAGCAGGCTTATATGTTTTATAATGATGTGTTTGATCATTATATTAAGTAACAAAAAATGTTAAATGCCTAGGATTGTGAAAATGTGATACAAATCATGTTGTATAGTCATCCTTGTATTTAGTACATAGTCAACTCAATAAACATTTGAGAAGTTAATGAATGAATGAATGAGAAGAAATCTGATTTAGTGTGGATCAGAAAGGGTAGCGGGGTGAGGAGCAGAGTGGGAGAAATATGGTAGTGGCTGTCAGAAGGGAAATTTAGAGAACAAGATAGATGTTTAAAGACGAGTTATAAACATAATGTGTGATGTAATCCACCTTCATATTTGTTCCCAAGAAACATCCAATAAAATTTTCCACTGCTTTTGGTGTTTGATCTATAGGGTTTTGAGATATTAAAACAGACTCAAGTATATCTGGATAGCAGGAATAGGGTGGGGGGGACTCAAGGAGGAAGAACCTCCAGGATCTGGCCTAGCCTCTGCTAATGGAGGTCAGCAGTCTCTTAAGGGGGTAATCCCAATCGCTGAACCTGCATTCTGGGTCCATTGTGCTCCTGTCAGGCAGAACCATACCTTCCCCCACATCCTGATCTCAGACTCCTCTACAAACCATTCCTTCCAGCTCCACACACAGGAGCATGCAAATATGGTCCATGGATGAAAGGTTTAGAGAACAGAACACTGGAGACCCAATGCAGACTATGGAGAGAGAACAGTGCTAGACGGAGTCAATATGAGTACAAGCTGCGGTTAATTTGGGTAGGACAGAGGACAAGGCTGAAGCCAGTGTTTAACCTAAGACCAGGCTAAGTGCAAAAGAAGGGCACAGACCAAAGTCAGGAATAGTCATCAGTTTTTATTTTTATTAATTTAGGAACTCAGGTAAATAGAAATGGACACCACATAATCCTTGTTTTTTTTAATGTTTCAGAACAATAAATAACCTCACACTTGTTTCTCCCCACTTATGAACTTGTTTCAGCCCATTTATGAGCACTTGTAAACCCACCACTTGCCCCAAGAACTAAAACATTACAAATAACTTATATCTACTAATGTGCCTCTTGTATCTCTGCCCTCTGCTTTCTCTCAGAAGTAACCCCTATCCTAGATTTTATTCTCTGTTGCTTTTTCCTCCTTGTAGTCAGCTTCTAAAATGGCTTCCATTGATCTCTGCCTCCTAGTATTCAAACCTGTGTGTTCCTCTCCCCTTGAATGTTGGCTAGATCTACTGACTTATTTCAAATAAATAGAATATGATGGATGTGATGGATGTCTCTTCTGTAATTGCATTAGATAAGACTATAACTTCCACCTGGCTAGCATCTAACTCTCCCCCTTGCTGGATGACAAGGAAATGAGCTCAGCCACCAGCCAACAGCCAGCAAGAAAATTAAACCCTCACTCCAATAGTCCACAAGAAACTGGACTCTATCCACAACCAAATGAACTTGGAAGTGAATCTCTCCCCAGTCAAGCCTTCAGATGAGACTATACCTCTTGTTAACACTTTGATTGCAGCCTTGTGAGAAACCCTGAGGCAGAAGATCCAGGTAAGCCATCCCTGGACTCTTGAGCAACAGAAAATATGAGATAATAAATGCTGTTTTAAGCCTTTAAGTGTGTGGTAATTTGTTACTCAGTAACAGATAACGAAAACAAGTTATTTTTAGTTCTTTTGCTACTACAAAATGTGTTGCTATGAACATTGCTATACATGTGCCTCAGAACACAGAACACAAAGCTTAAGTTTCTCCTGGTTATATGCTACATATATGCCTAGGAACAGAATTGTAGGGGAGGTAGAAGTTATAAATGTTCAATGTTACTGGTCAGAGTTAGGGTCACACACCATGGCCATGGTATCTCAGTCAGGAGTCAAGCTTGTCTTCAGTCCATAAAACTTGGGATCAGTCTTTGAGCAGGGTTGAGAGTCATACAGAGGACACATTTAGGAGTCAATCCACGGGCTTGGTTTAGAGTAAGAATGTGGCTACATTTGGAGAGAATCTGAAATCTGGGTTTGGACAGAGTTGGAGGAGACTGTGAAGGTAGATTTGGGGTCAGTCTAGTAAGGCCAGAGTTAGAAGTCAGATTCTCCTAGTGCAAAAAACCTAACAATGTAGTATCATCAACTTACAAAGCAGTGGCCACCCAGGGCCCAGCTGCCCATGAGGGAAGACCCGTTTTGTGTGTAAAAGCCCCCAAGGGGTGAAGGGTGCAGCAAAAGGGAGGCAGAACCTCAGTGCCTACAAGGATCCAGGCAGAGAGAGAAGGTTAGCACAAGAAAGAGAGCACAATGCTTTTAATGGGGGCAGCCTTGTCCCATATTCCCCAAATATTCTCAACCATACCTAGTGGAAGAGGAGGGCGATTCGGTATAGGCAGAGCAGATGTCTTCCCCACACCTGGCTGAACCCTCCTCCCTTCCTCTCCAGCAGCTGCCCTCCTCCAGCCTCCAGATGGGTCCCAGATGAGCACCCAGGAGAGGCCAGGGACTCCCTCAGCTGCCTGGGGCAGCTTCCCCATGGCCCAGGGCACAAAGAACTAGCCTACATGGAGACATCACTGTTCTCACAGCTGGATGGGGACCCGGTTCTAGTGGTGTGGACCCAGTGGGGGGACCATCCCCCAAAGCCCAGCACTGGGAGCTCCAAAGTGGAGCCCCTGGTGTCTCTCACTGCTTTGGGGTACACACCAGGTCTCTGCACACGGTTTCTGGGTTCTGGAAAGTGGTCCATTCTCCTGATCCGGGTGGAGTGGAAGGAGGTGGCTCAGTTCCGTGCTCAGATGTAAGGGCTCCTGCCCCACCGCCCACTCACCATGCTCACCCTCACACTAAGGGAGGGGCTCCAGAAGGCTCTTAGGAGCAGCTGGATCCGCCCACCTGCCCGCCCCCTTAGTCCACATTCTGTGGGTGCATGGGCTGTTCTGTGAGTGTGTCAGCCTTTTCAGGGCTCTGGCAGATACTGGGGCATCCCTGCACATCCTGAGCAGCTGCTCAGCTCACCGCTGCTTCCGTTCGGCTTGCTGGAGCCTGCGGGAGAGGTCGTCGATGCGCACATTCTTGAGCTGAAGCAGATGCTCCAAGCGCCGCACCTTCATCTGCAGGACCTGGGCCACCGTGCAGAGGTCAAACCCAGGGACCCACTGCCCTCATCCCGTCTTCCACAGGCCCCAAGCCCCGCACCTTCCCAGTGCTCTCACCTGCACGGTCTCCTGGGAGGCCAACAATTCCTGCTCCTTTTCAGCAATCTGGAGGATGAAGCTTGGGTCCCCGTGCTGCATCTGGCTATACCCAGGACGCCGGGGCACCGGCTGCCGGCCCCCCCTGGGGTGGGAAGCAGCTTAGGGGAGGCCTGGCCCTCATCTTTCCAGTGCCCCTTGGCCAGGTCTCCCCACTCCCTTACCCCATTCCTGCCTTCTCTACCTGATCTGGTAAGGTCAGGAACTCCCAGTTTCCTTACCTGAGCTGCCCCCCTCCCTGGGGGTCCTGGGCACCTTCCCCTCGGGCCTTCTGGGACAAACCTGAGAAGAGGTAAGTGTCGGAGTAACCCTCCTGGAGTCCTATTTTCCTCCTCCCCCCACCCCCCGCCACTCTCCCCCCCTACACTCCCCTCCCCTCAAGGAAGGAAAGGAGAAAAGCTTCCCCTGGAGGGAGGAAAAGTAAAAGCCACTTTACCCACATCCATGTAGCCACTGCCATCCTGGGGAACCAGCTCCTAAAAGAACCCCCCGGGGTCCACTGTGAGCTCTCGCTTGCCCATCCCCAAAGGGCCGCATGTCCCTTCCACCCACCGTCCCCCAGGCCAGGCTCTCTTTAACCAGGCACACTTCTTCCACACTTATCGCCAAGGTGGAGGCTTTCTGCAGACTGGGAAGCACCCTCCGAGCAGTGGGAAAAGTCTGAGTAGGGTGGCACCTGTAAAGAGCCTGAGCCCTGCTTCTTGCGTCTCCGCCGCTCTTCCAGGCGCTGCCTCAGTGGAAGGAGCACCAACTCCACCACACCAGGGGTGCACTGCACGATCTGGTGCATCACATCCTCCGGCACCGAGAAATTCAGCTTGTTCAGCACCTTCCTGGAGGGTAGACACAGGGATGGCAGATTAAGTCCTTAGGAAATGAAGGAGGGAGGTGGGGGAGAAGAAAAAGGGTGTAGCAGTCACTGGGCTAAGTGCACAGCCCTAGGGGAATGGAAGAGCAACATACCTGAGCCCTGTTCTTAGGTGTCCCAAGTTACCTTTCACACACCCCCCCCCCATAGAAGAGTCCCTTAATGTTGTCACCAG
Organism: Lasiurus cinereus; assembly: GCA_011751065.1. Taxonomy (NCBI): domain Eukaryota; kingdom Metazoa; phylum Chordata; class Mammalia; order Chiroptera; family Vespertilionidae; genus Lasiurus; species Lasiurus cinereus. The sequence goes on along the minus strand of JAAGEH010000006.1, from coordinate 29,758,976 downwards.
ACAGTTCTGTCTGCCTGGGCTGTGGAGACCATAGGAGGTGGAGGGGCTGGGGAAGCTCTTCCTGGGAGCCCAGGCTAGGGGCTAGCAATCCTGCTAGCACACCCAGATATTCTGCTACCTGTTCAGGTGAACCCAGTTGCTGATCTTCTGCTGGAGAGAGTTGGCAGGAACATAATTGTGCATCTCCACCATCTTGGGAAAGTAAAACTTGATGACCTCTGCAACCAGGACTGAAGGAGTAGGAGTGAGAGCAGACATGGAAGATGGGGGGATGGGAAAGGGAGAAGAGGAAGAGAGAACAAATGGGTGGGATGGGAGAATCATGGGTGGCAGAGTGGTGGGACCCAGTGGAGAGGTGGAGATGTGGAAATGGAAAAGGATGATGGGAAGAGAGGGGCAAAAGAGGACAAGGGAGAGTGGGGAAAAGGAAGTGAGATCAGTGATCAGCTGGAGACTAAGCCTTCAGCATATTCCAGGGGGGCTATATTCCTTCTCCATTAACTCAGGGATCCTGGGTCTCCATCCTAGGCATTCCTATGGATACATACACACACACTCCAACACCAAAGTCCCAGGAGAAAGTCACAGACTCACACAGACTTATGTGATAAGATCCCTTTACAGATATGCACATAGGATAGAATGTGTAGATACACAGGAAACATACCTGTCCAGACATGCATAGCACATAACACACACTACACACATGTCCGAGCACACATATAGCACACATGCAAACACACAAAGATGGACACACACACATATTTCCATCACTGGAGTTCTAAGAGACAGTTACCAACATACACATGAAAGTACAAAGAGACACACATTAAAATCCCAGGAGACAATCTTAAACATACAGACACCTACACAATTACAAAGCAACACATGTGCACACAAGACTCCCCTACATACATACAGGACAAAATGTGTCAATACACATATGAGCACACACACATTCTGACTCCCATAAGATAAACATATGGAATATAGCAATGTGCATGCACACATGCAGAGATGCAAAGATACATACACAGATATGCATCTTAATCATTAAGTCCCATGAGAGACACTGACTCACACTCAGACTCATTTCTGCAACTGAAGTCCTAGGAGATAGACAAGCCCCCAAACATACACACCACACACGTACACAAGCATAACGATATGTTTACACGAAGACCCCTTATACACGTGCATTCAGGACAGGAATGTGGACATACACAGACGCACACCTCCGTCACTGAAGTCCCGGGAGAGATTTCTCTTGGGCCGGGACAGCGGGATGTTGTCTATCCACAGGTACAGCTGGTGCAGCGCCTCCTCGTCCACACTGCCCGCCATTGGCACCCTCGGCAAAGGCAGGCTGATCCAGCTGTGCAGCGTCCAGTCCCAAACTCACGGCCACTCAAGCGTCTCCTCCTTCGCCGCCAGGGCATCCAGACCCGCTTCTCCCTCTCTAACCTGGAAAGTCCCGTCCCAGCTGGGAGAAGCCATATTGTTTTCTGAAACCATGACAACCATCCTTGCCTCCAGAGAGCAGAGGCTTCTGGGAGTTGTAGTTCGTCCCGGTTACCTCCTGTCAGGCCTCAGGATTTGAAAAGGCGTTTATAGGTGGTCTTGTCTTCCCCGTCTCCCAAGAAGAAATAATTTTTGGCCACGCCACCTGAGGACCAGCTACTGGCTCACTCTGGGTCCTTCCAAAGTCAACCAGGTTCCCAGAACCCTACACCAGCATTCCCAGAGCTGGGACCCCCTTCTGGATTATTTAGCGGTCAGTCCCAAGTGAAGGCAGTATCTGCTGCTTCCCATCTGGACTTTGTGATAGTACCTCCTTGCTGGATCCTTCCTCAAAGCTCTGTGCTCATAGGCCCATCCCCCCACCCCCCATCCCCATCCCAGTCCTAGCAGTATCCTGGTGGGGCATTTAGTGGGAAACCTAGACTCCCAGGGAGAACACCAGAGCTCAAGGCCAGTGCCTTGGGCAGGTCTTTAACTCCTCCCTATTAACCTCCTTTGTAAAATATTGATAGTCCTCACCTATTTGTTTCAATGCTGTAATAGGGAGAATAGGAAGGGTATTTACAGACCTGTATTTGTATGGGGACTGCTGGGACAGGCGTTTATAGATGTAAGAGCTGCAAAAACTCCACATCCCTCATCTCTATCCAAAAAGCTATTCTTTCATGGGTTAGAAATTGACTTCAGCAACCAGTTCCATTTCAAGAGGGCTACCTTTAGCAGGATCAGGAAGATGGGTGCTTCCTTAGTAAAAGGGCGCAGAGTATAAGTCAGTGGTTCTCAACCTTCCTAATGCCGCGACCCTTTAAGACAGCTTCTCATGTGGTGGTGAACCCCAACCATAAAATTATTTCCGTTGCTACTTCATAACTGTAATTTTGCTAGTTATGAACTGTAATGTAAATATCTGATATGCAGGATGTATTTTCGTTGTTACAAATTGAACATAATTAAAGCATAGTGATTAATCACAAAACAATATGTAATTATATATTGTGAAATATTTCTTTCTAATTACAAATAAATGAAATTTTGTCTTGAATCGTGATGTAGCATGGGCAACAGTCTTCATATAACAACAGTAAACTACATTGCTACATTTTGCTACACCGAGGAGTCGTGTGTTGGTTCCTAAGACCATGGGAAATAGGTGTTTTCCAATAGTCTTAGGCGACCCCTGTGAAAGGGTCATTCGACCCCAAAGGGGTCGCGACCCGCAGGTTGAGAACCACTGGTATAAGTAAACAGCAACTTCAAGGTTCATCCTAGAAAGACCACTTGCTCCCACACTAGCGGTGTAGCTTTGGGCGCATTTCTGGACCCTCCCTGTGCCTGTATTCTCATGGTTTTACCTACCTCCTAAAGCCTTTGTAAGCATCTAAAGTGCTTAGCATAGCACCTGAGATGTGGTGTTATAAAAAATGAGGTGATCTGCCCTAGCCAGTTTGGCTCAGTGGATAGTGGGCCTGCGGACTAAAGGGTTCCAGGTTTGATTCTGGGCAAGGGCACATGCCTGGATTGCAAGCTCGATCCCCCCAGTAGGGGGCGTGCAGGAGACAACCTATCAATTTTTCTCTCTCATCATTGAGATTTTTCTCTCACTCCCTCTCTGAAATCAATAAAAAATGTGTATTTTTTAAAAAAAAGAGGTGATCTTAGTTGCAGCAAAAGAGGTGTTCTTATAGGCAGGAGACAATTGAAAAGGATTTGCCTTGTTGATATAAGGGACTTGGATTGGCCAGGGCCCCCTGGGGAGAAGGCTACTACTCTCACCTCTTTACCCGGGAGCAGGCCAAGAGGTAGGCTGGTCTCCCTCATGATTTTCTGGTCTCCTCTCCAAGGCATAGATGGGGGTGTGAGAATGACAGTGAGGGGGATCCCTACTACTTTTTGCTATCACTTAGTTTCAAAGCCTTCCAAGGCCTAGAAGGGAACTCTGTGTTTCCCAAGTGTGGAAAGCCAAGGGTAGAGCAGTGACTCCACTTTCTGTTGTGTTTTTTTTTTTTCACTTTCTGTTTTAAAGTTGTGAATGAAAAGGGGCCACATCCCTAACCTGACTCAGGCAAGGCCTGCGTGGGGGCCTTGCAAACTCAGAGACCTAAAGTAACCTCAAAGGATGGTCTGAAATAAAAACTTTTTACATTAAAAAGCAGTCTATAGTAGATAGTCAAGTTCTAGAGCCAGTATATTCCCTGAGGAAGATCAACTTCGATCTTAACTGAGCCGATTGTCTTTTTGCATCTATGATAAACATACCTTTGGAAAGTCAGGGTAACTTGTAACTTCCCTTTTTCCTGGATCCCACAGGGCACAACCAGTGCACCTGGGCGGAAACAAAAAGTCCCTCATTGTTATTGTGTTAATTGTTGACTGTTAACTATCCTGTATCCACCCTTGTAAAAAGAAGCTTGTGTCTATCATTTTATTTTCTATCCAATCCCAGAGGTTTCCCTGTTTTGCTTTCTCCTGCCTCCCTAATCTATCACCAATAGCTGTCAGGTAACCCACTTATACCTCCTCCTTTGATTGTAATTTATAAAACAAGGCAAAAAAACTGCCATTCTCTGGAGCATTATCTCAATACGTATGTTGATATTCTGCTTCTCAATAATTTGGCACAAATAAACTCACAAAAATTATTTAGGTCTGAAGGTTTCTTCGTTAGCAAAATCCATAGAGGCCTTGCCTTTCTACCAGAGACCACACCGTGGGCAGGCAGGAGACAAGATTACCTGGATAATCCCCATACCCCCTTAACATTCCAGGGTGGAGAGAGAACTGCAAGGAGGAGAGAGTGGGGAGGGAACCACAGGGGTGATGTGCCAGCCCTAGCCAAGGTGGGAAAACCGGTTTGGGGCCCAGAGCTGCCTGCCCTGCTCAAGCTCGGGCCCTGCACTAGGTGTAACCACTGGGGCCTGAAGGCCTCAGTGCTGGAGGGCCAGGAAGCCCAGGCTGGCTCTGAAATAAGAAAGGGAGTAGGGTCATCAAGGGGCCTGTCTTCACCTTTGGACTGGGGCCCCCCCGGGAGGGTACCGCAAAGGGAGTTGCTAATTCATTTTCAGTTTCCTGGGGGGTGCAATCTCTCCCCAGTAATATCACCTTTCTCCTGCCACTGTCCCCAAGGATAGCCACTAGGCTTGGAGATGCCCTCTTCAGGCACCTGGATGCCCCTCCAATTCCAACCTGGAGCATAGGAGCTGTCTCAACACTCCGTTCTTTCTGCCCTCTGGTCCCACTCCTGCAACAACTTTTAATGAGCCTTGAGCAGCCTCGTTCCCAGGTGCCTATAGTTTAATTTAGCCCAACAGAGACTGCAGCTCCCTCCCTCCTGTCCGTCAACTGACCCCAAGCTTCTCTCTAACCCCAAAGCAGCACAAGGCCTGGGTTCCTCAAAGCCATGCCCAGGTAGGTGCACTGAAGACCTCTTCCTCCCCAGATCACATTCAGAGACAGAGGTGCCCTCTCACCCTAGTCAGGGCCTAGGCTGCAGCCACTCACTCAACACTTGCTTTCAATGACTCACCAGAGCAAGGAACAAAGGAAACTGGGAAAGTACGTGTCCCCAAGACAGACGCAAGCCCAAACCACGAAGGATGATGCACCCTTGGCTGTTAAAACATTCACCCCGCAAAAAGGGGGTGGACGGATTTATTGAATTCACACTGGGAAAGGAGCAGCTGGACAACTGGACTCTGGGCCCAGACCCAGGCCCCCTGCCCAAGACAGGACCTTGCCAGGAGAAAGGAGAGGCATGGGGCCTGCAGCTGCCCACAAGGGAAATGCCCATTTTCACTCCCCTGGAGGGCCTCTTGGGAACCTCCAATCTGTTAAGAAAACCAAGGGCCAAAGTAACATGGGCTGGGCCAGAGAAAGGGATTGGGGAGGTGGGAAAGCAGGCAGAGGCAGGCTTAGGAGCCTGTGGTTAGACTGTGCTTCTTGAGGCGGTCTGGGGCAGGGATGGGGAGCTGCCAGCCTCATAGGGGCCTAGGCTGGACCTTCCTCTGAAGCCCTTCCCAGAATGGCTTTGGGGTCCCCCCCACCAAAGACCTGGTGTGGACGGCAGAGGGGAGAGGCACTGTCTGGCCGGGAAGCCACCAGGGCCCATCCCTAGTGGCTGCTGTGGCCTAGTCCACAGATGGCATGGTGTGGTAGCACCGGACAGCTCCCCACCTAGTCCCCCAAGTTCAGGGGCAAATGGGGAGGAAATAGGACTCTGAGAAAGAGGCTATAAGCAGGCAGTGAGGCTGACCCCAACCCTGGGTCCTACCAAGGTGACTGGGCTTGTTCACAGGGCCTGGGGAACATTGCTAAAGTGATGGTAGCATCTGGGGCTCCCTATTCTGGCTCCATCCATAGCAGCTGCCCAAAGAGTCCTTTGCCCTGGGCTGGTGCTGCCACATCTGGGTTGAGGGCATGGCTAGGCCCAGTGGTTCAGCTCTGATGTCCAAGACCCCGAACTCCTGCCTGCCTGGCATGGTTCTTCCTGGTCACGTGGACCAGATCGTGTTCCAAGTGGAGGATGTGGCTCTGCACACGATCATCAATGGGGAAGGAGGTCAGGTACCTCTTTACCATCGCGAAGTAAGCCATGGCCTCCCCAAAGCTGGGCACAGGCACCTCGTCACCATCCTCATCATCATCTTCGTCGTCGTCGTCGTCATCATCATCCTCCTCCTCTTCCTCACTGTCCGACTCAGAGTCTGCCTCACCTTCCAGGAAATGGAGGGTAGGGTACTGGGCCTCCTCCTGGGCACCATAGCCTCCGAAGCTGCCACCGGCCTCCACTACACCCTGGGCCCAGTCCTCTGCCTCCAAGCCTTCAGAGGAACTCTCCTCCTCCTCCTCTTCCTCCTCTTCCTCCTCCTCACTGTCCTCAACATCACCCTCCTCTTCCACCTCCTCCTCCTCCCCCAACTCCTCTCCTTCCCCCGCTTCCTCCTCTTCTTCCTCCCCCTCCTCTGGTTCCTCCTCCTCCCCATCGCCCTCCTCCTCCTCCTCTTCTTCTTCTTCCTCCTCCTCCTCCTCCTCCTCTTCCTCTCCCTCGCTCTTGAAGGCAGTGGTGATGGTAGCATTTGGGCCGCCCCCGAAGCCAGCCTCACGAAAGCAGGCAGCTATGTCAGAAGGCTCCACTGCCTGCCAAGCTGCAGCCACGAAGTGCAGGGCCTCCATGAGGCCCAGCTGCAGGCCAGAACGATCTTGGCCCTCTAGCGCAGCCATGGCCTTGAGCAGCATCGCCTGGCGATAGTGGCCCTTCACCTGTTGGACAACTCCCCGCTCCAGGGGCTGCACAGTGCCCGGCGGGAAGAAGGCTAGCTGCACATGCCGGAGGCCTGAGGTATCCACGGACTGGGCAGCCAGGCGGCCAGCAAGTAGCAGGACGCGGCGAGACTCTGCAGCCATGCGGGTGTCTAGGGCCTTCAGGTACTTGGCCAGGGCCTGGGTGGTAACGCCACCCTTGGAGTTGGCGGTGTAGTCGCAGGGCAGGCCGGCTTGGCCAGCGCGGGGCTTGGCGGACTTGCCCGCCACCAGCGGGGGCAGCTTCTCGCTGCCGTCGGCGTTGGCGCAGAGCAACACACTCAGGCGCTGGGTGGCTCTGCGAGCCCGCCCATCGCTGCCGCACAGCCCCGCGGCCTGATCAGGCAGAAAGTCGTACCACAAACTGGTCTCCGTGGCGCTGAACACGTCCTGGGAGGCATAGCCCTCGGCCACCGACGGCGGCTGCTCCTCCTGGGCGCGCCAGCCCGCCGCACTCCCGCCGCTGCCCTCCGAGGGCACGGCAGGTGGGCTGGCGGGGGCGGCGGGGGCGCGGGGCGCCGCGCTGCGGGAGCGGGCGCGGGCCACGCCGCTGCAGGACACCACCCCGTGGCGCCGGCGGAAGCGGTCCAGCCAGCCGTTGGAGGCGGTAAAGTCATCCATGCCCAGCTCCTCGGCGATCCGCAGAGCCTTCTCCTTGAGAATGATGCCCTTCACGGGCAGGCCGGCGGCGCGGATCTGCTGGAACCAGGCGATGAGCAGCCCCTCGAGCTTGTCGTAGGGGGACAGCTTGTTGGTCTTGCGGCAGGTGGAGGCCACGCCGTACTTGCGCTCCGACGCCAGGATGGCGCGCTTGTTCTTCAGGATGGTGCTCAGCGTGGACGGCGGGATGTTGAAGCGCCGCGCGATCTCGCCTTTGCGCAGGTCCGGGTTCTCCTCCACCTCCTGAATGATCCGCGACTTCTCCCGGAACGTCAGCTGCCGCCGCTTGGGGCCCATCCCGGCGCGCCCCCCGCCCCGGGGCCGGGCACCACCGCCACCTCCCCGGGGCGGGGGGCCCGGGCCCGCGGCGGGGGGCACCTGGCGGCCTCTCCCGCGCGCCCCGCCCGAGACAAAGCGGCTCGCGGGGCAGCCGGCAGGGGGGCGACCCGGCCGGGCCGGGGACACCTTCGGGGGCGCCGGCGGGCGCGGCGCCGGGCGGCGGGCAGCAGGCGGCGAGCGCGGACGAGGGCGGGCGGCGCGGGCACCGAAGGCAGGAAGTGGCGAGGCGCGGGGAGCGCGGCGAGCGGGGCGGAGCGGGCGAGTGGGATCTCGCGGGAAGCGCGGGGACGGCCGGCACCGCCTCCTCGTCCTCCGTGCCCACCCTCCTCCCTGCCACCCTGGACGCACCGCCGGAGGGCGCTGCGGCCTGCTTGCTGGACCCGTCAGGGCTCGCGATCCCGGGGACCCGGGGACCCGGCGCCGCGCCTGGCGGGGAGCCGGGTGGGCAGCGATTTGCCGCTTGTAAAGACTCACAACTGTGTTTTGTGTCTTATTAAGGTAAAAATAATCCGCGTTTTTGGCGGAAACTGAAAAATACAGGAAACTAGCACTCACCTTTCACCCCAATACCTGGAGAGATGCGCAGGTAACATTTTTATACAGTTCCTTCCAGTCCTTTCTCTAGGCACATGCAGTTTTCTTTTTAAAAAATTTATTGCATAAAACTGGCATCAGACTGTATCTGGCATCTCCTGCAATGTTACCTGGCATCAAGTGATTAGCGTGTTGCCATATGGGTAAAGTACCGCCAACATGCTTTTTAATGGTTGTATATTGTTCCAGTTATGGATGAACTAGAATCTATGTGGCGTATTGTTACACATTTATAATAGCAACGCCAGTTTTAAATCTTTTCATGGTGATCCCACAATCCATAAACACTGATAACAAATCAATATGTCACATGCATCATGTATATATATATAGGCATACATACACATGAATCCCTGAAACCTCTTGTTCCTGAACCAACCACATAAAAATAAGGTTCTTAAAAACCTCATAGAGCGCCCTAGGTGTGGCTCAGTTGGCTGGGCATTGTCCAGTACACTGAAAGTTCGAAGGTTCCATCCCTGATCAGGGTTCATTCTAGAGGCAGCTAATCAATGTTTCTCTCTCACCTCTCTCTCTCTCTCTCTCTCTCTCTCTCTCTCTCTCTCTCTCTCTCTCTCTCTCTC
>JAAGEH010000006.1:29671298-29740359 GCA_011751065.1 Lasiurus cinereus | reverse complement strand
CTTCTTCTTCTTCTTCTTCTTCTTCTTCTTCTTCTTCTTCTTTAAAAAATAAGTTCTTGCCGAAACTGGTTTGGCTCAGTGGATAGAGCCTCGGCCTGCAGACTGAAGGGTCCCAGGTTCGATTTCTGTCAAGGGCATGTATCCTGGTTTCGGGCACATCCCCAGTAGGGGGCGTGCAGGAGGCAGCTGATTGATGTCTCTCATTGATGTTTCTAACTCTCTATTCCTCTCCCTTCCTCTCTATAAAAAAATCAATAAAATATATTTTTTTAAAAAATAAGTTCTTACTGATTTGAGAGAGAAAGGAAAAGGAAGAGAGAGATAGAAACATCAAAGACAAGAGGGAATCATTGATAGGTTGCGTTCTGCATGCCTCCTACTGGGGATCAAGCCTGCAACCCAGGCATGTGCCCTTGACGGGTATGGAACCCGGGACCTTCACGCTCTATCCTCTGAGCCACACCGGCGAGGGCTGTAATTTCTTTTAGCTTATTATTATTGACTAGGTGTGTTTTTCTTTAACACGAAGAAAAGGTGTTAAAGGTGACTGGCAAAAGAAGATTCAGGAAGATACACAGAGCTGCTGTGTGGGATGCTCTGGAATGACTTCTCCGTGGTCCTGCGTCCTTTCCACTGGCCCAGAGGTGACCGGATTGTGGGAACTCAAGGGACTGGAAGGTAGCGGCCCTCTCCCCGCCTACCCCCACCACCTCTGCACACCCTGTAGAAGCAATATGTGGGTAACCCCTGCTCGGCTGATTTTGGCAATGAAACCCTCAGGGCAGTTTAATGTCTGGTCTTTTGGGTGGGCGGCTCCCAGCGCAGTCGCAACCTTGAATCTTGGAGGTTGGCAGCTGGACTCTTGACCTGGAACGTCAGCCTTCCTGCCCAGCACACTGCAGAGCGCCTGGCTCAGCAGCGCAGCTAGGCTACATGTGGAGAGAAGGGTCCTGGTCCCCTCCCAGGTCACCCCTCTGAGGTGGGACCGGGTCTTCCAGCCCCTTCCTCTACACCCTGTCCCCTGGCAGCCCCAGCCCCCACGGCCAGCCCTCCACGGCGCCGCGGGGCTCCGCTGGCTGGAACTACGCGGGAAGCGGGGCGGCTGCGGCTCCTGCCTGCCCCTCCCAGCCGAAGACCGCCTCGTCCCTGGGCAGGCAGGATGCAACAGCGGCTGCCCACCCCCCGCACCCCATTGATTGGGGGTCCAGCCTTCCTGCCTCGTTCCAGGAAAGCGGGCTGGCTGGCAGGTGACTGGACGATTAGAAGATGCTCAGTTTAAACGAGTGACAAATCCCGCCTCCCAGATGATCAACGAAACACCCATTAAACAACGTGATGCCCATTGGCACCACCTTAGTCCAACCGTCCGCGGACGGGAGACATTTCCAGGCCTGGGTTTTGAGGTCCCCGACACCCTCCGCGGTCCTCGCCCTGGAGACCAGCCCGGGGCGCCTCCTGGGCGCAGCCAGAGCACCCGGGACCCGTGGCGTCGCTTCTCACCTGCACCCCAGCCCGGAGGCGCCCGTCAGTTCGCGCTGCCCCACCCCCCACCCCCCGCGGCGCACCCCCCACGCTGGGGCTGCTCGGGGCCTGGGCCCGCCTCCGGGGCAGGGGCGCCGCGCGGGCCGGTGCCGGGGAGCAGCGCGGCGGCCCCAGCTGCCGGCCACGCGGCTTCGAAGGCGCCCGTGCACGTCGCCCCTCGGCGCCCGTCTGTGAAGCGGCGTCCGGCCAGCTCCGGGGCGCTGCCTCTCCCTGCCTAGCGGTGCTTGGGCGACCTGAAACTGCGGGGGACCCCCCGCCCCCCATCTCCCCTGAGGCCGTCTACGGGGCTGTGGCTCCCCCTGGGGTGCTCTCCGCTCGGGGTAACTCCAAACCACACCCCGAGAAACCGGATCTGGGAAGCCAGATCCTCAGGCCCTGACTTCAGGGGTGGGGTGCGGGGGTGGGGCCTGGGAGGAACCCCCATTCCCCCGCTTCCCCCGAGCCCGGAGCTGAGCGGGCCGGGCCGGTCCAGCCGCCGCGCCTTCCCCCGCGAGTCCCGCCCTCGGGCCCGCCCTCCTCTAACCCGCGCCCGATTGGTGGCGCCCGGCGGCGCGGCCGCTGTTATTTTTCGAATATATAAGCAGCCGAGGTGGCAGCTGCGGCTCCAGGCTTCCCGCACGGGCGGCTGCTCCCCGCGCCCTCCGCCCCGCCCTCCCCGCTCCCCACGCCTCCCTCGCCTCCCTCGCTCCGGCCCCGTTCCCCCCTCCCCCCTCCCCGCCTCCACCCCAGGCCCGCTCCCCCTCCGGTCCGGACCAGCGGTGCCCGGCGTTTGAGGGTGTCCCGGCCCCCCGCCAGCCTCCGCGGGCCCCAGCGCGATGGAGCTGCTGCAGCCGGACCCCGCCGCCCCGCGCCCCGCTCTCAGCCCCGCCGGCGTGCGCGGGGGCGCCGAGCGTCCGAGCCACCTCCCGGGCCTCCGGCTGGGAGCTCAGGGTCCCTGGGGGTCCCCGGAGCGCGCGGCCACCTTCTCGCCGGTCGCCACCCTCACCCAGACCATGCACGACCTCGCGGGGCTCGGCAGGTAGGGCGTCCCCAGGGGGCCGGGTGTGGGGTGAGAGGTCGGCACTGGGGTGGGGGTCCCGGGCCTCCTGGGGAACCCGCATGGGATCCGAATCCGAGAGGCGAGTAAGGAGGCATCCCAGGGAGAGCCCGCTTTGGGGACCCGGGGCAAGGGCGGCGAGGCCAGGGCTGTGCTGCTCACACGCTCTAGGTGACCTGTTCTTATTCGGCACAAGACTCTGAAGATCCCCCCGCGCCAGTGTGCCTCCATCATGCTGCCTCCCTGTTGCCCACATCTCCACCATTTTGCCCCTGGCAGGGGATCGTGAGGCTGGAGGGGGAACTAGGTGGCAGAGCAACCCAGTTCTCCTAGGTCCATGCCCCTGCTCCCTCTGCCCCTGGTTCTTTGCTGGGGGTTAAAGGGTTAAACGCTGGTCCTGCTCCCCGAGTTACCTGCAGGGTCCGGGCTGAGTGGCCCTCCCAGCCACAGAAACCAGGTCTTGGCTGTCCCTTAGGAAGGCTTGTGGATGGGTAGGAGCTTAAAGGCTCTCCAGGCTGCCCGCCAGCCCCACCCCCAGGATGACCCCCAGCCCAGCTCCTTCCTCTGGTCGTGGGCTCACCTCCTCCTGGACCCCGGAGGATCTTTCTCAAACCAACCAACAAAGAGAAGACACTTAGGGCCTCTGGGAACCTGCCTGCAGAGAAGAGGGCAGGTTTTCCATGCCATCACCTACCCTGGGGCAGTGCAGAGGCTGGACCGGCCCTGCAGAAGTGGGTGGCTGGTGGGAACATGGGCCAGCCAGCCTTTGAACCCCACATTTATCTTTCTACTTCCCTGGGTCCCTGCTCCCTTCCCAGAGAGGCCCCAAAGAGTCAGGTAGGCAGCCTGCTCACATGCCTATCCCTGTCCCCGCGGCGAGCGTCTGCATCCTCCCTGTCGTCTGAGTCCTCTGAATCTTCTGATGCAGGTGAGGCCCAGGGGTGCCAGGGGGCTTTGCGGGGCCGCCTGAGCCTCCTCATTTCCCTGCCGATTAGTCTAATGTCCTTCAACAACCCCGGGGGCCTGAGAAGCCTCCCCTGCCCTCCTCCGGCTGGGCTCACCACATCCAGGCAGAACCGGTGGTTGGGTGGGGCCCTCTGCCGGAGATGAGATCTCACCTATTTAAAACCAAAGGCCCTGAACCACAGCCCCACCTGGGAGGCATTAGAACGGAAAGCTGGTTCTTTTATAACACCCATTTGCCCCCAGCTATATTTTCATTTTAAAAAGCTGTTATCTCTTCCAGAACAAATGATCTTGAACCAGTTCAAAAAAAATTCTTAACAAAGTTTTGATTTACAAACCATGTAGAAGTATTTTCATAGTAAATAGGGAGTGGAGCCCTGGACATTTGGGGGGCAGGCTCAGCTGTTGGGGTCCATGGGTGAGTTTTGCTTCATTTTTTAATGTGTCAAGATTCAAAATAGAAACAGTTTTTTCCTTCTCTGAATAGGGTTGGGACACGGTGGGGGAGGTATACAGAAAATGGCACTACTTGCAAACCAAACACTCTGTCCCCTCAGGGCTCTGCATGGATCCTCCCAGCCCCATGGACCCTCAGATGGCGGAGCAGACGTGAGTAAAGAAGAGGATTTGGCACCTGCCTTTGGGAATCCCAACTGTAGCTTAAACTCACTGGGGAAGCCTGAGAGAGTGGACAGACCCCTCTGGATCCCCATATGGGGGGATTAATAGACTTTTCTAAGTTCTAGGATCTTGCTCCCTGAATCAGGAGCATCTGAGAGTAGGCTCAGGGCCAGGGTGGTAGGGACAGCACCCTCTGGGAGCAGCAGATACTTGATGCCAGTCAGCCCTTATGGGAATATTAGAGGCCTGTTGCATGAAGATTCGTGCAAGAATAGGCCTTCCTTCCCCTGGCTTCGCTCCCCATCCAGGAGCCTTTGCAAGTCTTCACTCCCAGCCGCCTCTGGGGAGGCTGCAAGTCTCTACTCTGGGCTGGAGCATCACTCCTATAGCTCCCTCCACCCCCTACCCTTCCCCCAATAATAGGAGTCCAACCCTGCCTGGCCGCTCCATGTCTGTGTATGCAAATTAAGCCACCATCTTTGTTGGGTTAATTTGCATATGTGCTCCTAATTGGCTGATGGGTGTAGCTGAGGTATGCTCAATTTGCATATTTCTCTTTTGGTAGGGTAGATAGATTGGTATGTGTCTTGTTTTCCTTTCTGCCTATACATATGTGTATGTGTGTGAAATATCACAATTTTAAAATATGGTTCAACTAATTCAAAACTTTTATCACTCTAGGCCAAACAAAATAGTCGCTACTGGCTGCTTTGTCCCTCAGTCATACTATCAGCAGCCTCTGGCTTCAGTGACACTTGACCCTCTTGTCCACCTCTGGACCAGGTTCTTTGAGAGATGGCCTGGAGAGGGAACTGGTGGGTTAGATCCCACCCCCTTGGTTGTGGGGCAGGAGTAGTACTTTCCAGAGCACAGCTGTCCTATCAGCTGTTCAAGCCTCAGGAGGGAGGGCAGCTGCCAGGCTTTAGTGAGAACAGCTGGGCTGGGGGACTATGGCTTTGAGTTTAGGGCAGTGGCTGTTTTTCCTCCCACTGCCTTTGATCAGACTAGGCTGGGCTACAGGGTTTTCACAAACAGGAAATGAGAAGAGAATTGGGTGGAGGGACTGCAAGTTAGGTTTTGTGGCTGTCCCTGCTTTACCCCAAGGCTCGGGTGCAGGTTGGAGACCAAGCCTATGAAATTGGTCATCTCTGATGTCAGGTTGTCTGGGCACAGACACCTGCCTACACCTTGGGGCCCAACCCCCTGACATTTTAGTCCTCAGTGCCCCCCCCCCCACACACACCTGCTTTGACGGTTACACAGTTTCTCAGAAAGAAGTGTGTGAGTGTGTGTGTGTGTATGAGAGAGACAGAGAGAGAAAGAGTGTGTGTGAGTGTACGCATAGAAGCACAAAGCCCTGCATAACAGGTGGTCTCTGGTAACATAGCTGGGGGCGGGGAGTTATCTACAGAAGCTTGTGCTCCTGCCTCAAAAGGAACATCTGTTGGAATTCCTTGCCTGCTGGCCTCTCCTCAGGCAGAAGAAGGGGTGTGACCAAGGCTGGGTCCTGAAAAATTCCATAGGAGGGAGAAGAGGGTGTAACCCTACACATTTATCACTAGGGGGTCTGGCAGAGCAAACTGGCTGATCCAAGGGCACACTCAACGAGGCCGCTATCCTGGGGGAAACCCAGAGACCCCCACCCAAGGGGAGGGAAGCCCAGCCTTCCTGGCATCCAGGCCCTGGAGACACTCACAGTGTCAGCCAAGGCCTGTCATCTGGGATGGATGAATGCCTTTCCTGGCGGCCATATGGCCCCGCTGAGGTGATTTGCATACAGGTGGAAGGCCTGTGGGCAGGCTGGCATGACCGTTGTCTGGGTAACGCTCAGCCTCCTTTTGACCTACCCCAGCTGTCTCCATTGCTGCCATTCTCTGGGCCCTCTTCCATTCAGGAAGCCTTTAAAATTCCAGGCTGGCCCTAACCCGTTTGGCTCAGTGGATAGAGCGTCGGCCTGAGGACTGAAAGGTCCCAGGTTTGATTCCTGTCAAGGGCATGTGCCTTCATTGTGGGCACATCCGCAGTAGGAGGTGTGCAGGAGGCAACTGATTGATGTTTCTCTTTCATCGATGTTTCTAACTCTCTATCCTTCTCCCTTCTTCTCTGTAAAAAAATCAATAAAATATATATTAAAAAAATAATAATAAAAAAATAAAATTCCAGGCTCTCTCATCTTCCCCCTCCTCAATATCTGGGTCCCCAAATAGTTGACATTCTTCCTACTTCCCCTCCACTGTCCTTAACCCTGGTCCTTAGGTCTTTTTTCTTTTTTTTTTTTTTTGATATATTTTATTGATTTTTCACAGAGAGGAAGGGAGAGGGAGAGAGAGCTAGGAACATCGATGAGAGAGAAACATCGATCAGCTGCCTCCTGCACGCCCCCCACTGGGGATGTGCCTGCAACCAAGGTACATGCTCTTGACCAGAATTGAACCTGGGACCCTTCAGTCTGCAGGCCGACGCTCTATCCACTGAGCCAAACCGGTTTCAGCTGGTTCTTAGGTCTTAAGGACTGGTTGTGGGTGTTGGGCTGTAGTGGGAGGTGGGCTGCATGGAACCCTTCTCTCTCCTAGGTTTGAACAGGCCATCCAGGCAGCTAGCCGGTTCGTTCGAAGGTAAGTGCTTGGGCTTCTCCTTACGGGCTCCTGTGGTTTACCCACCATAGGCTACCTCTGCCCCTGTTGGCATGGGCAGGGTGCTCAGGGCTCTGGTGGAGGGGCATCCTGCATGCTCGCCATGACGGTCCCAGACTCTCTAACCCTGACATGTCCCTGTTTCCTTCTGCAGCAAGCAGTTCACCATCCGACGCTTCCAGTCCTTGCCGGTGAGTGCCCTCTGAGTGCCCAGGAGGGTTCTAAGGCCCAACTCCTGGTCTGGCTATGGGAGGTGGAGTTTGGGAGGTGAATGGGGAGGGATGGGAGAAGGTAGGGCCTGGGCTGGTGCCAGAGAAATGTAACCTTCAGTACCTGCTGCCCACCCTGGCTCCCCAGGTGAGGCTTCTGGGCCACAGCCCTGTGCTACAAAACATCACCAATGCCCAAGCGCCTGGCAGCTGGAAGAAGAGCGAGGCTCGTGACCAAACCGCCCACAGCTCGGAGGAGGATAAGGAGAATGTGCGCTTCCAGCAGGCCAGCATGGGAACACTCCAGGGAGAGAAAGGGGCATGCTGGGGTGTTCTCTGGCATTTAATGACGCCACCTCCCCCACCCACAGGATGGATTTGTGTTCAAGATGCCATGGAAGCCCACACATCCCAACCACGCCCATGCTCTGGCTGAGTGGGCCAACCGCAGAGAAGCCTTTGCCCAGAGGCCAAGCTCGGCCCCCGACTTGATGGTACATGGGGAGGCCTGACCCTCGCAGGCCAGGTGCCCCCGAAGGCAGCCTGGTGATGGGAGGGTGATTCTGAGCCTGAGGCAGGGGAACCTTTTATCAGAAGGATAGGGGTGGGGACTGCCTTGGGTCCCCACCACTGAGTAGCCTGCATCTGCTCGACTCCCATACAAGTGTCTCACCCCTGAGCGGAAGATGGAAGTAGAGGAGCTGAGTCCCCTGGCCAAGCGCTTCCCTCTGACCCCCACCCAGGGGGTTCCCGAGGAAGATGACGGGTTTGTGGACATCCTGGAGAATGACTTAAAGGTAAGCAGTCTTGCTCCATCAGGCCCCCTACATCTCCCTCCCTGCGATGTCCCCAGGAGGAGAGCTCTGAGCTCCTGCAGCAAGACTCTGACCCCATCCCGATGTCAGAGTCACAGCCTGACCTCTGGCCAATCAGAGGAGAGCAGGTGGCTGGTCCTGCCATGAGGGGAGGATGGGCAGGGCAGAGGGAATGCGCGCCTGCACAGCTTCTCATGGTTCTGTGCAAGCCCCAGCAGTGAAGGGTCCCTGCCCTCTCCTGGTTCTGGGGGGCTGCCCTGTGTGGAGGTGCTGGCAAAGCCAGAGAAGGCTGCACTGGAGGACTGGGGCCGGAGGGGTTTGGCCTGTGCCTGTTGGTGTGACCCGTATCCTTATTGATTTGGCTTCAGGACGATGATTTAGTTCCTCCAGGCATGGAGAGCCTCATTAGTGCCCCACTGGTCAAGACTTTGGAAAAGGAGGAGGAGCAAGTGAGTTTCTGGGGTGGCCCCTTACCTTCCGGGTGGGATTGGGGGAAAGTAGGAGCTGAGCACTCTGACCCCCGACCTACTGCCCTTGCCAGGACTTTATCATGTTCAGCAAGTGCCAGCGGCTCTTCCGCTCTCCGTCCATGCCCTGTGGTGTGATCCGGCCCATCCTCAAGAGACTAGAGCGACCCCAGGACAGGGACCTGCCCATACAGAACAAGCGGAGGAGGAGTGTGACCCCTCTGGAGGAGCAGCAGGAGGCCGAGGAACCTGTGAGAGCCCACCTGGGGCGGGGCTGCCACCTTCCCAGTCTGCCCGGCAAGACCTTCTCGGCCAGGGTGCAGGCAAGGCGGGTACCAGCCAGATGGGGCCTGGAGGGGCAGCTTCCCCCCTGATCTTGGCTGCCTTCTATCTCACAGAAAGCCCGTGTCCTTCGCTCCAAGTCCTTGTGTCACGACGAGATTGAGAACATCCTGGATAGTGACCACCGGGAACTGATTGGGGATTACTCTAAGGTACCAGCTGGCAAGATCCTCAGGCTCCACCCCTTGCCAACTGTAGCCCCCGAGCCCAGCAGCTGCTTCAGTGCCATCCTCTCTCCCCAGAGGCCCCTTTGCTCTGTCCTTTGCATACTATCGTCCTTTACTCTCACCTGGACCCTACTCTCCTGACTCTAGCTCACGTGTCCACGCATCAGTGATGTCTCCACCTTGGAAAACACTTCCAAATGGACATCTAGCTTGACCCTCCTCGGGCCTCATTCCCAGGCTTGGCAGAACTGGAGGTAGAGGCAGGAGTCCATCGCTTCTGCTCCCCTTCATTTCCCCCCTGGAAGGTTGTTCCTGGGGCATCAGACCCAAAAGGCTCCTCTCAGTTGCTATGGGAATCGGCTGAATTTGAAGGTCAAATCAGGTGTGGCCTCTGGGCTTGGGAAAGAAACTCCATCCTTTCCTTGCTCGTCATCTTACCCATTCCACCTTCTTCCTCTCGTCCTTCTCAAGCTCTCTCTCTCTCGCCCCCGCTTCACTGCAGGCCTTCCTCCTACAGACTGTGGATGGGAAGCACCAAGACCTCAAGTACATCTCAACAGAAACGGTATGTGCAGATGAGCTGTTCGCCATGAACCTTTGCTGAAAACAGGCTGCAAGCACTGGGTAGGGTAGGGTAAGGAGCCAGCCCCTGACCTGCTGGAACCCACCACCGTGGCCTCCTACAGATGGTGGCCCTGCTAATGGGCAAGTTCAGCAACATCGTGGAGAGGTTTGTGATTGTGGACTGCAGATACCCCTACGAGTATGAAGGCGGGCACATCAAGGTGAGGCAGAGTGACAACAGAGGTGCTGAAGACCCACCAGTTCTATGCTTCATCTGTGGGGGCACCCTCTTGTGGGGAAGGGTCCTGCCCAGTAAGAGGTGGGGTCACCCTTTTTGAAAGATGGGAGCTGCATAGGGGTGGGGTCTGCCCAGGGCAGTGGCCTGACCTCCAGCCACTCTGCAGACTGCTGTGAACCTGCCCCTGGAACAGGACGCTGAGATGTTCCTGCTGCAGAGCCCCATCACATCCTGCAGCCTGGACAAGAGAATCATCCTCATTTTCCACTGTGAATTCTCATCTGAACGTGGGCCCCGCATGTGAGTCCCAGCTCCACCCAAGCTTGTGGGTGCTGGAGCCCTCCTCTGGCCAAGAGCCTGAGCCCAGCCCCTCCTTGGCTTGGGCCTCTTGTCTCATCTGACTGCCTGAAGCAGACCTCATCCCTGCTTTCTTGTGCATGGCACCCTCCCCCAGCCCTTTCCATCAAACCTCACCCTCTATCATTGTCACCCCCTCCCCTGCCCCCAAATCTGATTTCAAGCCTTCAGCAGTGTCCTTAAAATCCAAGAATCCCGTCCCAGTCCTCTGTGACATTCACCCTTCTGTGTTCAGATGTCCTTTCTTTTCCCCACCTCTTGCCCTCACCTCCTGAACAAATCTCTTGAATTTTGGCAGCTTCTCTTCGTTCTGCTTCCCCTTTCCCAGTCCAGGCCAGACAGCACTGACAACGATTCTGCAACTGCCTTCTAGAAACAGAGAGGCTCCCTCGGCTTTCCTTCTTCCTTCCATCTCGCAGCCTCTTCAGTGCCCAGTAGCCAGACTGACCTAAGAGTGCCCTTCGTGGTTCTCCAAGGCACTCAAAGGAGTGGGCAGGGAGCAGGTTCCCTGAGGTCCACCCTACTGCATGCCCAGCTCTGACTCCCGCACCCACTGGTCCCAGGTGCCGTTTCATCAGGGAGCGAGATCGAACCATCAATGACTACCCCAGCCTCTACTATCCTGAGATGTACATCCTCAAAGGCGGCTACAAGGAGTTCTTCCCTCAGCACCCGGTACCGAAGGCAGGGTGGCCACAGCCTCTGGGGGAGGGATGGACTATAAGGAAAGCGATTGGCCAGGCAACACCCTAAGGAAAGAAGGAAGGGCTGTCCTCGCCCCCATTACCCATTCCCCCTTATTGATTGACCTCTCCCATCCTGCCCTAGACCTTCTGTGAACCCCAGGACTATCGGCCCATGAACCACGAGGCCTTCAAGGACAAGCTGAGGACCTTCCGCCTCAAGACGCGCAGCTGGGCTGGGGAGCGGAGCCGGAGGGAGCTCTGCAGCCGCCTGCTGGACCAGTGAAAGGCCAACCACGGACTCACCTACCTTCACTGCCTCGAGTGGCCCGGGCATCAGCTGCCCAGAGGCCTGTAATACTGAGGATCTGCTGGAGGCCCCAGGACAGTGAGGGTGTCCTGTCCATCTGCCCCAGTCCTGATCCCTTTGTCTCACTCCAAAAATACTCCATATCCTGGTGCCACCCCTTTACCAACACCCCAGCCCCTAGAAGAACCCAGCCTGTTGACAGTGAAGTTGGATTATGTCCAGCTCCAAGGAAGTATTTTGTGTCCAACAGGAACCTTTTGCGTTTTTTCTACCTTGTTTGGGTTAACACTGTCTTCTATGTCCAGAAAAGTCCCCTTTTTCCTACAGGCTTTGTTTGTTTGAGGCTGAGGGAAACCCCAGCCCCCAAAATGGGCCAGAGCCACACTCCTCCCTGCCCTGGGAGTAGTACGGTAGCACTCCTACGTGTGTCTGTGTGTTCCTTCTTTCCTGTCCCTCCTTACGTGCACCTCCAGCACAGACATAAACTCTTACTCTTCCTGTTTCAGTGTTACCTGCATGCTTGACTTGTCTGTCTGATTTTTTTTTGCCCATCTCAGGACATCCACAGGCAGTCAAGTGGTCACCTGAGACAGGGCTGACCCACTCAGAGTTACCCATTAGGTTCTCCCAGTCCATTTGGGATTATAGACTCAAACTTGGCCTGTCTTCTGTTGCCTCGGAAAGGGATATTATACGTGGGGGCCCCTGGGTGAGGACGAAGGCCTGCGTCCTTAACCTGCCTGGAAGCCCAGCCCCCACTGCTGTGAACCCTGGAGCGGGACTTGTGAGAACCTGCCGCTGTCTTGTCATGAATGAACAGATGGATGGACGAATGGATGGATGAGGAATGGATGGCGAGCTGTAGATGCTCAATGCCTTCCACGTAAATGACTGGGTGGAAGCATTTGAGTGAGCCTGACAGCCTTCGGCAGGAGTATATATATGTGTCTTTCTGGACAAAAAATCTTTACATTTTAAGGTTGGAAAATATTCAAGAGGAAATGTTGAGGTAGCAGCTAAACCAAGGACAGAACCACCTCTGACTTTTTAATCTCAGGATGTGGGAAGGGCTGTGCTTGAAGGCCCTGATGAGTCATCTGTTAGGGCCTTGTTTCAATAAAGAGCTGAACAAGTTGAGCAACTGGCATTGTGTTCTGTGGAGCCCTTGACAAGATCACTTGGCAGGTGTTGATGGTGGGATAGGGCAGAGGCAGATGGGCAGATTGGGGCTGGAAGACTCCTGGGGAGGCTGCCTCATGCCGTCTTCCCAAGTCTTGCTGAGACTTTCCCCCTCATCTGGCTACTCAAGCAGCCTTCCTAAACTTTGAACTAAGAAGGCAAGAGTAAACCCATCACTCCTCTGGAACTCATTGCTCACCAGCCTCATTGCTCCTCTCTGTCAAATGCTCCATACCTTGCTCGTCACAGTTCCTTGCCTTTGCATCTGTTGCACCAGATGCAACAGATGTTGCACCCTTATCTGTTATCCCTCTTGTAAGTCTCAATTTCAATTGTCACTCTCAGAAGCCTACCAACTTACTAGTCCATTGCCCTTTCAGGGAAATGTATTTCCTCAGTATCCCCAGTGCTCAACAGAGCTTCCACCACCCAGGAGATGTTGAGTTGAAGATCAGCAAATGCAAAACCGCCAATTTGGTAGAATCGGTCCCAGGCCAAACCTGGTGTCTTAGGAAATCCTCTGAGAATACCTGCTCTGTTATAACACTGCTCTGTTAACTAACCCCCCACCCCTCACCGCCATCAGTGTGAGCTGTTGGTGATTGCAAGGACTCCTTTGCAAATGTACACATAAGATGTCTGTTACAGGGTACACACAGGGCAGGACTCATTGCCACTTTCTGTGAAAGTTCATCTACCTTCTGAAGTAGGTGGTAGGATGATTATTCACTCCATTTTGCAGATGGGGAAATGGAGGCTATTTCTAGCAATTAGAAGGGACTCCAGGTTCTAAGGCTGAGTCTAAAGGACACTTGCCCTGTCTTCAGCTTGACCTCCAAATTTGTTATACCTAAAGGATTGGTTTTTACTCCTGCAAGGACACAACAGGTGAGTGTATAGGTATCTGGGAACTGGACCTCTGCTCAGGAACTGTGGGACTCCAGAATCCATGCCCCCCCGCCCCTCAACCTCCATCCACCAAGGCAGGCAGCTGACACAAAGGCCAACATTTATTTGGGTGAGGGGACTTGCCCCAGAAGTGGAGAAACAGCTGTGCAGGCCTCTGAGAAAAAGAGTGAGCCCTGAGCATTATCCTGCTGAGAATTGTCTGCCCTAAGTGCTCAGATGGTCTCCTGACTCCCCCT
Organism: Lasiurus cinereus; assembly: GCA_011751065.1. NCBI lineage: Eukaryota > Metazoa > Chordata > Mammalia > Chiroptera > Vespertilionidae > Lasiurus > Lasiurus cinereus. The sequence goes on along the minus strand of JAAGEH010000006.1, from coordinate 29,727,085 downwards.
ACCTGGTTTGACAGAGGAGGAAGGCAACGTTGCCCAGAGAGGGCACTCACTTGTCCCAGGTCACACAGCAGATATAAACAAAGTAGGCATTCCATCAATCCAGGACTGTCTCACTCCTCACTTCCTGCCTTGGTCCCAGAGCAGTCAAGGGGATGGGGCTGGACTGCCTGGCTTCTGCTCTGAGTGTACTCTTCCCACTCTATCAGTCTGGATCAGACCACATGACGAGGAGGGAGCAACGGGCACTGAGTGTCTAACAAAGCCCAGGCTGTATGCCAGGTGCTGACATGCACAGCCATGTCTGCCCTCATAATCCACCATCGGAGTCATAACTGCAGTCTGCTCCAGACACTTTTACATATTATCTCAAGCTCACCAGGTCAGTTTTCAGTTCATTTTCCAGGGAAAACAGACAAGGAGGGCAGGGAGGGGGTTGGGGCAAGCCAGGAGACAAAACTTCCACAAGAGAAGTCCCTGGTGCTGCATCTACCCTGAGGAAGGTGCAAATCAGACCAGGGTCCCTTCTGACTCTGGGAAGTTCAAGGGATGAAGGAGAGGTGCCCAACCCCCCAACCCTCCAGCAAGAGAAGCTTTAACTTTCTTCCTGGAGCTCATAAAGGGAAGAGGATCAGACAAGGAAGTGGTTTAAATCCTGGGCTGCTGGCCAATTTTAAAGGTTGTTTTGCTTGGGCCAGGGTGGGGCAGGAATTCTAGTCTGCAAGAAACCATGTGCAGCCGGCTCACGTGGTTAAAGAGCTGCATGTGGTTGGGCGCAAGTGGGAATCTGGCCTGTGCCTGGCCTAGCCAAGTCAGTGGGCAGGCCCAGGGTCTGGGCATCATCTGAATTGCTCTCCAGGTAACTTGCAATGACAATTTTAAAAATGATGTTTTCAGTGCGCTCTCCCTCTGGGGAATGTGCCTGTGCCTTTCCCTTCCGTCTCTCCTTCCCCGCCTAGGCATGCATCTCCTAAACTCTAAGGAATACAGGGGAGCCATGGGCAATGGCAGCTTGACCTGGGCTAACCCCCTGAACCTGTCTCCAAGGCCACCTTTTGTCTGACTTCCCAGTGAGTTAAAGCAGCTCAGCCTCGGCTCGCCTGTTGCTTCTTCTATGCTAAGCCCTTATTTGTTTCACTGTCCCCAGCTTTAATAAATGTACACTCATACTAAAAAATAATAAAATTAAAATAATGTTTTAATTTTGGTTCTTTTAATTGATGTTAGAGAGAAGGGGAGGAAGCAGGAATGAGTGATAAAAGTATAAATGTGAGAAAGAAACATCCATCAGCTGCTTTCTGCACATCCTTTACTAGGGATCCAGACAGGAACCCAGGCATTTGCCCTGCCCAGGAATAGAACCCACCACCTTCTGATGCATGGGACAGTGCACAACCAACTTAACCATACCCATACCAGCCAGGACAAAATTATGTTTTTTTCGTGTGTGTGTCTGTGTGTTATGTGTTGTGTGTGTGTGTTTTAAGTTGGATAGTCAACATTTCTTCAAGGGCTCACATGTTAAGCATAGAGCAGAGACCTGAAGAACCACTACACAGCTCAAGGTACAAGAGTTTCTCCAATCCCAGGTTTTTTCAAAGTCCCTCCCAGTTATCTGAACTCTGAGGTCACCACTATTCTGATAGCTATGACAAGTTAGTTTCACCTGTTCCAAGGCTGTGAAATCATGGCTTTCACTAAGTTTTGCCTGTTCATATATGTGAAATCATAGAGTTCTTACTCTTTTATGTCTGGCTTCTTTCACTCAGCATAATAATTTTGGGACCCATCCATGTTTCCTTCAGCAGTACTTTATTCATCACTGTGTAGTATTCCATTATATGAATACTAGAGGCCCGGTGTATGAGGTTTGTGCACTAGGTGGGAGGTCCCTTAGCCTGGGCCTGCACCCTCTTGCAGTCTGGGACTCTTCAAGGGATGTTCACCTGCTGGCTTAGCCCTGATCCTGGGAATCAGGCCTAAGCCAGCAGTCAGACATCCCTTTTGCAGTCTGGGGTTTTCGCAGTCCGAAACTCCTCGCTCCTTACCCCCTGCACCAGAGGTGGGAGAGGCTCCAGCCACCACCACTGTGCTCGCTAGCCAGCCGTGAGCCTGGCTTTTGGCTGAGCGGCGCTTCCTCTGTGGGAGCACACTGACCATCAGGGGGCAGCTCCTGTGTTAAGCATTGGCTCCCTGGTGGTCAGTGCACATCATAGTGACCGGTCATTCTGCTGTTGGGTCAATTTGCATATTAGCCTTTTTATATATATTTTTATTGATTTTTTACAGAGAGGAGGGGAGAGAGATAGAGAGTTAGAAACATCGATGAGAGAGAGACAGCGATCAGCTGCCTCCTGCACGCCCCCTACTGAAGACGTGCCCTCAACCAGGATACATGCCCTTGATTGGAATGGAACCTGGGACCTTTCAGTTCGCAGGCTGACATTCTATCCACTGAGCCAAACCGGTTTCGGCAAGCCTTTTATTATATAGGATACTCCTAAATTGAATTATTCATTCTACTTTTATGACTTTTAAATTAAAAAAAATAAGATATAACACTAAGTCAGATAGCTCAGTTGGTAAGAGTGGCATCCCAATATTTCAGGTTGTGGGTTTAATCCCTGGTCAAGGCACATACAAGAATCAACCAATGAATGCACAAATAAGTGGAACAACATACAGATGTTTCTCTCTCCCTCTCTCTTTAAAATCAATCAATACATTTAAGGCATATTTTATTGGTTTCAGAGAGGAAGGGAGAGGGAGAGAGAAATAGAAACATCAATGATGAGAGAAAACCATGGATTGGCTGCCTCCTGCATGCCCCCTGAAATTGAGCCTGCAACCCGGGCATGTGCCCTGACCAGGAATCAAACTGTGGCCTCCTGGTACATAGGTCAATGTTCAACCACTGAGCCGTGCCAGCCAGACAGTTTTTTTTTCTTTATTAAGATATAATTTATATGCAGTCAAATTCACTCTTTTGTGTGTATAGTTCTATGAGTTCTGCCAAATACACACCCTTGTGTAACCTCCACTACAATAGAAATATAGGTCATTTTCATTCCGCCCTCCATGGATTATTTGGGACTATTTCAATTGTGCAGTACTTAAAATTGTGGAATTGCTGGGTTATAGTGTGTATGTTCAGCTGTAGTATTTTCCACACAGTTCTCCAGGGTTACTATACCCACCTGCAGGGTTATTTCCCACCTGCAGTGTCTGAGAGTTCTGTTGCTTCACATTCTCATCAAAACTGATGACTTTTAAGTCTCTTAACCAGAGAACTTAATTGTTGCATATAGCAGAGCTCTGTTGTCAAGGCTGACTCTACAAGCCATTGCATGGCAGAAGCCGGGCTGGTGCATCAGAGACCCAGTCTGTTTTCTGACTCTCCTATGTTGAAATGTTAGCCTTGATTTTTTTTTTCTCTCTCTCTTCAGAGTCGTTTAAAAAGTTACAATGACTCTGGAGTTAATTGGCTGTCACTGGCTTGTTTCCACCCAATGACAGCTCACAACCATCTAGAAAACTTGTGATTTCTAAAATGCCTTTATCCCTGGAACGGAACACCCAGGCACCGTACTTTCCAGAAGCAATAAACTGTTGGTGCAGAAGGGTGTTTAGACAAGGAGGTCCATGGCCACGTGGGGTCTGGAAACAATCAGGAGAGGGAAGTTGAGTAATGATGGAGATGTGGCTGTTTCGCAGCCATGAAAGTCAGGCCTGAGAGAGTGTTGCATGATGTGAAGTTATTCACAGCCTATTGTGTAAAGAAGACAGTGGGTTACGGGACAGAAGGTAAAAAGCAATGCCCCCAACTCCCACAGGAATGTGTGTGGGTGTCAGGCATCGCTGTGGGGACTGCCTCTGCCCCACCCGGCCCACACTGCACGCACACCCCAGGGAGGGGTGGCAACCTCAGCTGCCAGGCTCTGAGTCAGCATGCCTGGGGCAGCGGGAGGGGAAAGGGCCTCACGTGTCTGGGACTGAGCCGCCTCGTGGGGCCTCCTGGCTCTCAGCCCTGCAGGAAGCAAGACGAGGCTGTTTGAAAGGACCAATCACACTTGGACGAGTCCTCCTGGAGCCCAGCCAAGACTACTTCCATAGGCCCTGGGTCTCGCTGAGGGGAGGGCGGGGAGGGAACTTCCTGGGTTGGGCCTGGGAGCCCTGGGTAAGGAAGTCACCAATCTGGGCAGGAAGAAGTTCCCAGGCTTGGGGTGTAGGGAGTAAGTCATGCTCAACGTATGGCCTCCAGGAGGCAGCCTCCAAGGTGACCCTGAGGGGACAGGGAAAGAAGAGGAAACCTAAGGGGAGGGGAAGGAGCAGACTAAAATCAATGTCTTTCGACATGAACACCTGCCTCTGCACATGTGTAACATCGTGAAAGTTACTTTGATCTTGTTATGCCTCCGTTTCCTCATCTGTAAAATGGAGATAATAAAACCCTTCCTGCCCAACTAGCATGGCTCAGTGGTTGAGTGTCAACCTATGAACCAGGAGGTCACAGTTTGATTCCTGGTCAGGGCACATGCCAGGGGTTGTAGGCTCAATCCCCAGAAGGGGGCGTGCAGGAGGCAGCCAATCAATGATTCTCTCTCATCATTGATGTTTCTATCTCTCCCTCTCCCTTCCTCTCTAAAATCAATAAAAATATATTTATAAAAAATTAAAAAATAAACCCCCTCCTTCAAAGGGTTATGGGTTAGATCAAATGAGTTGGTGTGTGCAAAACACTCAAAACAGGGTCTCCTACAACAAGTGCCATGTAAGAGTATGCTATGGCTGTTATTACTTAGGGCACATGGGGATCAGACAGGTAAAAGGATGCACCCCAAAACATTTAATTTTAAAAATGGGAATAGTTAGGGTGTTTTCTCCCCTTCTGTACATGGGAAAAGCCCATGAGTGATGGGTTACAGGAGAAAAACCCAGCCACTGTATGTAGTAAGCAGGAAGCCTACTGCACAAGTCTGAGTAAGAGGAGGCTGTGAATGGGGGTTTTGGTGGTGACAGAGGAGAAGCCATCTGGGTGGTCCATTGGAGGCTGCCCACACAGGGCAATGTCACTCTGAGCTGGTTCAGGGAGTGGGAGGAGAAGTCTTGCCCCATTTTGGTCCCCTTTATTCTAGAGCAACCATATCCACTAAGTCTTAGCTAGCCTATACAGTATTCTCTAAAAAGCAGGCCTGTTCTCCCTCCTAGTTTCCTGCTTTTATCTTCCAGAAATGGCTAGATAGCCTTAACAGGAAATCAATAAAAAATCCATTGCCTGAGGCTGGCATACTCCACCTAATTGCTTTTCTCACATCCAGAAGTAGGCGGTGGCTTGACTGGTACGGCCTGAAGTCTTGGGGTCTACAAAGATCACTGATAAGGGTTTCCAGCTGTCAACAACCAATAGGGCTGTCCTGTGTCTGGAGATGTGTAAGTGGGCCTGGGGCTTGGTCCTAATGCCTGGGAGAAGCAGCAGAACTTCCCAAGCCAGGCTGCCCATCAGTGGTGCAGGAACCTGCTGTGCTTGGGTAGGTGGGGAATAGAACCTGCTTTCCAAATTGAATCAGTACTGTCATCAAGCGCATCCTAGGGATGACACCAAGAGAACCAGCAGAGGCAAACACCAGGCTGCCAGCCACTGAAGGGCAAGCCTCACCTTGATCTGGGTAGAAAGCAGAGGAGAGCCACGGTGTGGGGAAGGGGCCAATGTGAGGGTATGTAGACACTCCGTCAAACTCAGAAGACCTCTGAGAAGAGCAGGGCTGGGAGTGAGGCTGTCGTCCCCTCTGCCCACAGCCTGAGGGAGAGGAGGGAAAATGACAGGAAGGTGTGCCCGAGCCCTCTGCCCCCCAGTCACATTTAGGCAAGTGGGACGGGCCTCAGATCCAGCCATCTGTTGGCTTCCTTCAGGCTTCTTTAATTTTTTTGTTGTGCTTTATTTAATTTTACTTTTCTCCCTTCACTTGTCTGTCTGTCCCTCACACACACACCCCCAATCTATGCATATCCCGCAAACCCATATCTCTATCTATTCATTGTGGGCCTGGCTCCACCCCAATCTCTAGGGTAATCCCTATAGAAGCTTCACACACATAAACATGCACACACATTGCCCTCATCACTCAGACTGCTCCATTTTTCTTCAGAGGTCTTGTAACCCCACGAAGAACGGGAAAGTTCAGCCTATCCATCCTCCTGCTCTGGGCTGCCACCAGACCAGAAGGTCCCACCTGCTTTAGCTCTGCTTTCCTGTTCTGCCTTTGGATTAATAGTTGCCAAAATTTGCCCTAGCCAGTTTGGCTCAGTGGATAGTGTGCAGGTCTACGAACTGAAGGGTCCTGGGTTCGATTCCCTGTCAGGGCACATGCCCCGGTTTCGGGCTCAATCGCCAGAAAGGGACATGCAGGAGACAGCTGATCAATGATTCTTTCATCATAGATGTTTTTTCTCTCTTTCCCTCTTCCTTCTTCTCTGAAATCATTTTTTAAAAAAAGTTGCCAAAATTTATTGATTTACTAAGTGCCTACTACACGCCAAGCTTCATCCTGCCCATTTCACATGCTGCCTCACTTGGGAAGGAGAGAGGCTGTATATAACAGAAACCCTACGCAGCAGTTGAACAAAACTGGAGTATGTGTTCCTCACTCAGCAAGAAGGCTCTGTATGTCTCAGTAACCCAGGCCCTTTCCTGCCTCACTGTCCTCAGCACATGGCTCTTTTTGTTTTGTGTTTTTGTAATGTGTCCCAGGCATGGCCACCGACATAGGCATCAAGCTAGGATGAACTAAGGACTGTACATCTGCTCTGTCCCTGGCTGATATAAGAGCCACACCAGCAATCAGGTGTCTCCTTGCCCATTACCAGGGGGTGCACATGGCCTTTTATTTTAAAGCTAGAGGCCCAGTACACAGATTCATTTACGGGAAGGCGAGTGGGTCCCTCAGCCTGGCCTGCACCCTCTTCCAATCCAGGACCCCTGGGGAGATGTAACAGTGTACCAAGCAGCAGGAGCCCAAGCTGCACTACACCACCCGTGTTCATCCCAGCCTGCTGCGCCTGCCACCACTGCTCAGTAGCACTGCCATGGAGTAGAGAGAGGCTCCCGCTGTCATAGCTGCAGGAGCCAGCCATGAGCCTGACTTTTGGCTGAGCAGCGCTCCCCCTGTGGGAGCACACTGACCACCCGGGGGGCAGCTCCTGCATTGAGTGTCTGCCCCCTGGTGGTCAGTGCACATCATAGTGACTGGTCGACCAGCAGTTCTCATTGTTCAATTGCAATGGTCACCCAGGCTTTTATATATTTAGATATGTTTTTATTGATTTTTTTAAAGAGAGGAAGGGGGAGGGATAGAGAGACAGAAACATTGATGAGAGAGAAACATCATCAATCAGCTGCCTCCTAAATGCCCCTTACTGGGGATGGAGCCTGCAACCCAGGCATGTGCCCTGATCAGGAATGGAACCAGTCACCTCTTGGTTCATGGGTAGATGCTCAATCACTGAGCCACACACCAGCTGGGCAGCTTCTTCTTCTTCTTTTTTTTAAGGAGTCATGCCCTTGTGGCTATTTTTTTTGGTGGGGGGGTGTTTTTAATTGATTTTAGAGAAAGGAAGGGAAGACGGAGGGAGAGAAAGAGGGGGGAAGGAAAGAGAGAAAGAGAAACGTTGCCACATCCATTGGTTGCCTCCCACACTTGCCCTGACCAGGAATCAAACTCTCAACCTGGGTATGTGTCCTGACCATGAATCGAACATGCCACCTTTCATGTATGGAATGATACTCCAACCAGCTGAGCCACACTGGCCAGAGAGCACATGGCTTTTTATTTCAGGGACATAAGCTGGCTGAGGGGTAAAAAGTCAGGAATGGCACCTGAGACTGCCCCCCACTGATCTGGACATCACCTCATCTGGGTCCCCCACTGACTTCAGCATAGTGGTTCAGACTAGCTTCTCCCTGTGGTTCCCTCCATGCACCTCACACAGGCCGGCCCCCAGTGGCCTGGGACTTGGACTGGACTCACTGCCTGAGGAGTAGACAGAGGCCGATATACTGTATTCCAGATGCCAGGTGGCCCCCAGTGACCGGAGCCCTTTGCCAGCTCTCTGTTGTAATCAGCTGGCAGATATGAGTCCTGGCTGAGAGTGATAGGGATGTGGGATCAGGAACTGAGCCAGCATTACTTCAGCCTGATGGCTGAGGCCCCACACCCTCTGGGCCTGCTCCTCCATCCACAAACAAGTTTGTGTGTTGTACTTGTGGTCAAAATGCCCACATGCCCTGCTCACCCCTCTGGACTGCCTTTAGTGGCCCCTGCCTAGACCTGTGGCCAGAAGGACCCAGAGTGCATGCTCTCAGAGGGCCCTGGCACCCTGTCCTTCATTTTTTCAATTGTCAAGGACTGTGTCTGGGTTGGCTCCAGGCCTTCCTTGTGCATGGTCCTAGCTGAGTGCCATAGTCTGGCTGGATCCTCATCAGAGACATCACTACCATAGGCTGACCCGGGTGCAAAAGGTATACCTGAAGACTAATGGGCGGTTTGGACAAGAAGATTTCCCCAAGTTTTGGTTTGAGCACATGTTATGTTTAAGGATAAAAAGGAGAGGAAAGAGCCTTCCAGGCTGAGGGAACAGACAGTGTGGGGGGTGAGGAGTGTGTGTCAATTTTGAGAAATAGAACACTGTGACATATCTAGGGAGGCACCAGCAGTTCACATGCCTAGAGGTAAAGAAAAGGAGTGTGTATTTGTGTGGGGGAGAGTACCCTAGGCTGGCACTAAGAGCAAGACACCTTGTGGGGCCCCAAAGACCTCTGCCAAGGCCCCATTGGGGCTTTTACTCCATGCAGGACTTGGGGAACTGGCATTGGATTGTGTTCCTTTCAAGTTTAAGGTGTATAAGCCTCTTCACTATGCCTTTGCTGACAAGGAGGGAGCTTGTTAGAGGTGGGAGTGTGAAAGGAAGACTGGTCAGCCTACGAAATCCTATGGACTTCACTGGCCCGCTGTCCTCTCAGGGATACACAGCTGGTGACAAAGCTGGGACCAGAACTTGAATCATTCTACTCCAAAAAGAACCCTAGTTTTTTTGTTTTGTTTTAAATATATTTTATTGATTTTTTTACAGAGAGGAAGGGAGAGGGATAGAGTTAGAAACATCGATGAGAGAGAAACATCGATCAGCTGCCTCCTGCACATTCCCTACTGGATACTGTATGTGCCTGCAACCCAGGTACATGCCCTTGACCAGATCGAACCTGGGACCTTTCAGTCCGCAGGCTGTCGCTCTATCCACTGAGCCAGACCGGTCTCGGCAGGAACCCGTTTTAACCCACTGCAGGAACCACAAGCCAAAAATCACACCCCAAACCACACAAATATGCACATTTCCCCCCCAATCATAATTTCTAGGAATCTGCATTTTTAAAATTTTGTTTTTATTGACTTCAGAGAGGAAGGGAGAGGGAGAGAGAGAGATAGAAACATCAATGATAAGAGAATCATGGACTGGCTTTCCTGCAAGCCTCACATTGGAGATCCAGCTGCCTCCCATCCCGACTGGGAATCCAATCATGACCTCCTGGTTCATAGGCCCACGCTCAACCAGTGACCTGCCTTTTATCCGACGTCCCGGTGATCCCCACGCATATTGGTTTGAGAGCTCGGGCTCCACGCTCAGGTCCCGCCGGCCTCACAGGGCTGGCAGAGACCAGGGCCGTGTGAGTCCGCCCCCCAGCCTCTTCCTCAGGGTTCACAGGACGGGTCGCTGCGCCCCCTCGCGGCCACCGGGGCCAGGGAACGAACCCCGCAAAGCCCGTCCGGGAGCGACGGGCGTGGGCGACGACGCCGGGAGCTCGAAGCTCGGAGTCTTACGTGGGATTCGGAAGGCCACCCGCGCCGGATGTCCAGAAGTGGGGACGCCTGGAACGCCCCCGCCTGGCGTAGGAAGCACCGCACCCTACGCCCGACTCCCTCGTGCACGCGCCTGCGGCTCGTGTGCGCAGGCGCCTGCAGGCCGCGCAGCCGCCATTGCTCCCCCGCCAGCGAAGGGGCCTGTTAGAACTGACTGCGGCAGCGGAAAGCAGGGTAAGTGCGACGCCTTGAGGACAGGGTTAGGGGGCGGAAGGGGTAGCATACTCACGAGAGGATACCCCCGCTTAGCCCTAGCCGCCAGGAACAAGGAACTACAACCCCCAAAATGCCGCAGGGTTGCGCGAGGCAGTGACGTAAGGAGTCTTTGCTGCTATCTTTTCTCTTCGGGGGCAACGCCGTGGCCAGGGGTGATGACGTATTCTTCCTCTGGTTAGAAGGTCAGTGGAGGTCAGCGGGCTCCGGTTGTGAAAGCGCCTTCGCGAACCTTCTTCTTGTCTGACCAATTAAAGATCCTGCCCAGCGAGTGTTGCTCAGTGGTGGAGCTTTGACCCATGAGCCAGGAGGTCACGGGTTGGTTTCCGGTCAGGGCACATGCTTAGGGTGGGGCTCCATCCCCAAGGGGCGTGCAGAAGGCAGCCAGGGATGTTTCTCTCTCTCTCTCCCCCCCTCTCTCTTAAAACAAAACAAATAAATAATAAACATGTCTTAAGAATAAGAAAAATAAATAAATCGATGGTCTATTTATACTTACTTACAAATATCTGTATACTGTGTACCCACTGCCTTTGAACCCTGGCTGACTATTGAGCCAGTCAGACACCATCATGACCATCATCATCATCATCATCATCATCATCATCATCATTTAGTCTTTAAGAATTCTTAAGTAAAGCACTCCCATGCCCTGGCTAGTGTGACTCAGCGGCCTGTGGTATGGACCCTGCCATGGGAGGGTCGCAAGTTCCATTCGGGCCAAAGGCACGTTCGGGTGCAGGTTCTGTGTCCCCCACACCTCTTAGGGCTCAAGGGAAGGCAACCAATTGATGTTTCTCACATCAAAGCTTTATCTCTCTCCCCCATGTGTCTCCCTCCCCCCTTCCTCCTTTTCACTTTTTCTGAAAAGCAATGGGAAAATATCCTCAGGTGAGGGTTAAAAAGTAAAAATAAAGAACTCCTGTATTCCCCGTGATAATTAAGTTAGTTACAGATGTGATGCCCCTTTACCTCTCTGTTTAGAGGTATATCAGTGTGTATTTTCCTTTTAAACATATTTTTATTCATTTCAGAGAGGAAGGAAGAGTTAAAAACATCAGTGATAAGAGAAAATCACTGATTGGCTGTTTCCTGCACACTCCCTTACTAGAGATCTGGTCTGCAACCCTGGACATGTGCCCTGACCAGGAATCCAACCATGATCTCCTGATTCACGCTCAATCACTGAGGCCTACCGGCCATACTGGCGCAGTATAAGTGTGTATTCTCTAAAAATAAGGACATTACCCAATGTTCAAAATCAGGAGATATTGATCAAAACTATTATCTAACATATAGTCTATGTTTAAATGCTTCCAGTGTCCTAATAATGCTCTTTATTGAAACTACCTTTTTCTTGGCTCAGGATCCCATCCAGGAACATAACTTTGCCTTCTCTTTAGTCTTTCAGTCTGGAGCAGCTCTCCAGCTTCCCTTCACTCTCATGACTTTGACACTTTTGCAGATTCCTGGCCAGTTATTTTGTAGAACTGAATTTGAGATTGTCAGATTTCTTCACCGGCAGGCTGTTTTGGGCAGAGGCGGTGCTGACCAGACTGTTACTCGGAGGCTGGGGCTGTGTCTTGGATGGCTGAGGAGGACCAGTGACCAGCCATACCAGCCTCCACACATACTTCCAGACCTTGCTAAGCCAGACCCTTTCTGCAGTTGCCTCCCCTGTCAGGGGTTTCACACTCATCTCACTGAGGTGTTTGGCTTCCCTGTAGCACCCGCCCTGGAGCCATGGTCCACGCTTTCCTCATCCACACCTTGAGGGCCCCACAGGCAGAGGACTCGGGCTTTTGCCGAGTGCTCTACTCCTGCGTCTTCGGTGCCGAGAATTCACCTGATGACCCCCGACCACACGGTGCTGAGAGGGACAGGCTCCTCTGCAAGGAGCAGATTTTGGCTGTGGCCAGGTAACCGCACAACCTATTATAGCTCTGTTATTGGTGGAAGGGGGGTGTCCACTATCCTGGTGGAAGTGGGGGTCCCTTTCCTCACTGGGTGCTGGGGTACGAGTCCTTAGGATCTCTTGAGAAAAATAATTTTCTGAGGCTTACCCAGGAAAATGAGTAATTTTCATTTATGTGGAATTACATCCCTGCATTCCCAAGATCCCATTTTAAATCAGTCCAGGAAGAGGGGCAGCTGGGGATTCAGCAGAGCTAGAAGCAAGGGCAGTGTCCAGAGTTTCTGTTCCATGGTGGAGCTGGGTCTGGCGCAGCATTAGGCTAGTGACAGTTCATTAGTCCATTGTGGGTGGGGTCCACATGGCTGTGAACCATGTGGGCAAATTCAGGGGAGCCAAGAGAGCAAATCCCCTGCAACAAGAGTCCTGAGCGAACTGAGAGACAAGAGAGAGAACTTCTTTGTTTAGGAGCTAAGTAATATATATATATATATATATATATATATGTGTGTGTGTGTGTGTGTGTGTGTGTGTGTGTGTGTGTGTATTAATTGATTTCAGAAAGGGAGAGGGAGAGAAAAACATCAGAGATGAGCCTTAACCAGTTTGGTTCAGTGGATAGAGCGTCGGCATGTGGACTTAAGGGTCCCAGGTTCAATTCCAGTCAAGGGCATGTACCTTGTTTGCAGGCATATATCCAGTAGGGAATGTGCAGGAGGCAGCTGATAGATGTTTCTCTCTCATCATTGTTTCTAACTCTATCCCTCTCCCTTCCTCTCTGTAAAAAATCAATAAAATGTATATTTTTAAAAATTAGTGATGAGAGAAAATCATAGATCGGCTACCTCCTGCACACCCCCTATTGGGGTCAAGCCCAAAACTGGGGCATATGCCCTTGACCAGAATCAAACCTGAGACCCTTCAATCCACAGGCCAATGCTCTAGCGACTGAGCCAAAACAGCTAGGGCAGGAGCTAAGTGTCTTGAATCTTTCTGTGCTTGTAGTGGCCACACCTACTCTGACCAATGAATTGTTCCCAGCTGTAATTGTCAGACTAGACTTTATGTCATCTGTACTTTTCGGGGCATGCTTTATTCCTCCCTTGTACAGACTCTTCCCCCAGAGATCTGCAGGGAACAGACCGATGGCTTTGCAGTTTCCTGGTAAAGCTGCACAAATGGCATGCTCTTACCATTTGGCAATCCCCCTGCTCCTTTCCTGCCAATAACTGGATTAATTACAATGGTATCAGTCCCACAACTTCATTGAATACATGCCTTATTGTGATAGGTTTTCTGGGGAGCACAAGAGACGGGGACTAAGAATCAGAGAGGAAGTTTTAGAGTAGCATTTTCCAGAGTCTTTATAGTTGTTCACAAGTGTTATGTGAAAAAGGGTTAAAGACAATATTAATGCCTTTATTATTGTTATAGTTAAGATTTATTGAACCTGAAATATGTGCTAAGCATTTATGTTCTGAGCATTTCATGTATATGAACTTACAGGTACAGTTATTATCCCCACCTTACATTTGAGTCAACTGAAGTAGAGAGAGTTTAAGGAACTTAACCTACACAAGGTTATGCAGCTAGAAAGCAATGGAGGTGGGATTTGACTATAGGCAGCAAACACCAGTATATATTAGATATGCTTTGCAGTGCAAGAATCCTCAGGGCCTTTAGTGTGTCTGTAGGCTTTATACATCTTTTAAGTAGGAGAAAGGATATGGTACAAAGGAAATCCTTATGCTCAGAGCCTTCCAAAATCCTGGGATCTAGAGTACAGTTTGGGAAACACTGTTCCAGTTGAAATGCCCATCCCAGACTGAGTCAGTGGGTGCCAAAGTCTGGTCTCTGTGTATTCTGGGAGGAGGATTAACACTCTGAGACAACCCAGTGTCAGACCTCTGCCATCCTCTGGTTCCTCTTGGACTGTCCCCTTCTGTGGCACAGAAAACCAAACATTACTTAAGACTAGCCTGTGCATGCCTCAAACTAGAGGGCAGTTCAGGAGAAATGAGAGAGTGCCTTCAAAAGCCTGAATGGCCAAGAGAAAGGTCTTTCTTTTTTCATTTGGAGAGGGTTGCAGGAGGGGAAGTGGGTGGAGAGTTTGGACAGCCCATGTTGGACGTGGCTTTTACACCACTTCTCATTGGTTGCTTTTCTTTTCTTTTTCTTAAATATATTTTATAGGTTTTTTACAGAGAGGAAGGGAGAGGGATAGAGAGTTAGAAACATCAGTGAGAGAGAAACATTTATCAGCTGCCTCCTGCATATCCTCTACTGGGGATGTGCCCACAACCAAGGTACATGCCCATGACCGGAATCGAACTTGGGACCTTTCAGTCCGCAGACCGATGCTCTATCCACTGAGCCAAACCGGTTTTGGCGATTGCTTTTCTTTATGTTGAGGAAGCAGGTGGGTGAGGATTTTTTCCCCTGGTGATCTTTTTTAGCCCAAGGAATTCAGTTCAAAATCTGCCTTTTCTTGATCACACTGAGTGAAATGGTTCAGGGCCTGGAGGCTGGAGTCTAGATTTCTGTTCCAGCTCACACTTTCTTCTCTGAGGCCCTTGGCAGGTCACCTAGTCTCTTTGGGGCTCAGTTTCTACATCTGAGATATAGGATCCTCCAAGGATGGTCAGGAGGATGACAGAAGTTGGTGACCCACTCGCTCTCCCCAGGCAGGTGGAGTCCATGTGCCGGCTGCAGCAGCAGGCATCCGGCAGGCCTCCCACGGACCTGCAGCCCCAGCCCTCAGACGAGCCGGTGCCCCTGCACGAGGCCCCCCGAGGGGCCTTCCGCCTGGCAGCAGGGGACCCTTTCCAGGAGCCTCGGACAGTGGTGTGGCTGGGAGTGCTCTCCTTAGGCTTCGCCCTGGTGCTGGATGCCCACGAGAACCTGCTGCTGGCAGAGAACACACTTCGACTGCTGGCACGCCTTCTCCTTGACCACCTCCGGCTGCTGACCCCTGGCAGCAATCTCCTGCTACGGGCTGACCGAATCGAGGGCATCCTTACCCGCTTTCTGCCTCATGGTCAGCTGCTCTTCCTCAATGACCAGTTCGTCCAGAGTCTGGAGAAGGAATTCAGTACTGCCTTGCCCCGCTGACCCTTCAACGAATGGGACTTTGTGAGAGGGCATTGAGGAAGAATAAGGATGACACATAACCTGTTCAAACTTGGCATCTACCTCCTACCCAGCCTGCTCCCGGCTCTGCTGTGCTGTCACACCCAGGACAAGTGGATGGGACAAGCTGGCAGAAAAGGGGGCAGGGCAGAAGGTAGAGGGGAAGAATCACCGAACATTCTGAGCTTGGAGGTGCCTCATGTCTTATTCAGACTGCTACCAAGGGCAGCTCCTCTTGCCCTTGACTCCACTTTCTCCCATCCCCATCCACCAGTCCTATACAGTGCACCAGCTCTAAGTGCTGGGGTGAAGATCAGCGTCCCGGAACTCAGCCCATGTTCTTTTCCCAAAACCACGGTCATCACAATACAAAAGGAGTCTGAGACTCAACTCTACCACAGTTCACAATTATCAGTCATTGAAGGGAACTCTAGGTCCTTTTGGGCTCAGTCCATGCTTGCCAAGCAACCTCAAGATAATTATAGGCTTCCCCAAACCAACGGAGCCATCCGGCCAAGGCACAGACTGATTTCTTTGCTGTGGTCCTTGGGTTCCTTATCTGGTTCTAGGCTGTAGGCTTAGCCATCTTTTGAGGAGTTCAAAACTCCTTGTGTGAGAGGGTATGTTGGGGAGAATACAAGAAAGTTAATGGAAGTTTAAAAATTAATGTGGCACAACGGAGTGACAATTTCACCCTCCATTTTTGTGAATTGAATTAATGCTTATCAGTTCCTCTGAGTAAATGTCTTTCTGTATGGCCCTGAGCAGGGTGAACCTTCATGGTTAAGGATGCCCCCAAGAGGCCTCTTGGGAGGTCTCTAACTCTTGTCTGCCGTACACCTCTGTCTCCTTAGGTACCTCCTTTGAGGGTAGCTCTTGATTGAGGGTTAAAAATACACCACCACCACCCCTCCCCTCCCCCTAAAAACACACACACACATAGTTCTGGCCTATGGATTTTACCAGACAGTCTAAGGAGTCCCTGGCCTGAACCAGGCAGGTTAAGCACCACTCTCATCTAAAGACACAAAACAGCCCCATGTATGAAAACCCTCTTTTGGTCTGTAGAGGCTCTTCTGTGGGTGAGTCCCCCACGTGGACCCCCCCTGAAAGGGAGCTAGCCAGTAGATGTACACACAACTTCCTCAGTGCTTTTCACTGCCTCATTTTTAGTGCAAAGTTCACCAGGCATCTGGGGAAAGCAAAACTAAATTAAAAACAATAAAAAATTGTTTTAGAGGAAAACCATACAGGGGACATGAGAGAATTATTTTTAAAAAGGGGTGGTAAAAATAAAAAGGGTGTAGGGGACTCTAATTACTATTCTCAGTAATTAGATTCAGGAAGATATCACTCTCATAAAGCAAAGACAGGAACAACAGAGAACAAGAACGAATTCTCAGAAAATAAGTGTTATTGCTTACATTAAAAATCAGTCCAGCCGGAGTGGCTCAGTGTTTGAGAGTTGAACTATGAACCAGAAGGTCACATTTTGATTCCTGGTCAGGGCACATATCCGAGTGGCGGACTCGATCCCTACTAGGGCATGCACGAGTCAACCGATTGATGATGTCCCAGTCTCGTTGATGCTTCTATCTATCCCTTTCCCTTCTTCTTTCTCTAAAAAATCAATATACTGCTAGTGAGAGTGTACAAACACTCTGCAGAAATGTTTGAAAGCTTCTAATAAAGCTAAACATGCCCTATCTTATTTTCTAGCACTTTTTAAATAAATGCTAACTCCTCAAAAAGACATATGTGAATGTGCATACAGTATTAATACTAATAGCCTGAATATGGAAAATCCCAAATAGCTCATTAAAATATAGAATGAATAAACAAATTGTGATATATTCACAATTATAATGGACTATGATTCAGCATGAAAGCAAATTCCTGATACATGTAACAACATACATGGATGTCAAAAGCATGTTCAGTGAAAGATGCCACACACAAAATGGTATATATTATCTGATTCCATTTATATTAAATTCAAGGACAGGTGAAAGTAAACTGTGGTGATGAAATCAGAATAATGATGGGGGGTGGAGATTAATAAGCAAGGATTACAAGGAAACTTTCTGGGGAGATGGAAATAGGTCAGATCTTGATCTAAGCGCTGGTCACAGGCATTCACTTGGATAAAAATCAAATTGCACATTTAACATTGATGTATTTCATGGAATGTAAATTATACAGCATATAAAAAAAAAAAAACCTCTTCCATGCACAAAATACTAGAGTGGTTTCTGGTTTCTTCACTGAGCTCCATATCCTGGGGGGAGGGCCTTAAGACAAGAGACAGCAAAGAAGGGCCGAAATCAGGCAGGGCACCAGCAGTGTGGTAGGAAGCTGGGGCCATGGCGGGATGTGGCCAGGGAAAAGTCTGCATTGGAGGAAGCCTGAATTTTTGGGATTCTGATATCTTAACTTCAAAAGGCATGTCCTGCTCATGCACTCCTTTCCGTTTCCCACCTGCCCCCATTTAAATGTCTGTTGCTAAGCAACTAATGCCAGTGGTTCTCAGGAATGAATAGCATGATGGCAGCCCCTGAGTGGCTGATGAGGAGGCCCTGCTGACCACAGGGGCTGGACAGCTCTGGAGGAGTGGATGCAGCAAGGACTGACCCATGAGCTGAGATGGTCCAAGCCCCTTCCTTCTCCTGAGACCATTGAGATAGGGCTCATACCAGAGACCCTCTCATATTCTAGATCATGACTTGAGCCATCTCATGTGTCTTGTCAAGGCAAGGGGCACTGAAGCCAGAGGAAAAGGAAATACTAGGAGAAAAGATACCAGAGCATTACTAGCAGTTTCTTCTGGGTGGTGGCATTTTGAGTACAGATTTCGATTTTCTTTACCCAATATGTCTGTTTTCCCTTATATGAACTATTTGAGCATATATTAATCCCCTCCCCAGATTTATTGAGTACATATATTTCTACTAACATCTGTACTAAAACTAACTGACGAAAATATAAAAGTTTAAAGAACAGCAGTTTAGAAACTTACCTGAAATGAGATTGTAAAGGCAGGGATCATATTTTGTTTTTCAGCTTTGAAGCGTTCCCTGAAGGGACTCGGACATGAGAACATGTCCCTTTTTGGGGCCCTCTGGCACTATCTTTGGGCCTGACTTTGTTGTCTAGAGGAAATGTGAGCTGGTGGTTGCTGAGTCATCACATGTGAGCCACATGAGCCACAGCCTTCCTTGGAGACATGGCCATCTGCCTGGGGATGAGCTTTCCTGCGGGGGTGGGGGGATGGTTTCCCAAGGCCTTCATGGGGGTACATATAGATTACTCTTTGGATTCGCCCTTCCAGTAATAAATGGGCAATAATCAGTGAATTCTACTCATGTAATAGGGTGGTATGCAATCAACAGTAAAAGATAATATAGCCAGTTTTATTTGACCCAAACACTTGCCATTTTCTGTTTGTTTTAATAATAGCCATCTTAATGATTGCTATCTGCTATAAACTGAATGTTTATGTCTGTCCGTCCTCCCCTATCCCAAATTCATATATTGAAATCTAATCCCCAAAATGATGGTATTTGGAGATTTGGAGGCGAGGGTCTTTGGGATGTGATAATGTCATAAGAGTGAAGCCTCCAGGAATGGAATTAGTGCTTGCTCTTCTTCTTTTTTTTTTTTAAAGCCAATTTTTTAAAGTTTTTTTTTTTTTAATGATTTTAGAGGGAGATATAGAAACACCAGTGATGAGAGAGAATCATCAATCAGCTGCCTCCTCACAGCCCCCTCTGGGTATCAAGCCCGAAACCAAACCAACACATGTGGCCTGACCAGGAACCAAACCGAGATCTCCTGGTTCATGGGTCAACACTCAACTTTTTTTAAAAATATATTTTATTGATTTTTTACAGAGAGGAAGGGAGAGAGATAGAGAGTTAGAAACATCCATGAGAGAGAAACATCGATCAGTTGCCTCCTGCACGCCCCCTACTGGGGATGTGCCCGCAACCAAGGTACGTGCCCGTGACCGGAATTGAATCTGGGACCTTTCAGTCCGTAGGCTGACTCTCTATCCACTGAGCTAAACCAGTTTTGGCTCAACACGCAACTTCTGATCCACACTGGCTGGTTCTTAAAGAAGAACCCAGAAAGCCCCCTTGCCCCTTCTGCTATGTGAGGACACAGTGAGAAGACTATGCCTATGAACCAGGAAGCAGACTCTTACCAGACACCGAATCTTGGACTTCCAGACTCCAGAACTGAGAAATAAGTGTTTGCTGTTTAAGCCACCCAGTTTATAATATATTTTTAATATATATATATATTTTTATTGATTTCAGAGAGGAAGGGAGAGGGAGATAGATAGAAACATCAATGATGAGAGAGAATCATTAATCAGCTGCCTCCTGCATGCCTTCCCCCACACTGGGGATCAAGCCCACAATCCAGGTATGTGCCTTTAACCTGACTCAAATCTGGAACCTTTCAGTACACAGACAGACGCTCTATCCACTGAACCAAACTTTCAGTACACAGACAGATGCTCTATCCACTGAACCAAAGGCTAATATGTGAATTGTCCCCTCGGGAGTTAGACCTACTATGATATTCACTGACCACCAGGGGGCAGCGCGGAACAAGGAAGACCCCAGTTGGTGGCTGGCAGCCAGGGGAAGGAAGGTCCCCTATTGGTCCTGATCTCTGGCCAGACCTAGCCTAGGATCCCTACCTGTGCATGAATTTCGTGCACTGGGCCTCTAGTTTTTGTTATAACATCCCAAATGAACTAAGTATCTCACAGTGTTTTTGAGGAAGCTGCACATTCCTAATCTTCTGCCTGCACAGATTAGATATGAAGTCACTGGATTTGGGGTCAGTAGCAGGCAGGAATAATTTTGGAACTAATCAACGTTCAACCTGTCTTGGCTAAACAAGGCCAAGCTGGCTTTATTACAGTTAGTTGAGTTTAGGTGTGATGTTAACATTTTGTAAATGCTGAATGTTGTAAAATACACACAGAGTTACCAAGTAAAAGAATAAAGTCTCATCTGAAAGGTGTTCAGGCATCTTCCTACGGTTCAGTTTGGGAGCACTGGCTTCAGAGACAGGTATGTACTCAGGCATTTGCATGTGATTTTGGCCAAATCTTTTAACCCCTCAGGTGTCTTTTTTTTTTTTTAGGGGTCTGTCTTTTTTAAGTTGCAGTATAAAGTGTAATGACCTTAAGTTTACATATGGACAAGTCCATGAACCTAACATTCATATCAAGATACGCAATATGTCCTTCCCACCCGATGGCTCCTCTGTACCCCACCCTCGACATCCTCAGAGGTAACTAGTGAGTTGATTCTTTAAATTTTCACCTGAGGACATGCTTAGAAAGAGGAAGGGAGAGCTAGAGGAAGAAACATCGTTGTGAGAGAGAAACATCCATCCATCCGTAGCCCTCCCCACATGACTGTTGGGGGATGGATCAGGCAACTCTCCCCTACCCCCCTCATACACAGATAGACGCTCCACCAACTGAGCCACTCCTGGTGGGCTGATTTCTATTTATGTAGATGAGTTTTGCCTATTTTTGAACTTTACCTTGTGACTGGGGACAGAGAGCCTGGCTTTGTTACCGTAATGCCCATTCATCCTGTGAGTCAGCCATGTTGTGTGTATCAATAGTTTGTTCTGTTTCACTGTTGTGAGCACACCAGAGTTTGTCTCTCCATTCTCCTACTGATGGATCTTTGAGTTGTTTCCAAAGTTTGCCTATTGCAAATAAAGCCACTATGGCCTGGCTGGTGTGGCTCAGTGGTTGAAATTCAACCTACAAACCAGGAGGTCACAGTTCAAATGCTGGTCAGGACACATACCCAGTGGGCTCCAACCCCAGTGTGGGGTATACAGGAGGCAGCCGATCAATGATTCTCTCTCATTATTGATGATGCTATCTCCCTCTCCCTTCCCCTCTGAAATCAATGAAAAGATATATATATTTATTTATTATTTTTTAAAGCCACTATGAACATTATCTATTGTGTATGTATCTAGGTGGATGCATACCCAGGAGTGGTTGCTGAGTGATAGGGTTGGCTTATGTTTATAAACTTTAGTAAGAACGGCCAAACACATTCCCAAATCTTTACATTTCTTTTTAAAACAGAAAACTCCCCACACCATTCTATCTCGTTATTGTGAAAGGTTTAATGGGCCCTAAGATATGGACTGGAAGCCTGTACCTGGAACACAGTAAGCGCTCAAAAGTGCTGGCTCCTGCCCCAGCAAGTGTCCTCTGCCCCATTAGAGGAAGGGCAAGGCGGTTGGCAAGCACTGCGGGGAGGCACCCACGGGGACCAGGAAACTTTCCCACACCCAGGGTGCCAGGCGAGCCACCCTTGGCGCTCATGCCCTGCCGCCGCCGGAACCTGCTCCTCGGGCCCAGCAGGCGCCGTTTCCCGGCGGGGCCCTCGCATCCAGGTACACTTTGCGAGTCACTGAACAGCAACTGTGTGCCAGGCCCTGGGCGTCCAAGAGCGAACGACCTAAATCCCTTCACCCCTTAATTCACTCCACGTGAAGAGGGGAGCGTGGGAAGCGCACTGGCCTCGGACCGGGGGGTGGGCCGCCCACTTGGTTTCTAGCCAGACCCCGGACTTCCCCTGAAAGGCGCCCAGACGGACCAGGAAAGGAAAGGATCGGCTCCGTGGAGCCCCAGCAAGAGCCTAGGTCGGTCCGGAGCGCGGGTCCAGCGGCCCGAGCCCGCAAACCTAGGCCCAGCGCCCGCTGCAGCCGCCCCGCGGCCCGGGGAGCCGGGCGGAGCCCCGCCCCTGCCGGCTGGCCAGGGGCCCGCGGCCCGGGCCCGCCCTCCCGCCGCGGGGAGAGTTCCGGTGCTGGAGGCGTCCGAGGTCCGCGGCTGTCGGCAGGTCGCCGGGTGGTGGCTCCCCAGGTAAGGAAGGTCCTTTGGGGTCAGCTCGCACGGACGCCTTTCGGAGAGGTTTCCCGCGGAGGCAGGGCCGAGTTGGGCTCGGAGGCCGCCGCGTCGCACGGGTCTGGGGCGCGCGGGTCGGGGGAGGGGACAGAGCGCGCGGGGCTCGGGGCAGCGGGGGCTTCACGTGCCGCCTCCGGCACCCGGAGGCCGCAAGGTGGGTGGCGCGGGGCAGGCGCCGGAGTTTGGGTCGAAAGGAGACGGCTCCGGCTGCCGAGCTCCAGTGGCCCGCGGGCTCAGGGTGACCCCGGGCGGGGCCTACCAACTTCGAGAGCCTCGGCCCTCTAAGGCTTGACAGTCCTCGGAGGTGACACCTACTCAGAAGAGCAAGCCTCCCCCCCCCCCACCGTGAACTTGGATCTGGCCCAGGAACCTAGGGATCTGAGCCGAGGCTGGGCGGCCTCAGCCCTCCGCGCGAGGGGATGGTTCTGAAGCCTTAAAGACGTACCAGGAAAACAAAACAAAACAAAACAAAACCCCACAAGACAAAACACCCCGAAAACAACCTTCTCCGTGTAGATGCGGCGGAGCCTCAAAAACATCTGGAAGGAGAGTCAGCGACCTGAGAACCGCGCTGCGTTTCTCACAAGGGACTAAACGTTGCATCCTCCCAGGCACACCTCACCTAGCGACGTGCGCCCTCGCCCCGCTCCCCGCCCCCACACGCCGGCGGGCGCTGACCTTGGCCCTTCCCTGAAATTGAAGCGGGGACTGTGAGTCTCACTTGCTGCGGGGCCTCTGTTCCTGCAAGGTGTGTGGTGAACGGCAGTGAGGCAGTAAGTCCTAGGTTCAAATCTGTCAGGGCCACTGGTCAGATGTGCAACTTGACATCACTTCTTACATGGCATTGTGGCAAAGATTAAATGAAAGCAGTTTAAGATATTCCTGCCTGTACTGGGTCCTCAATAAATGTGAACAAATACGGACTTTGTTTTTTTTTTTTTAATTTGCTTAATTTTTTTATTTGGAATATTTGGGAATGAGCACAGAGCCATGCTTAAGATCTCAAATATTTTGTTAGAAGTTCTTTAAAAAATATTTTTCTACTCTTACTCTTTTCTTTATGATTTGCCCATTATATTTGGGACTTTATTTGGAGTTTTCTGTTATCCATTGTGTAAAATTAGGATCTAATAATATTTTCTCATAGAGAGCTAGTTTTATGAATACTGTCTTGTTAATAATTTAATCACTATTTAGTGACACTTTTATCATGAATCTCTGATTTTTGTAGTTCTCTTATCTGTACTATTTTTTATTAATATATTTTATTGATTTTTTTTTTTTTTTTTACAGAGAGGAAGGGAGAAGGATAGAGTTAGAAACATCAATCAGTTGCCTCCTGCCCACCCCCTAGTGGGGATATGCCTGCAACCAAGGTACATGCCCTTGTCCGGAATTGAACCTGGGACCCTTAAGTCTACAGCTGACACTCTATGGACTGAGCCAAACCAGTTAGGGCCTTATCTATACTATTCAGCTCCTGCCTCCAAGGGAAACCTCTAGTAATCACCATACTGTTGTCTATGAGGTGCTTTTTTAAAAAATATGTTTTATTGATTTTTTTACAGAGAGGAAGGGAGAAGGAGAGAGCGTTAGAAACATTGATGAGAGAGAAACATTAGTCAGCTGCCTCCTGCACACTCCTTACTGGGGATGTGTCTGCAACCAAGGCACACAGCCTTGGCCAGAATTGAACCCAGGCCTTGAGTCTGCAGGCTGATGCTCTATCCATTGAGCCAGACCAGCCTGGGCTGTGAGGTGCTTTTTATTTTTTCCAATGTCTTTGGTTTCTGTTCTTGCTTCAGTATTAGTCTTTTTTTTAAAATATATATTTTTATTGATTTCAGAGAGGAAGATAGAAACATGAATGATGAGAATCATTGATTGGCTGCCTCCTGCATGCCCCCTATTGGGGATCGAGCCCGCAACTTATGCATGTGCCCTTGACCGGAATCCAACCTAGGACCCTTCAGTCCCCAGGCCAAGCTTCTAGCCACTGAGCAAAACCAGCTAGGGCCAATATTATTCTTTTTAATATTTAAAAATTATTCTGGTATTGTTACATAAGTCTTTATTTTCTCTTTTTTATTGAATTTATTGGGGTGATAATGATGAATAAAACTATATAGGTTTCAGGTGCATAATACTATGATACATCATCTGTGTTGTATTGTGTGTTCACCACCCAAGTCAAGTCTCCTTCCATCACCATTAATCCCCCCCATTACCCTCTTCTATCTCCTCTAGCCACCTTCCTTCCCCACCCTCTCTTCCCACTCCCCTCTGGTAATCACCATACTATTTGTTGTCTGTGTCTATGAGGTAGGGTATTATTTGCTTTTTTCTTTCTTTTTTTTTTTTTTTTTGCTTAATCTCTTCACCTTTTTCACCCAGTCCCACAACCCCTGCCCCTCTGACAGCTGTCAGTATATTTGGACTTCCTTTCTTTTTAGTGGAACCATATATATAAATCCATGCCCCCTCAAACTCTTGAGTCTTAAGGGCTGAGGGTAGAATGCAGAAAAATGTATCACCTGATTCCTGGTACCTCTCTGGATACCATAGGAGAGAAGGAGAAAAGGATCTATTAACCACCACGGAATTGTTCTTTGCTCATCGAAGTTTCCGAGGACTCCTGCCTCACCTCCATGATCCTCTTGACCTCTTTCATTAGCACTTGCTCCACCAGGAATGTACCATCTGGTTGGCAAAGCAAGTCATGCAATGTGAGGTGGTGAGGCCCATAGACTGGACTGCTGTCCTGTTTCCTGTGTGAGAGACTGGTGGCCTCAGCAGCTTTTGAACATTCTGCTCTACAGCACTGTCTCCTAGTGGTCTCACTCAAGCCTGGCCTTCTCCCTGGCCCCTTCCCTCCCTGAAAACCCCTCTGGACATCCAATAGGATCTCAAGCTTCACTTGTTCAAAACGGAGCTTGGGAAACCCCTGACACTGCTCCTATCCCTGAATTCCCTGCTTGGCTTAACACACCATCCATCCACCCAGCGCCCAAGAAGTCATCCTTGATTCTTCTCTCTTTCTCACCTCCCAAGTCCACAGAACACCAGGAATCCAGCCATCTCTTGTCACCTCCATGGTTACCATCCTAGCCATACCCATCATATGTTTGTTCCCTGCTATAGTCTCCTGACTTGTCTCCTTGCTTCCATCTGGCCTCTCCACAGTCCAAGGTCCTCACAACCGCCAGGTCTTTAACATAAATCAGGTCCTCTCCCTTCCCTGCTCAGAACCCTCCAATGGCTCCCTGTTTCACTGCAAATAAAACCCAATA
Source organism: Lasiurus cinereus (assembly GCA_011751065.1). NCBI lineage: Eukaryota > Metazoa > Chordata > Mammalia > Chiroptera > Vespertilionidae > Lasiurus > Lasiurus cinereus. Next base: position 29,701,675 of record JAAGEH010000006.1, on the reverse strand, counting down.
TTTTTCCTATAACGCTATATATAAGCGGCCTTCCTTCACCTTGATCTCTGCCCCTTCCCTAGCTTTCTAAACCCGGACTGCCTGGACCTGCTTTCTCTTCTTCAAATATGCCAAGATAGTTCCCACTTTAGGACTTATCTCTTGCTGTGCCCTCTGTAAGAAACACCACTCTCACAGCAAGGAAGGAACTCAGCTCAAATGTGGCTAATTCAGAAAGGCTTCTCAGACCATCCCAGTTTAAGCAGCATATGCTTCTGCATCGGCTCTGTCTCATTACCCTGCTTTATTTTCTTTGTAACCTGTATTACCACCTGGGATTCTTATTTATATGTATGCTTACTGATTTGTTATCTGTCCCACAAAATAAAATATAAATTGGATGTTGGTAAAGAGATGCATTCCCGGCATTTCTCCCCAGGGGGAGGCAAATAAGAAATGAGCAGATGCATTTATAACTGCAAATTGTGTTAAGTGCTATATAAAGGACTGGCAGTAATTGCTTGTATTTGAGATCCTTGTAAATTCCAAGCTTACAAGGCACAATTACTGTATTATCAGAACAAGCTCTCTGAGCCATTTTAGGCATGAGGATAGGCCTGGAAAAGACTGGTAACTTGCCCCAGGTGAACAGTGAGTTCAGGGAAGTGGAACTCAGTCTCCTACCTTTACAACATGTATGTAGCAAGCTTTAAATGGTAGGCCTGCAGTAATGTTCTGGAAAGAACCTCATCCTTTGCTCTTCTACTAACTAGCAAGCCCCCTTCTTTTCTTAATACTTAATTTTCTCTACCTTTCAAGTAGGATGGGTCCTATTATTATCATGTTGGGCTGCTGCTGAATTTTTTCTCAGTGTCCTTCAAAGAAGCACCACATCTAGTTGGGGCCCTCCTGCTGTCAGCAGCTAGGGGTACACACAGACTTGAGGACAACAGCGAGGAACCAGACCCTTCCCAACACTGATGAACTTGCAGGGCAGAGATGGACCCTCTATCTTCTGGATCTGATGTTTGTGGTCATCAGTTTGTTTTTAAGCAAATTCCTTGCGGACCTCTAAGACTCGGGTAACAATAAAATAGGGTGGTTAAAGAGAAAAGTCCAGAATTCCAGAGTTGAGAAAGAATTGCCTTTTGTCCAACCCCACTTCCACTTCTGCTGTCATGTGTGGTCTGTTTTCTCCCAGTCTTTTTCCTTCTTTCTCAGTCTCATTGAGTTAGAGCCCTCGTCCTGCAGAGCTGGAGAGTGATGACGTTTGCAGAGGAGAAGACTTTCAAGTATATCCGCCACAATTACCACAAGTTTCACCATATTCCTGTTCTGGAGATTCTGCCTTACTTGTCTTGCCTCACAACCAGTGACCAGGTGAGCCAGGGCGTGGCAGCAGTCACACTGGGGGCAGGGCTGCAGAATTCAGAGCCTCACCTAAGCCAGAGCCAACTCTTTCCTTCCTTGTTGTCTAACGCACTTCCTGTCCTTGCCTCTTTTCTAACTTTCAGAATGAAGTGTGATTCAGGGTGGCCTTTCCAACTTCCCTGGGCTCCCTCTGGTGTTGTTTTGGTGCAGTGCTCAACAATATGGCAGTGGCTGCCTGAAATTTTTGGGTTCTGAGCCCCACACAAACGTGTGTTTTGTTTGTTTGTTTGTGTTTTAATGATAGACACATACTTCTTTTTAAAAATATATATTTTTATTGATTTCAGAGAGGGAGAGGGAGAACAATAGAAACATCATCAATGAGAGAGAATCATGAATTGGTTGCCTCCTCACACCCCCTAATGGGGATTGAGCCTGCAACCCAGGCATGTGCTCTCTCTCTCTCTCTCTTTTTTTTTTTTAATATATTTTATTGATTTTTTACAGAGAAGAAGGGAGAGGGATAGAGAGTTAGAAACATCCATGAGAAAGAGACATGGATCAGCTGCCTTCTGCACGCCCCCTACTGGAGTTGTGCCCGCAACCTAGGTACATGCCCTTGACCGGAATCGAACTTGGGACCCTTCAGTCCACAGGCCGACGCTCTATCCACTGAGCCAAACCGGTCTTGGCCAGGCATGTGCTCTTGACCAGGATCAAATCCGGGATCCTTCGGTCTGCAGGTCTATCCACTGAGCCAAACCTGCCCAGGGCCCCACACAAACGTTTATCAGAACCATCTATTTTTTTCTTTTTTTAAAAGAAGATATTTTTATGCCAGGCTGGCATGGCTCAGCAATTGAGCATCAACCTATGAACCAGGAGGTCACAGATTCGATTCCAGTCAGGGCACCTGCCCGGGTTGAGGGCTCTATCCCCAGTGTGGAGAATGCTGGAGGCAGATTATGAATGATTCTCTCTCATTGCTTTTTCTATCTCTACCTCTCTGATCCTCTCTGATATCAATAAAAATATACATATTTTTAAAAGATATTTTTATTGATTTCAGGGATAAAGGGAGAGGGAGAGGTAGAAACATCAATGAAGAGAGAGAATCATTGATTGGCTGCCTCCTGTACACCCCCTACTGGGGATTGAGCCCACAACCCAAGACATGTGCCCTGATCTGGAACTGAACCATGACCTCCTGGTTCATAGGTCAATGCTCAAACCACTGAGGAACAGCTGTGGGTTTTTGTTTCTGCTACCTGGTTGCTTGTTTTTATGTGGGAATTCAGTGGGTTTAAAGCTCTGCAGCTGCTGCTTCATCTCAGAATCTCCCCAGTTCCTCCTCTTCCCTGGTCCTAATTATTGGCCTCCTTTCTTTTCTGTTATGTCCTTCATCTGCAGTTTCCTACACACCTTTCTCTCCTTTGCTAATCTAAACCCTTTTGCTTGGAGACTGTATAAACAAACCCCAGGCTCTGGCATCAGACTCACTGGGATCAGATACTGCTTCGCTGTTAAAGGGTCTTCGCTGCCTTCTGCAAAGCTTCAGCTTCCTCGTCAGCAGAGTAGGAATAATTGCATTAAATAAGATAATTCATGCAAAGCCCTGAGCTAGAGAACCCAGGACACAGTACGATCCTCTTTCCTGATAGCTGCCTTTAAACTTGTACTCAAACCTTAACTTCGTCCTGGGCTCTGACCCAATGTCAGATGGCTGCCTCCCTCTTGTGGTTGGGGCTCCTCTCTGCAGCTGCCCCCTCTGGAGTGGGAAAAGGGCCACGGCCACCTGGCTTGAGCAGAGCCACGGGCTGTGTCTTCCAGGACTTACTGCGGGCCCACCTCGATCTCAAGGGGAACCGGAACACCATTTGGGAACTCTTAAAAAGCCTTCAGCGGCGCAGTGGCTGGGTGGAGTCCCTCATCTTGGCACTGAGGGCCTGTGAGCTGGCTGCTCTTGCTGACGAAGTGGACCGCGTCTATCAGAGCAATCTGCCCTGTAAGCCCTTCTCTGGCTCTGCTCTTGGAGCCCCTGTGTGTTCCCCTGCCCTCCACTCTCCCTGTCTCCTCACTCCTGGGCCTCCTCCCTTCCTCTTGTTACCCTCCCTCCCATCACTCCGGGGCAGTTGACAAACCTGGATTTAGATCCCAGCTTAGCTACTTAGCTGTCCCTTTGGCCAGGTCTCTTAATTTCTCCCAACCTCAGTCTTCTCCTCTGTAAAACAGGGCTAATGGCAACATGTACCTCATGGGCCTGTGGTGCACACCCTGGGATGTCAGCATGTGGGGTGCTTAGGGGGGCTGAGCACCTCCCTGTGCTCAGCAAATGGCAGCCTCCTCTCATTTTTGTAGCTGTCATGTTTGCCTCCCACCCTGTTCTCACTTTCTCCTGTCTCCTCTTTCTCAATTCACCTTCTCTCTCTTCACTCTTCTCTTTTCCTCCCTTTACTGTCTCCCTTTTCTCCATCATGGGTTTCTTCTTTCCTTTCCCCACATCTCTTCCCTTCCCTTCCCTTAGAGCCTTTTAGGTTACCCACCCAATTACCCTTGAGCTCCCCTCAGTAACCCCTGTCAGGCCAAATGCCTTTAGGGCATTTTGTGAAGTCAGGGTCTGAGGGACTGAAACAGGAAGAAAAGGCAAGCCAGCCCTATTTATATTTCAGCCTAGAGACCATTCCTGAAGCCTTGCCTAGATATATAGCCTTACAGTGTCATGCTGTTTGTCTTCTATCATTTTTCTCTACCTTCTGTCCCTCCCTTCCTTCCAAACATGTCTCTTTAATTATAGAGATTAACAGTGATTCCCTGCATACAAACCACTGTGGTGGGGCCAGGGATAGGTGATGAGGGCAAAGGGGAGGGGCTGAGGAGGAGGCAGCATCAGGTAGGGGTCAGTTGATGGTGACAGCCACCCACAGGGGGAGAAAGCCCCTGGGTCTCAGAATGCCTGGGGACAGTGAAGTTGTGACTGCTTATCCAGTTTGGGTGGTATGAGGCCGGTGAGGCACCCCGCATTCTCCCCTTCCATCTTGCTCCACCTTCCTCTCCTTGTCCTCCCCAACCCCTGCCTCCCTCCCAATTCTGCCTCCCACTCAGTGAAGCGTGGCATGTCTACTCTGAGCAGTGCCAGCCATATCAGGACAGCTTTTGGAGCTGTGGGCCTTTCGATAGCCATGGCCCTGGGGGTCCAAGAGCACCTCTCCTGTCACTGCTTAGGTGCTTAGGAACACCCCTGACTCCCCCTTGACATCACTATGTCTGTCCTCCAGTGAACCAGAGACGCACCCCAGCCCCACTGGAGCCGCCATCAATTCCTGCTGAGACACCAGGGCCTTCCACATCCGCTGTGGCCCCCAGTTCCTCTCACAATAGCTACAGAGACGAGCCAAGTTACCCTATGCCTGTCCAGGACACCCAGTCGCCAGCGTCCCCGGGAGAGGTATGTCCTCACGATCTGCCTTCTGCCTCCTGCTTGTGTGTTGCCATCTGCCTACTTCTGTTCATCCAGCCTTCCAGAAGCCCTCTCCTACACCCCACAAATCGTGCCTAATCTCTGCTCAGAGTCCCAGGGCTCCCCTAGTGGGGATCTGCCCCAGAACAGCTCCCAGACTGTTGGCCAAGGCTTTACTCTATGGCAGCCCAATCCTCTCATCAACCAATTGTACGGTCACAGTTTAAGGTCTTTGCAATGGTGTTGAGAGACTAGGAGTTGACCAGATGAGGGGGCATAAGGTAGTAGGAGGTGATGGGGTAGCAGGTGGATGGTGGAACTGTAATTATTGCCAATAAAGTGAAGTTTTGGGGAAAGATGACTGATTCTATTGGGATAGGATGAATGGGCAGTGGGTGTTCTGGAGACACCAAACTGTGGATTTGAAACCCAAGAAAGGGGTCTGTGCAATGGCCTTACAGAGGGGGGACCTTTCTACAAGAGTGGAGGGATAGATAGGGACTTCCCAGGGGATGGTGTGTGTAGTTTCTATGTGGTTGGTTCAAAGTCACTTGTAGACAGAGGGTCTGGCTATAACCGAAGCCAAAGCAGTGGCTTCCTTGTTTCCTGTGCTTTGTGGCATGGGCTGAGGCCTCCAGTAGCTGCCTCCAAGCATAAACTATCCTTTGCCAGCTCCTGGGAGAAGCAGCTGCCTTATTCACATTTTGCCTCTTGCAGAATTTAAAGAAATCCCCACAGACAGCCAGCTCTGGGGCTGACCTAGGGAGGCCCACTGGCCCCCAGGAGCCCTCCTCTGACATGGCATCCCTCAGCTCTCTGACATCCAGTGGGCCTCAGGAGCAGGAAATAGAACTGGGCAGTACCCACATAACAGGTATGTATAGAATCTGGAGTAGAGGGCCTCTCTGACCTCTAAGTGAGGGTGAGCATTAGAGTTGCCCCTCTAGCTTTCTTAGACAAGATGCAAGGGTGGGAATAAAGGGAGTTTACCCCAGGAAGAAACCCAGTTCCTTAGAAGGTGTATTGGTTAGCATTTGCTATATAACAAACAGTACCCCAAAATTTAATAACTTACAATTGGACCATTTATTTAGTTCATGATTCTGTGGGTCAGCAATTTGGGCTGGTACAACTGGTTCAGATCTTGGCTGAACTCTCTCTTGTGTACACGAATGTGTACACATAAGCTCTGCTTGCAGCTGTTGTCTGGGGTACCTTGTTTCTCTTTCATGAGTCCCTCATCCTCCAGCAAAAAGCCCGTTTAATGGCAGTTGAGCAGAGTTCTGAGAGAGGGCTCTTGGGGCATAGGCTCAAAACTGGCATGGTGTTCCTTGTGCCTCATTGTATGGGCCAAAGAAAGTCATAAGGCCAGCCCAGAGTTAAGGAATAGGAGACATCCCATCCTTACATGATAGGACTGACAAAGTCCATTTCAGAGGGCATGGATTCAGGTAGGAGAAGAGAATTGGGGCTATTTCTGCACTCTACCAAAGGGACTGTATAGGGATCTGCCTGGAGGACAGTGCAGAAGGGAGAGTACAAGGCTAGGGCTGCTGTTGGCCCGGGAGCACTTAGGCACTGCCCTGCCCTTTAAATGGTCTCAAGCTCCCAGAAAACCATTAAAATTTCTCAGCCCCCAGTGGAAGTATGATCTTCATCAGCCAAAGGCCCGAATCCCCACACTAGACCTCAGTATTCTCCCTTAGGTATGTAGAGCTGTCCACTGTGACTGTCCAGGCTGGCATGTCTCTGCACCACTATTTCCCAAGCTGTGTTCCACATGACACTGGTGCATGATCAGCCCTCGGTGCCCCTGGGGCAGCCATGAGGCACATGGGCAAATAAAGGTTCAGGGATGCCATCTTAGTGGCCCTAGACTTCTGTCACCTCATACCCTGCCCCAAGCACCCATTTGCATTTTGCAGTGTCAGCTTGCCATGCACTACCTTTCAGGAATTGCTGCTGTAGACCAGAGAGAGGCAAAGGGCACTTCGATTTCATCCATGTGTGGACAGGTTCCACAAGATTCTGTGGTGTTATATTTGGGGTGGTGAGCACATCAGAAGCACTCCTGGCCTTTGTCAGCAGTAGGGTGTAGAGTGTGCATTCTCAGAGTTCCATAGAAAATCCTGACATACAGTAATTGCCCTATGGACGATCACCACCTGTTCCCTCTGCTTCCTCAGGGCAGGTCCTCCGCCAGGGGTGGCTTTGTGTCTGCAACCCCTGCTCTCCCCGCTCCAACCCTCCCCCTCCACACACACACACATCAAGCCCTTAGGCCTCCTAGGAGATTTGCACACACTGGGGGTTTGCTGGGCCTCTGGAACTACATGACTGGTATGAGCTCTTCTGCTTGAGTCATCCTGCTGCCCTGGTCCAGGATTGCCCTGCTGGGGTGGGGCAGGGAGAAAATATGGCAATGGGAGGAACATCTAGGGTTCTGTCAGGCTAGGGAGGAGATGGAAAAGGCAGACACTGGAGTGAAGGGGGTATGTCTCAGGCAGGAAGAGAAGAAGCAGAGCAGATAATTAATGATATTCAAGCCCCTAGAGACTGTTGAAGAGATGGACCATTTTATTTTTGTGAGAGAACAGACTCAGAGCTATAGGTCAAGGACTGAGGATAGATAGGACCAAGGATGTGCCTTAGCTGTTGGGTCTTCAGGCCTAGGAGCAGTGACCAAAGAAGTAGGAAAGCCTTGATGCCATAGAGATGGTGTGAGCTGGGGCAGAGGGACCCTTTTCCAGCTCTCTGATCCCAGCCCTCTTGTGGGTTTGTGTTTCCTCTTCTGTTTTATCATCTGCAGACATGGTCTCCAGCATTACATCATCTCATGGGCCTGTCTCTCCAACTGCCTCCTTCCAGCCCCTGGCCCGTTCTACACCCAGGGCAAGCCGCTTGCCTGGACCCCCAGTGTCAGCTCCGTCTACTGGCACCTTCTCTGCTGGTGACCAGGCTGAAACTACCACCTCCTCCAGTGGAGTAGCGGTACCCACCAACTCTGTGATCACTAGCACAGCATCTTCCAAGGTGCCCCGCCACTCAGCACTTACCAGCACAGTGCCTTCCAAGTTGCCCACCAGCTCCAAGACCCCTGGTATAATGTCTTCTAATGTGCCCACCAATCTAACACCTTCCAAGTTGCCTATCAGTTCAACACCTGCTGGCACAGTGTCACCCAAGGTACCTACTGGCTTGGTGCCTGACCACAGGATGCCCATGAGCTCGGTGTCCAGCAAGGTGCCTGCTGACACAGCACCCACTATCAGGAGTAGCAGCAGACCCTCAGAGGTGAGTCCTCACCCCTCTAAGCAGTGATCCAGGCCCCTTTCATAGCCCTGTTCTTGGACCCTTGCCAGTCTCCATTCTGGTTTAGAGCCTCTTTTTGAGCATATAGGGACAGCTGAGAAGTAGCCTCATCCAGACCCCACACCATGTCCTTTATTTTATTATTGGAAGATGCTGAGCTGGTGAGATATATATATTGATTTCAGAGAGGAAGGGAGAGAGATAGAAACATCAATGATGAAAATCATTGATTGGCTGCTTCCTGCACGCCCCCTACTGGGGGGGAGGATTAAGCCTATAAGCTGGGCATGTGCCCTTGGCCGGAATAGAGTCTGGGACTCTGTAGTCTGCAAGCCAATGCTCTATCCACTGAGCCAAATTGGCAAGGGCTCCACACCATGTCCTTTGGAGCAGTGGTCACCAACTGGTGGTCCATGAGGTCCAAAAGGTTGATGACTGCTGTTTTAGAGTAATAACAATCATTAGAGCTCTTAAGTGGATATCTCAGGAGAGTCAGGCATGATGGGCCACCTCCACTGACCACATGCATTCATCCATTTAGATCTTACAGCTCACTGGTAAGCTTAGTAATTCAGTTTTGCAAAGGGGAAGCAGTGAGAGAGAGCGGAATGGCCTGTCTGCCGCAACACTTTGCTCTGCCCCTCCATAACCAGGGTTTTACAGACAACAGTCCCATCCCATTTAGCTTGGGCATCTACTCTGACCCAGCAACCCCCCACAGCTGCCTCTTCGAGCCTGCACATATCACCTTACTGCTGCTGTCTGCCCAGAGGAACCAAGCTCATGTGGCTGGTCACTGCATGGTCCTCAGACCCAGGCCGAATGTTGGTTCAGGATAGGGCCGTACACACCAAGGGTTCCCAGGGGTGGGGTTGAATTCACAGACAAACCAGTGAGTACGGACAGGGCTTCTCTGAAAGAAGTCGCCACTGATGCTGCTGCAGGGCCCGGGTCTTTTCCCCTTACTGCTTCCCTAAACTATTGGTGGGTTGACTCCCTAAGAGGGTAACCTCATGGGTACTATGGGCTGTGAATTACAAGGTTGGGTGCTAGTTCATGCCCTGGCCTAGGAATGGGGCTGTCCAACCTGGCTTGCAATCTCCAGTCTGTTCCATTCTCTCTTTCTCTCTTTTAACCAGGAGATCCCAGTGTCTCCAGCACCCACAAGTGCCACTGCTAGAGGCAGCTCACCTTATGCAGACAGCAACTCCAACAGCTGGGGCTCAGGGCCAGAGCTGAGCAAGCCAGGCAGGCTCTCTTCCCAGATAGCCAGCCAGCCATTCTCCGGGTGCTCTGCGGACCTCGCCATCAGCTACAGCAACAACACGGAGCCAGGACCTGACAACACCCCGGAGGAGAATGAGTACACGTCAGGGGACATCCTTAGGGTCCATGTAGCTGAGGGTCCCAGTGCTGACCTCCTGGCAGGCAATTCCGGGCTGCACACTGCCACCCAGCTCATGGAAGAGAAGGAATTGCTTTGTGATGGGAAGGCTCCGAGGGCTCCATGGCTTGGGATGGCTGCTGTCGGGGCACTCCTGGCCACAGTCCTAGTAGTTGTGCTGTACCGGCGGCGCCTACACCAATGAAGCCCTCTGCCCTTTCCACCATGCATCTGCTCTGTTCTCATTTATACATCTTCCTGAGGCATGCAGCCAGTCCCACTCCCCTTGTCCCTTCCTTGGGTCTGGCAGAGGCTGGGTCAGAGGGGGCCGCAGCCCTGCGGGGAGGCTGTGCCCTTGCTGACTGAATCCTGGGAGGCAGCATTTCTGTCCAGCTGGTGCATTCGGCAGCTTCCTTACCGTCCTTGGCTTTTGGGGCTCTGGGCTGTCTTGTGCCCTCTAGACCTGCTGCCCAGCAATCTGAGTTGTCACCCTTGTCCTCTGGAGGAGGTCCCTCTGACCAGGCCTTATCTATGTTTGCCATAGATCAGGAGGCACTGCTCAAGAGTGCAAAGGGTTAGCCAACCCTAATCCCCATCCTGCCTGGTCCCTGGCAGCTGACGGGTGTCCAGGGAGGGGGATCCACAGGACCTCACTCCTGAGGCCATTGCCCTTGAGAGCAATGAGAGAACACTGGAGCTGCTTCTTATCCCCTGTCCCTTGTGTTCTCTGCCCATGCCAGGAAAGGATGGGGAGGAGCCCGGAGGACCTTATAGACCCCTAGGAAAGCCTCTTTCCAGCCTTCTCATCCCCTTCTCTGCTTCCCCTTCCTTCTGGTCCTCATCCCCATGCAGGTTGGGGAGGGACCCTTTGGGGCAGACTCAGGCCAAAGTTTGAATTTCAGCACCCCTTCCTGGGCTGTGTGGCTTGGGCAAATAGATGATCAAACTGCTCTGATCTTGCTCTCCCTCATGGACTGTGAGTATCCTGGCTCATCCTTCACTGTGTTCTAATGAGATTGAAGCATACAGGTGTTTGTCAAGTGCCTGGCCCCAAGCAGGTGGCCATTAATTGCTTCTCCCACCTCTCCTCTGCCCACTCTGATAGAGATGAGGGCATGAGAGGCAGAGTGCCCCGTGGGTAAGAGTAACCTTGGCCTGAATCCCGCTCTGCCTCTCACTCATTCTGTGCTCTTGGTTGTTAACCGCTGTGCCTGTTTTCTTAGCTGTGAAAGAGGGATGAATAGTAAAAAAAATTAATTAATTAAGTATATATACATATATATTTCTCCTAGTGTTGTTGTGAGGATTAAACGAGTTTATATAAATCTTAGAATGGTTCCTTGCATTTACTAAGGGTGGGAAACATATCATCATTCAAATTGGAGGAGCTGGAACACCTGGCTACAACTTTATTGGCAGACTCAAACCCTACTGCCTCATCCCCACCCTATTAAAAAAAATTTTTTTTTATTGATTTCAGAGAAGAAAGGGAGAGGGAGAGAGAAACATCAATAATAAGAGAGAGCCCTAACTGGTTTGGCTCAGTGGATAGAGCATCTGCCTGCGGACTGAAGGGTCCCAGGTTCAATTCTAGTCAAGGGCATGTACCTTGGTTGTGGGCCATCCTCAGTAGGGGGTGTGCAAGAGGTAGCTGATTGATGATTCTCTTTCATCGATGTTTCTAACTCTCTTTCCCTTCCTCTCTGTAAAAAAAATCAATAAAATATTATTTTTAAAAAATCATAAGAATCATTGATCAGCTACCTCCTGCATGACCCCTACTGAGGATTGAGCCTGAAACCCAGCCATATACTCAGACCAGGAATCAAGTCGTGACCTTCTGACTCATAGGTCAACACTAAACCAATGAGCAGCATGGGCTAGGCCCCTCTTGGTTTCTTGGTCTCTGTGGGTGGCATCCAGTTCAGAGTGTGGATAATACTGGATCTCTGTCTTAGGAGGAGGGGATCAAAGTGTCTTCCTTCATTGATAACACTTGGGAAGTGACAGTGATGAGTGTGTCCAGTGGCACCTTATCCCTTTGCACCAGGGACTTTCTCTAGGCCCTGACAGCCCTTCCAACAGCAGAAATTCCCAGGCTGAGCCAGGTTCAAACTTCTCAGCATAGCTCCTGCTCTCATAGGAGTCTCCTAGGAATGGAGCCTCAGGCCTTGAGGTCCTTGCTTTCCACTAATGCACTATCTTAAAGTTGATGGCCAAGAACAACCCTCTTTTGTCTGTCTCAGTAAAGTAGTGTCTAGGGTTCCTGGTCTAACCTGTGCTGGAAGTGATAACTCTCCATAGATCAAAATTACATGTGCCTCGGTGCTCACCTTTCTGCTCTTCTCCATGTAACCCAGGGCCATGAAGTTCACACCTGGTATTTGGCATGGTCACTCAGCAGTACTCATTCCTGCTGCTGCTACTGTTAACAGCAGTAATAAAAAAGGCTACCACTTACTCTATACTTCACTGTGTGCCAGGCACTGGGCTTAAGCACTTTATATATATTGACCCCTTTAATTCTTACAATGACCCTGTTAAAGGAATGTCATTATGACTCAATCTATGGCTAGTTTGCAAGACTGGGAGGGAAAACTCTGGCTTGTGAACCCCAGAGCGGGATGTTCTCCATGCCCATGACCCATAGTTTGGAGCCAGGAACCTCATTTAGAGTGAGTGTTCATACCAATACATCCCTGCCCAATGTGCCAAGTTCTGCCACCTGCTATAATAGTGTAATAGCACACATTGTGTAATGAATATAGTCTCAGAGATGTAACAATCTATACTAATAAAAGGGCAATATGCAAATTGGTTAGGATGCCCTCACAGTAACGACTGATCAGCAGGCTGCATGGGGCAACCAGGCTGGCAGGGGGGTTAGTGAGGGACACCAAACCACTAAACAGCAGGCTGTGTGGGGCGACCTGGCCAGCAGGGGGTGCAGTGAGGGGCAACCCAGCCATCAGGGGAGGCAGTTGGGGGCAACCAGGCTGGCAGGAGGGGCTGTGAGGGGCAACCAGGCCAGCAGGGGGAAAGTTGGGGGTGACCAGGCTGGTGAGGGGGGACAGTTGGTGGTGACCAGGCTGGCAGGGGCAGCAGCTGGGGCAACCAGGCTGGCAGGGGGTAGTTGGAAGTGACCAGGTGAGCGGGGGCAGTTAGGGGCAACCAGGCTGGTGGGAGGGGGAAGTTAGGAGCGATCAGGCCAGCCGGCAGAGCGGTTAGGGGCAATCAGGCAGGCAGGCAGGCATGTGAGCAATTAGGAGCCAGCAGTCCAGATTGTGAGGATATCCGACTGCCAGGATCGGGCCTAAACTGGCAGTCAGACATCCCCTGAGGGGTCCCAGATTAGGGAGGGTGCAGGCTAGGCTGAGTCCCCCCCCTGCATGAATTTTATGCACCAGGTCTCTAGTATGACTATAATCATCACTCAATGGTTTGAGGCTGTGTGTGAAAGGGTGAGGGGAGCAAGCCTAAAATGCCAGTCCTCTGAAAGCCAATTTGGTTCAGCAGACATTGTTTAATAAAGGATCCCCCATACTGGGTCTAAGGCCTAAAATGAGGAAGACATCTATTGCATACCCTCCAGTGGTTAGAGACGGCTCACAGAATGTGGTGGAGACAAATAGGTTTTCATATCATCTTTTCATGTATTTATACAATATTTATATTATACCTATTGTGTGCAGAGTACTGGGAAAGGCTATGGAGATGCAGAATACTACAGCAAAGACCCACGCTAAGAGTCCCCTTCCACCACTTACTGTTTCCAATACCATAGTGAGTGGTCTAAAGGAGTATTTCTGAAGCATAGGTGGGGATGGGGGGAAGAGAGAAGTATTGTCTGGGTTAGATATGTACTATTAATAATTATAATACCAGCCCTAGCCGGTTTGTCTCAGTGAATAGAGCGTGGGCCTGCAGACCAAAGAGTCCAAGTTCAATTCTAGTCAAGGGCACATATCTGGGTTAAAGGCTCCTCCCAAGACCAGGCCCTGGTTGGGGCGTGTGCAAGAGGCAAACCAATCGATGTGTTTCATATCGATATTTCTATCTTTCCCTCTCTCTTCCAATCTCCCTAAAAATCAATGAAAAAATATCCTTCATTCAATTCAATTCCTGGTGGGGGCACATGCCCGTATTGTTTGTTTCAACCCCCCCCTCATGCAGGGGCGTGTGAAAGGTGGCCAATTGATATGTACCTCTCACATCAATGTTTCTTTCTCTCTGTGTGTAAAAATCAATTAAAAATCTTCTTAAGAATTAATATAATACTGAGAACCAGAAAAACAGTAACACTTGGAGCTGATAGGGAATAAGAAAAATATTAATTATAAATTTACAAAGATACTACTAGAAAGGCTAAAACAAGAGTGTCTGACAAGATCAACTGTTGATGAAAATACTATAGAGTAACAAACTCTCATGAACTTTTGGGGGCGTGTAAGTTGGTATATAATCTTTTGGAAAACTGACAGTACTTACTAAAGCTGAACACATGCATTATCTGTGACCCAGCAGTTCCACTTCTGGGTTTATATACAACATAAACAAGAGTTTACATCTACCAAAATATGTGCAAGTATGTTTTTTTTTCTTAATTTAAATCTTCACTGTTGAAACTATTACAAATGTCCCCTTCCCTCCCCTCCCGAAATGGCCCCTTCTAGTCCACCCTCTGCCCCAGGCCTATTGTCTGTGTCCATGGATTATGCATATATACATACAAGGTCTTTGGTTGATAACTTCCCTCCTACTCTCCTCTCACATACTGTCTGTTCCATGCTTCAATGTCTCTGGATCCACTCTTTTCATCAGTTTATTTTGTTAATTAGATTACATATATGAGTGAAATCATGTGATACTTGTCTTTCTCTGATAGACTTATTTCACTTAGCATATATTCTCCAGGTCCCTCCATGCTATCTCAAAGGATAAGAGATTCTTCTTTTTTACTGTTGCATAGTATTTCATGGTATAAATGTATGATAACTTTCTTATCCACTCATATACTGATGGGCACTTGGGCTGTTTCCAGATCTTAGCTATTATAAATAATGCTGCTATGAACATAGGGATGCATATAGTCTTTCCGATTGGTGTTTTGGGTTTCTTAGTATATATTCCTAGAAGTGGGATTACTGGGTCAAATGGCAGTTCTATATTTAATTTTTTAAAAAGTATTTTTATTGATTTTGGAGAGGAAGGGAAAGGAAGAGAGAGAGATAAGATAGAAACATCAATGATGAGAGAGAATCACTAATTGGCTGCCTCCTCCCCAGGCCCCCCCCCCCACTCCACCCCCACCCCTAGGGATTGAGTCTACAACCTGGCATATGCCCTTGACCAGAATCAAACCCGGGATCCTTTATTTCCCATGCTGACACTTTATTCACTGAGCTAAACTGGCTGGGGCCCATATTTAATTTTTTGAGGAAACAGTATGGAGTTTTCCATAATGGCTGCACCAGTCTGCATTCCCACCTGTGCTGTACTAGGGTTCCCTTTTCTCAACATCCTCACCACTTGTCATTTGTTGATTTGTAGATTTGTAGCCATTCTGACAGATGTCGTTTTAATTTGCATCTCTCTGATGATCAGTGACTTTGAGCATGTTTTCATATGTCTCTTGAACATCTATCTGTATGTCATTTGGAGATGTGTCTATTTAGGTCCTTTGCCCACTTTTTAATTGGATTGTTTCTCTTCCTGTGCAAGGATGTTTCTAATGGCACTGTTCATGATAGCTTTAAATTGGCAACAACGCAAATGTCTATTCATAGTAGAATGGACATGTAAATTGAGGTAAAGTCACACAATAGAATGCTAGTATACAACCATGAATATGAATGAATATAAGTAAACAACCATTTGGATACATCTCACAGACATGACATTGAACAAAAGAAGTCAAAATACACAAACATATGCTCACTGTATGATTCTAGTTCATATAAAAAACATAGAAATAAGGAAAACTGATCCATAGCATTGAAAGTCAGAATGGTCAACTTTGAGAGATATAGTGTCACTGACCCCCACCAGTCAGGGGTCCCAAATTGTGGTTGCTCTGTACTGTGTCTCATCAATAGGATGAGATAGTATTCGGTAAGGCAAGTCAGAAACTATTCCTTGGCCAAGGAATAGAGAAGGATATTGAATGCTCTAGTGATTTCTTGCTCCTAATTATGGGGAATTAGGAAAGTAATAAAGAGTCTGGGGGGACATAAGGGGGGTTCAAGGGTGGAGATTTTTGAGGAAGGGTAGAGTGTTCTCAATTTCCAAGGGAGTATGCGCAGTCCTCAAACATGCTTGGAACATGCCTACCCATACATCGCATGTCTCATTTTAATGTTAAATCTCCACCCCTGAGTGTGAATTTTAGTATGCTAATTAAGAAAATTTCATCAAAAGGTTGCTTGGAAGGGGTTTCTAGTGCTATCTTGGAATTTTGGAGCATAAACTGCTTTCTTGGTGGTGGTCCTTGAGTTTCTTTTTTTGTTATTGTTAAGCCTCCCCCAAGGATATTTTTCCATTGATTTTTAGAGAGAGTGGGAGGAAGAGAGACAGAAACAGATAGACACATTGATTGGTTGCCTCTCGCACACACAAGTCTGCAACCAAGGTACATGCCCTTGATCAGAATTGAACCCAGGACCTTTCAATCCAAGGCCCACGCTTTATCCACTGAGCCAAACTGGCTAGAGTGGTTCTTGGGTTCTTTATCTGATTCCTGCTGGCAGGCTTAGCTAGCCCTTGAATTCCCACCTTTTCTTGAGTTCAGCCTACTTTTGTCAGGGGATGTGTTGGAGAGAATACAAGAAATAGAAGTTTAAAGATTAACTATTGATGTGGTGGCACAACCCAGTGACGATAGAACTGGTTTTGAGAGTTGGTTTCATACATACATTCACTTTGTGTTCAGACTCCATGTTGGAGATATGGAAATAAACCAGGACCACCCAAATGGAAACTAACAGAAGCTACTTGTTCAGATAGTTAGCGACCATCAAGTACATTTGGCAGGGAGGGACTCAAAGGCAGGGAGTGAACAAGCTTTCCGGTGAGGAAAGAGAGGGAGGCTCCGGCACGCTGTGATTTTTTTTCCTGAGGTGTTTGCCTAGGACACTGAAGGGCCTGAGACTAGAAGAGGGTTGGTTGGGGAGCATGTTTGGCTTTCTCTGGTTGGTCCTGAGTTGGAAGAGAGGAAGGGGAGTTGCTGGGATTTGGGAGAGGCTGGCAGACATTAACCATGATGTCCTGATCATCCTGATCATTCTGGGCCCATTACTACAGAGGTTGTGGTTTGGCTTTCCAGGCTGGTTACTGCAGAGGTTTCAGTCAGAGTTCTTTATCATATACAGTCTGGCCATTGACCACTTGCTCCTGGCAAGATGACAAGATCTTGGTTTTTGTCTTCTTGAAGGAAAGATTTCAATCAAGGGACAAAGTATAGCAAGGTAAGTAAGAATTTATTGGCCATAGCAAAAATATACTTAGGACAGTGAAACAGGGACAGATATAGAAAAAGTAACAGGAGAGCCTAGGCTGGACTGCTTTGGCTCCCTAAGAAGTCAGAGAAAAGGGGACCTTGGAGATAGGTTCAGGGGATTAGCATGTCACTGCCTGTTGCTCCCCTGGTTGCCAATGGACTGTAGAGGGAAGAAGGGGGAAAGGAAATGGCATGGACTGCTCCCCTGCCATTATCTCTGTTTTGCACTTGGAAATCTTAGGGTAGGTCTCAATAGAATATTCGTCAGTTTTCCAGTCTGCTTTTTCAGGGCTGTAGTCTCCACTGATTGGTTGGCACCAGCAGGGGTATTAGTCAATTCAGCTGGTCCTGAGGCAGCCACTGTCATTTTTTTGCTTTTCTGGGCCTGAAGTTGAAATACAACGTGGAACTCGATGTTATCTTTAGGGAGGGAAAGATCAGGGGGTCCAAACCACATAACCAGTGAAATGCTAGGGGAAGATAGGTTAACCTGGGGGTGAGATTCTTGCTTTCCCAGTTTTGCCCCTTGCTATGCATACAGGGTTTTCTGCCCTGGTGAGTTTCTGTACCTGGCCCATCGTCCTTGCTCTGCTCATGCCTAAGTGCCTATAACACATTGGTGTATTCAGTCTCTCTGAGGGAAGAGCATGAGCTTTGAGAAGGGTTTCTACTGCTGGAATAGGAGTGGCTGGGCACATATACACTGCCTCTAGCTCTAGGTCTCTTCAGTGGTGCCACCATGAGGCCAGTGGCTAGAGTGTTGTGCTCCAAGTCAGCTCCAAGTCATTGCTTAGCTACTACACCTGCCAAGGTTCTTTTTTCTTTTAAGGCTTGGCTGAAAGTCCAGCTCCTATTGGAAGCTTTCTTTGATTAGACCCTTTCATTTATCAGCCTTCCTAGATTGCCATGGCTTACCCCAAACCTTGCAGTGTAAATCCCCATCTCTTTGTCTGCATTCTAAAACCTATTTAATACTGTGGACAAAAAAGTGGCCTCATACAAAACTGGAGAAGCTCAGGGGAGGCCTGTGTGGCAGCCTTACAAACTCAGAGACCAAAAGTAACCACACAGGATGGTCTGCAATTAAAACTTTCTAACTAAAATCGAGTTATGGTATGTAGTCATGTCCTAGATCGGTATCTTCCTTTACAGAGGTCAATCTTTATCTTAACTGGGCCTGTCCATTGTCTTCTTTATTTATGAAAATACTAAAGGCCTGTGCAAAAGTAGGCCTGCCTTCCCCTAGCTGCTGGCACTGGCACCCAGGACCCAGGCTTCCCTCAGAGCCCCAGCTTCATCCTGAAGGACACCCAGTCTAATTAGCATATTACACTTTTGTTATTATAGACGAGAGGCCCGGTGCACGAAATTCGTGCAGGGGGAGAGGGAGTGTCCTTCAGCCCAGTCTGCTCCCTTTCCAATCTGGGACCCCTTGAGGGATGTCCGACTGCCCGTTTAGGCTCAATCCAGGATCGGGCTTAAACAGGCAGTCAGATATCCCTCTCACAATCCAGGATTGCTGGCTCCCAACTGCTCACCTGCCTGCTTTCCTGATTGCCAGCCTGATTACTGCCTAACCACTCCCCTGCCCGTCTCATTGATGCCTAACTGCTCCCCTGCCAGCCTGTTTGCCCCTAACTGCCTTCCCCTGTGGGCCATGTCACCCCTAACTTCCCTCCTCTGCTGGTCTGGTCCCTGCCAACTGCCCTCCCCTGCTGGCAATCTTGTGGTGGCCATCTTGTGTCCACATGGGGATAGGATCTTGTGACCACATGGGGGCAGTCATCTTGTATGTTGGAGTGATGGTCAATCTGCATATTACCTTCTATTAGAGAGGATAGAGGCCTGGTGCATAGGTGGGGACCAGCTGGTTTGCCCTGAAGGTTATCCCGATCAGGGTGGGGGTTCCCTTGGGGCGTGGGGTGGCCTGGGCAAGGGGCCTGTGGTGGTTTGTAGGCCAGTCATGCCCCCAGCAACCCAACCCTGGTATCTGGGATTTAGTTATTTTCTACAATTGAAACTTTTAGCCTGGAGCTGAGCCAAGCCTTCTGCTGGCATAGCCATTGAAACTTTGTTGCCTTAACCTCCCCCAGCCCAACTTTGCCGAAAGCTTGGCTTCTTCCATAGCCAGGGGCAACCCAGGGCCTCTCTCCTGTGCTCTCTATGGCCATAGCCATCTTGGTTAGGTTAATTTGCATACTTGCTCTGATTGGCCAGTGGGCATGGCTTGTGAGTATAGAGGAGGTATGGTCAATTTGCATATTACTCTTTTATTAGATAGGATACCTTTGGAATGTCAGGGTAATTTGCTTTTTCCAGACTCCTCAGGGCACAATTACTGCACCAGAACATGAAACCACAGAACCCTTCACTTTCATTGTTAGTGTGTTAATCACATTAAATATCCTATACTCACCAATGTAGGGAGGTTTTGCTTTCTCCCACCTCTAATCTGTCACCAATGGATTTCATGTAGCTCCCTGAACTGCTTCTCAGCTTCTCCTTTGTTTTTTTTTTTAAATATATTTTATTGGTTTTTTACAGAGAGGAAGGGAGGGGGATAGAAAGTCAGAAACATCGATGAGAGAGAGACATCGATCGGCTGCCTCCTGCATGCCCCCTACTGGAGATGTGCCTGCACCCAAGGTACATGCCCTTGACCGGAATCGAACCTGGGACCTTTCAGTCCGAAGGCCGACGCTCTATCCACTGGGCCAAACCGGTCTCGGCTCAGCTTCTCCTTTGATTCTGATGTATAAAATAAGTGGTAGAACTGCCATTTCCCAGAACATTTTCTCAATTCCTTGATATTTTGTCATCAGTTTGGCTCAAATAAACTCAAAAATTTTCTACAGGTTTGAACATTTCGTTTATGGACAGTACCTTTCTTCTACTTAATGCAGTTTTTGTAAATAACAACAGCAACAAACACAAAAAATAAACCCCCTCCCCAAACTCACACCTTTCTTTTTTAAAAATCCTCACTAGAAGATATTTTTTTCCATTTATTTTTTAGAGAGTTGGAGGGAGGGAAGGAGGGGGAGAGATAGAGGGAGAAAGAGGGAGGGAAAACATTGATGTGAGAGACACATCAATTAGTTTCAGTTGGTTGCTTCTGCACCCAGGTAGGTGCCCTTCAACTGAATAGAACCCACGACTCTTGTGTTGAAGGGCTGGTGCTCTAACCAGCTAGGGTCACACCTTTTTATTAAAGTAAAATATACATACTGAAAAAGGTACAGATAAGGCAGGGGTGGCAAAAGGGTAGAAGTGGGGAGAGGAAAACAGGAGGGGATGGGAAAGTGAAGAAGGGGAGGAAGCTCTGGGTTCTAGGTCCAACTCCTGGCGTCTTTTACCTTCTTGAACCCATAAACTATGAGGCTGGACCAGGTGATGTCAAATCCTCCCTCTTCCAAAGCCCTGGCTTGTGGTCTTGATTCCCAGTAGAGGGTGTGCAGGGCTGGAGGCAGTTGATTAATGATTCTCTATCATCATTGATGTTCCTATCTCTCTCCCTCTCCCTTCCTCTCAGTAATCAATAAAAATATACATAAAAAAAGAGACTATGAATTCAATATTGTTGAAGTAGGGTGACCAGAATGTGAAGGTTCATGATATTTGACTTTTGTATGTTGTATTTTTTTTTATACTTTATTGATTTTTTACAGAGAAGAAGGGAGAGGAATACAGAGCTAGAAACATCAATGAGAGAGAGACATTGACCAGCTGTCTCCTGCACGCCCCCCACTGGGGACGTGCCCACAACCAAGGTACAACCGAACCCGGGACCCTTCAGTCCGCAGGCCAACCCTCCATCCACTAAGCCAAACCGGTCTCGGCATGCTTTTGTATGCTTTTGAAGTTTTTCATAATAAAAGGTTAAGAAGGAGTGAAATCCAAGATGGCGGCATAGGTAAACACCTATACTGCTGCCTCGCACAACAATTTCAAAACTACAACTAAAAGACAGAATGGACATCATCCAGAACCACAGGAAAGCTGGCTGAGTGGAAGTTCTACAACTAGAGGGAAAGAGAGGGGCTCACGGAGACCCAGAGGAGCTGCAAAAAGCTGAGGTACGGAGACGCGCGCTGAGAGAGCGGTGCCGGAGTACCTGGCTGGCTTTCTCTGGCGGGAGGGAAACGGAGACTCCCAACGGCATTGAACCCCTTATCTTACGACACTAAACCCCAGATCCAGCCGAGACTCATACCGGGGGAGTTTGGACTGTGAAAAGGGAGAAGTGCACGGAAATTTAGGGGAGCCGCAAAGGATCGGAGGTCTGGTCGCGCACGGCACCACGCGGAGGACGGATTGCTGATTGTGCCGCTGGCTTTCGCGAGTGGGCGGGAGACAGACCCTCCCAACTGTGCCACTTCTGACTCCACTAAGCCCCTGTTTGGGGCGAAACCCTGGGGACCTAGACTCGTGTGGACCTGGTTCCCAGGGGAGCCGGAAAGGCAGCGGTTAGAGGCGCTGCGGGTGCGCGCACAAGGACCACTCCAGCCATTACCCAGTCACGTGAGACTCAGGGGCCGTGGAGGGCGGGGCCGACTGGAAGGCAAGGCGGTCCCTTAAGCCCTGAAACTCCACCCCTCCCAAGCTCAACAGAGGCTTCTGAGGCTGATTCCAGCACAGAAGTTTCCCCAGCACAGTGAAAATGCCGAGACAAGGGAAGGGATTACAAGCAAAGGAAATGGAGGAAAAAAAACGACTGGATATAGAGTTCAAAACCACGCTTATAAGGTTTTGCAAGAATATGCTAGAAAAGATGGATAAATTTAGTGAGACCCAGGAGGAGATGATAAATACACTGACTGAAATAAAAACTATTATGCAGAGTACTAACAGCAGACTAGAGAAAGGCAAGGATCAAGTCAAAAATTTGAAATATAAAGAAGCAGAAAACATTCAACTGGAAAAGCAAGAAGAGAAAAGAATCCAAAAATGTGAAGATAATGTAAGGAGCCTCTGGGACAGCTTCAAGTGTACCAACATCAGAATTGTGGGGGTGCCAGAAGAAGAGAGAGAGCAAGATACTGAAAACCTGTTTAAAGAAATAATGACTGAAAACTTCCCACATCTGGTAAAAGAAATAGACTTACAAGTCGAGGAAGCACACAGAACCCCAAAGAAAAGGAACCCAAAGAGGACTACACCAAGACACATCATAATTAAAATGCCAAGAGCAAAAGAAAAAGAGAGAATATTAAAAGCAGCAAGAGAAAAACAGTTTATTACCTACAAGGGAGCACCCATACGACTGTCAGCTGATTTCTCAACAGAAACGATGCAGGCCAGACAGGAGTGGCAAGAAATATTCAACGTGATGAACAACAAGAACCTACAACCAAGAATAATCTATCCAGCAAAGCTATCATTCAGAATTGAAGGGCAGATAAAGAGCTTCACAGAGAAGAAAAAGCTAAAGGAGTTCATCAACTCCAAACCAGTATTATATGAAATGCTGAAAGGTACCCTTTTAGAAGAGGAAGAAGAAAAAGGTAAAAGACAAAAAATTATGAACAACAAATACACATCTGTCAACAAGTGAATCTAAAAATTAAGTGAGTTAAAAATCTGATCAACAGAATAAACTGGTGAATATAATAGAATCAGGAGCACAGAAAGGGAGTAGACTGATAATTCTCAGGAGGACAAAAATCATAAAGCATCAAACAGACTGTGAAATTATAGCAGAAAGATTAAAGTTAGGTGAGGTAAATAAGTGATCAATCAAAGGACTTGTATGCATGCTTATAAACATAACCAATGATCACAGACACTGGGGGGTCGGGGTACGCCTGGGAGGGAGGGGGGCAATGGGGAGATATGTATAAAAAATTAATAAAAATTAATAAAATAAAATAAAATAAAATAAAAAATGTGGCAAAGTAAAAAAAAAAAAGGTTAAGAAGCCCACATTTTTCTTTTGTGTTCTAATGGCATGAGACTTCCCCAAGTACCTCCCTAAAACCACAGAGCCACAGTACAGATATCATTTCTCTGAACTACCAGCTAGTAACAGCACTAACAGAGAAATAACAATAACAGATATTTGTTAAGCACTTACTATGTACAGAAGAAATGCTAATTGCTCTTTTTAAAACATGTATATATTTTAAAATATATTTATTTATATTTATAAATAAAATATATTTATTTCAGAGAGGAAGGGAGGAGAGAAAGATAGAAACATCAGCGATGAGAGAATCATTGATTGGCTGCCTTCTGCATGCACCACACTGGGGACTGAGCCTGCAACCCTGGCCCATGCCCTTGACCGGAATCCAACCCGGGATCTTTCAGTCCACAGGCTGATACTCTTTCCACTGACCCAAACTGGCCAGCGCTAATTGCTCTTTATATATTCTTTAATTTTTTCCCCAAAGCCCATTTAAATTTTTTTCTATTAAAACAATATATTTCTATATTTTTATCACTTAAAATACTCTGGGAATCACTCCATAGTATCTAGAGATGTTAAAATTCCTTTTGATGGCTGTATAGTGTTCCGTTGTGTGAATCTGTGATAGTTTATTCAACTGAAGTTTAGCTTGCCCACTGTCACTGAGCTGGTGTAGCCACGATTAAGAACCAAGATTCAGCTGCCTGCAAAGCTGTATTCTATACTGGTACTTTCCAAACTTTAAGACATATATGGGTCATCTTTAGCTCTTGCTAAAAATGCAGAAAGGGTGGGTATAGGGTGGGGCCTGAAATTCTGTATTTCTTACAAACTACTAATTATGCTAAAGAAAGGCCAGCCTGGAACACTGGCTCTCAACCTTAACTTCACATTAATCACCTGAGGAGTATTAAACACTACTGATGCTTGGTCCTATCTGCAGGAATGACAACTTCGTTTGTCTGGGTTGCATGCAGCTGGCTATCGCTTTCCCCCTTCCCGCCACAAGCTCCCTAAGTGAGGAGCAACCTGGCATGCAAACTGTCCCAAAAGTCTGGTTGTTTTGAGGAATTCTCCCACTATCACTAACCTACTGCTTACCAGCTGGCTCCTAGGCAGGAGTTGATTGCCATCAAGTGACAGCTAATTTAGAGCAACCTGGTGCCACATTACACCCTGCTCCAATTACCTTATCTGGAGTTAGTTCTAATTTCACAGATGATGGCCCACTGCGTGCCACCACATACTAGTATCTATTAGGCTGAGGAAGAGTATACAAAAAAATAAAACTGCTTCTTTCAAGGTGTTTATTACCTATGTGTTTTTCTCCTTGAGGTAAGCCCCAGAAACAGTAAGAAGAATAGAGAGTGCTGTTTTATGGGCCAAAAGCACCCTTTAATATTTCTGAGACACAAAGACAGTAATTAGATATTAATCAAAATACCATCTTTTTAAACTTCTGAATATGGTTTTAGGCAGATGGCTGAGTGCTCAAGCCTTGAATTTGAGATTATTCTTAGTGGTTCCGGATACTTCAGGCCTCCCCCGATTCCCACAGGGGGGCCTCTTATTAGGTGACAGCTAGCAGACCAAACAACACACACTCCACAAGCCCCTCCCCAACGACCACAGGGAAGGGAGTTAGGACCAGAAAAACATACCCAGTTCCTTCTCCAAATTTATCAACCATATAATATAATACATTCTTCCTCTTATGGCAAGGAAGTTTCCTTACTTTGTACCACACAGGCAGCTGCCTCCTTCAGCATGCGCAGCGCCACCCCCACTGCCTTATGATAGCTGTGCACAAAACAGGACTCAATGGCTCTTTAGGTTTGTCAGGTTGATTGGTTAGCTTTCCAGAACCTTAGCTACCCTAACTTTTGCAGTGTTCAGGAGAGTTAGGCCACTATGCATACCTTATCCTTCAGTATTTATAGGTGTTTTGGAGAAATTTTTATTTTTATTGATTTTAGAGAGGGAGGAAGGTACAGAAAAACATCAATTACCAGACGCCAATTCCAGCATGTCAGCAGGGCTGAATCATCTGGGAACAGCTAAAAAGCATCTCCCCCAAACTTGAATAGGATAATCGTTTGCTGCCAGACAGAGAGAAAGGAAGAGGGATAGAAAGTTAGAAACATCAATGAGAGAGACATCGATTAGCCGCCTCCTGCATGCCCCCTACCAGGGATGTGCCCACAACCAAGGTACATGCCCTTGACCAGAATAGAACCTGGAACCTTTTAGTCTGCAGACCGATGCTCTATCCACTGAGCCAAACCGGTTTCGGCTGAAACCTTACTTTTTGAAGTATATGTCTACATCTTGCCTTAGGACAAATTTGTGTTAATAAATAGCACATGGTCCTGAGTCAAGGGTAAGTCTTTAGTTCCTTTAGCTGTAGCTTTTCTGATCCCCAATGCCTTTCCAAACTATCTTTCGACTTTGGACTCCTTAATCTACATGCAGCTCCTTTCTCCAGATTGCTGAACCCTTTGTAATGCTGGAACAAGAACCCCAGCAATCAATGTGAGAAATACATTATCTGTTGCCAACATATGTACTAATAACTCAACCTGGATGGAACTGCAACTGAGGTATGTGCCCTGACCAGGAATTAAACCTCTGATCTTCCAGTGCATGGGATGATGCTCCAACCGAGCAACATCGGCCAGGACCCATGTTTGTTTTTGTTTTTGTTTTTGTTTTTGTTTTTACAAATTATTAGATTTGTTCAGAATTTATAGTTAAGCTCTCACTTATTTAGCTTTTTAAAAAAATATTGATTTTAGAGAGAAAAAGGGGAGAGAAACATCAATTTGTTGTTTCACTTATTTATGCATTCATTGGTTGATTCTTATATGTGCCTTGATTGTGGTTGGAACCCACAACTTTGGCATATCAGGATGATACTTTAACCAACTGTACTACTAAGCCAGGGCCATTTGAACTTTTAAATTTCAAATTTAAGATATTTCAGACAGGGACAATTTGACTTTTCTTTGATTCAGACACTCAAAAGTATTCATTAAAGCCCTAGCTGGCTTGGCTCAGTGGAAAGAGCGTTGGTTTGCAGACTTGATCTGCAGGATCCTCCCCAGCCTGGATCCTGGTCAAGGTACGTGCTGGAGGTAACCAATCAATGTATTTCTCTCACAACGTTATTTCTTCCTGTCTTTCCCTCTCTCTTCCACTCTAAGAAATCAATGGAAACATATCCTTGAGTGAGGATTAAAATAAGTAAATAAATACATTCATTAAGAACACTATGCGAGACCTTCTGGGCACAGTGACAAACCAGTGATACAGGGTCCTCCCCTCATGGAATTGCAATCTAGAGGAGAGATGGGCAAATGAGAGGGATGAATCAAGTTACGCAAGGCAACAGCAACGGTAATACTATTAAGAGAACTAAGGAAAGCGGAACTGTTTATTTATTTATTTATTAAATATATTTTATTGATTTTTCACAGAGAGGAAGGGAGAGGGATAGAAAGTCAGAAACATCGATGAGAGAGAGACATCAATCAGCTGCCTCCTGCACGCCCCCTACTGGAGATGTGCCTGCAAGCAAGGTACATGCCCCCAACCGGAATTGAACCTGGGACCTCTCAGTCTGCAGGCGGCCGCTCTATCCACTGAGCCAAACTGGTCTCAGCAAGAGGAACTGTTTAAAGGAAAAGAAGACAAACCTGTTTTCAGAAAGCAGATACTTTTACAAAATATTTATTTGGGAGTGAAATATTAGCTATCAAGCTTTCAAAATTGAATTATATTTTCATTGCTGTTAATATAACAGAGATGCAAGTAATTTTTATACCCAGAGATGAATTTTGCACAGCGTCTGAGGAAAAATTCTGTGAAAAAAGGGTTCCATGATCAATTACATTTGGAAGATAGTTACATATCTGTTTCCTATTGGAGATTCAAAATGTCCTATTAAAAGCTTTAAGAAATTGCTCTAGCCCTAGCTGGTTTGGCTTAGTGAATAGAGCATTGGCCTGTAACCTGAAAGGTCCCAGGTTTGATTCTGATCAAGGGCACATGATTGCTGGCTCGGTCTGTAGTAGGGGGCTGCAGGAGGCAGCCAATTAATGATTCTCATCATTGATGTCTCTCTGAAATCAATAATATACTAAAAAATTTGCCCTAAACTTTATCCCATATTTTTCAAGCTTATTTGAGCACACATTGCTTTTTTTAAACAATCACTGAAGTGCAAAATTATTAGTGGTTACCTATTAATAGTATTCAAGTTAGGGATATTTAGTCAAAGATCGGCTTTGTTCTTTTTTTTTAATTTAATAAATCTTTATTGTTCAGATTATTACAATTGTTCCTTCCCCACCCCCCCCATAGCCCTCCTCCACCTGGCTCCCACTCCACCCTCTGCCCTTACGTTCCCCACATTGTCCCCATCCATGGGTGTATGATTTTTGTCCAGTCTCTCCCCAAAACCCCTCACTCCTTTTCCCCTGAGAATTGTCAGTCCACTCCTTTTCTATGCCCCTGATTCTATTATATTCACCAGTTTATTCTGATCATCAGATTTTTAATTCACATGATTTTTAGATTCACTTGTTGATATGTATTTGTTGTTCATAATTTTTATCTTTACCTTTTTCTGGGACCCTTCAGTCCGCAGGCTGATGCTCTATCCACTGAGCCAAACTGGTCTCGGCAGAAACTTTTTTTTTAAATTTTAATTAAATCATTATTATTCAGATTATTATATGTTTTTCTTTTTTCCCCTCCATAGCAGCCCTCCACCCAGCTCCCACCTTTCCCTCCCTCCCGTTGACCTCTTCCATAGGTGTATGATTTTTGTCCAGTCTCTCCCTGTATACCCCTCACCCCTTTCCCCCTGAGAATTATCAGTCCACTCCCTTTCAATGCTCCTGATTCTAGTATATTCACCAGTTTATTCTGTTGATCAAATTTTTAATTCACTTAATTTTTAGATTCACTTGTTGATAGATACGTATTTGTTGTTCATAATTTTTGACTTTAATCTTTTTCTTCTTCCTCTTCTTAAAGAGTACCTTTCAGCATTTCATATAATACTGGTTTGGAGTTGATGAACTCCTTTAGCTTTTTCTTATCTGTGAAGCTCTTTATCTGCCCTTCAATTCTGAATGATAGCTTTGCTGGATAGATTATTCTAGGTTGTAGGTTCTTGCTATTCATCACGTTGAATATTTCTTGCCACTCCCGCCTGGCCTGCATCGTTTCTGTTGAGAAATCAGCTGACAGTAGTATGGGTGCTCCCTTGTAGGTAATGAAATGTTTTTCTCTTGCTGCTTTTAATATTCTCTCTTCGTCTTTTGCTCTTGGTATTTTAATTATGATGTGTCTCGGTGTGGTCCTCTTTGGATTCCTTTTTATGGGGTTCTGTGTGCTTCCTGGACGTGTAAGTCTATTTCTTTCACCAGATGTGGGAAGTTTTCAGTCATTGTTTCTTTAAATAGGTTTTCAGTATCTTGCTCTCTCTCTTCTGGCACTCCCACAATTCTGATGTTGGTACGTTTGAAGCTGTCCCAGAGTCTCCTTACATTATCTTCACATTTTTGGATTCTTTTCTCTTCTTGCTTTTCCAGTTGAATGTTTTCTGCTTCTTTATATTTCAAATTTTTTACTTGATTCTTGCCTTTCTCTACTCTGCTGTTAGGACTCTGTATAATATTTTTTATTTCAGTCAGTGAATGTTTAATTTCTAGTTGGTCCTTTTTCATCTTTAGTTGGAGACCTTTACCATCTCTAGTTGGCTCTTTTGCATCTCTAGTTGGTCCTTTTTCATCTTCTCTTGGGACTTGATAAATTTATCCATCTTTTCTAGCATATTCTTGAAAAACCTTATAAGCCTGGTTTTGAACTCTATATCCAGTCGTTTTTTTCCCTCCATTTCTTTTGTTTGTGATCCCTTCCCTTGTCTCGGCATTTTCACTGTGCCGGGGAAACTTCTGTGTTTAATTCAGCTTTATGATACCAGACGTGCAAAGCCGCAGAAGCCTCTGCTGAGCTTGGGAGGGGTGGAGTCTCAGGGCTTAAGGGACCTCCTTGCCTTCCAGTCGGCCACGCCCTCCACGGCCCCTGAGTCTCATGTGACTGGGTAATGGCTGGAGTCCTTGTGGGCGCGCCCGCAGTGCCTCTAACCACTGCCTTTCCAGCTCCCCTGCGCACCAGGACCACACGAGTCTAGGTCTCCAGGGTTTCGCCCGAAACAGGGGCTTAGTGGAGTCAGAAGTGGCACAGTTGGGAGGGTCTGTCTCCCGCCCACTGGTGAAAGCCAGGGACACAATCAGCAGTCTGTCCTTCGCACAGTGCCGTGCGCGCCGCCACCAGCCCTCTGATCTTTTGCGACTCCCCTAAATTTCCGTGCACCTCTCCCTTTTCACAGTCCAAACTCCCCCCGTATGAGTTTCGGCTGGATCTGGGGTTTAGTGTCGTAAGATAAGGGGTTCGATCTGCAGAAACTTCTTAACTGCTACTTTCTTTTAGAGGCTTTGAAAAAAAAACACCACACACCTTAATCATGAGTTTACTTTGCTCCAAAGTAAATCTTCAATTTCTCTTGTAAAAAAAGTTTTAAGCAAGCACTAGAGGCCTGGTGCACGAAATTCGTTAATGGGGGTGGTGTCCTTCAGCCCAGCCTGCTCCCTTTCCAATCTGGGACCCCTTGAAGGATGTCCGACTGCTCATTTAGGCTTGATCCTACTTGGGTGCCTGTTGCATGATACTACTTGGATCGGGCCTAAATGGGTAGTCAGACATCCCTCTCACAATCCAGGACTGCTGGCTCCCAACTGCTCATCTGCCTGCCTTGCTAATTGCCCCTAACTGCTTCTGTTTGCCAGCCTGATCAGCCCCTAACCACTCTCCTGCCAGCCTGATTGATGCCTAACTGCTCCTCTGCCAGCCTGTTTGCCCCTAACTGCCCTCCCCTGTGGGCCTGGTCACCTCTAACTGCCCTCCCCTGCAGGCCTGGGTCCCCCCAACTGCCCTTCCCTGCAGGCCCAGTCACCCCCAACTTACCTCCTCTGCCAGTCTGGTCATCCCCAACTGTCTTCCCCTGCAGGCCTGATCACCCTAACTGCCTTCCCTTGCAGGCCTGGTCCCCTGCCAACTGCCCTCCCTGCTGGCCATCTTGTGGTAGCCATCTTATGTTCATATGGGGGCAGGATGTTTTGACCACATGTGGGCAGTCATCTTGTGTGTTGGAGTGATAGTCAATTTGCATATTACTCTTTTATTAGATAGGATAGAGGCCTGGTGCATGGGTGGGGGCCAGCTAGTTTGCCCTGGTGTCTCAGGTCAGGGTGGGAGTTCCCTTGGGGTGTGGGGTGGCCTGGGCGAGGGACCTGTGGTGGTTTGCAGGCCAGCCACGCCCTTCAGCGATCCAAGCATAGGCCCTGGTATCTAGGACTTATTTATCTTCTAAAATTGAAACTTTGTTGCCTTAAGCACCAGC